>JAVJIF010002548.1:0-383705 GCA_038442645.1 Agave tequilana | reverse complement strand
ATATTTGGTACTCCTGAACTTCTGTACTCCTATATACTTGAACCCCTGAAATAGGGAGGCTCCTGACATTACTCCTGATATTATACTCGTGTTGACCCCCGTAATAGGATAACCATGGATATTAGACTTTTGTGAATACCCCGTGAACATTATTACTTGAGACTCTGTTATATTTAACTACTTACACCGGGATGAGGGAAATTAATGGGTATCGATATATCTTCTGTGTTTATGATGGTCATACATATGTTGTACAACTATTCCTATTGGATTCGACCTGGAGGCCTCCAGGCGTTTCCGAGGGGTGTACTGGCACCCCTACCCCCTTGCCTGCCTACCGGGTGTGCTATAATCCCATGGGTATATCCTGTGGGGAACGGTGACACTCTATTCCTGTTCGGGCGTATAGTAAGACCTTCGGGCATATAGTAAGTCTCGGTGCCTAGCGGTACGTTCCAGCTCAGTACCGGATATTCCTAGACCATTGTCCCGGGCATGCACGGGACCCACTCTAAACATGGTTCGTCGTTCCCCATCAATTTCCAATAACCAGCCTCGCTCGGCTTGTATGCGAAAGTATATGGCACCGGTCATATACTGAAACATACAAATTGAACGAGTCTTAATAATAACTTGATAATTGACTTCATAAATTTTATTATCATGTTCATACTTGTATTTATTGTAGTTACTCCATGCTTGCTAATTTGATTACATGACATTTGACCTGCGACACTTGCTTTTATTTCATGCCATATAAATTCTAATGTTATTTCCATATTTCACTATTTATTGTGGTTATTCCATACTTATTGATTTGGGTACATTATACTTGACATTATGTACTTGCTATTATTTGTACTTACCATTTGGGTTCTTTTTGCACTCGCTGGGTTACCCTCTAACAACCCTGGATTTACATGTCCAGATTTAGTACCTTGGACCGAAGTGGACCCATCAGCTGAGGATCAGGCCTACTTCAAGGAGCAGGCGGATCAGCCGTAGCTTCGTCCAGTCTTTCCTCGCTCGCGAGATTCCCTTTCCAGCCCGTGAGTTATTATCTTTTATACCCTGTACAGTCTACTTTTGTACTATCTAATGATGTAATATTGATGTAATATTATGTCACTATTTGTGATGACTAAGTACTTGTACTATTTTGTATTGGAATGTATAATATCACGTATTTTCGCACTCTGATCCATGTATTGTGTTGTTTTGATGCTTAGTGTACATACGTGATGGTATCATCGCCCTGCGTATATACGTCACAGTGCATCCCCCTACCCACCGAATCGGGGCACCACAGGTTGGTATCAGAGCTAGACTCTCACACCTTCAGTACAGCCAGTCTGTAAATTAATGTTGGATTAATTTGCGACTGAGTCACACGAGTCTTCGTTATACATTCCAATCACAGTACGAAGTTATCTATTCTTTCCTTGAAGTCTATCCCTTAATTCCTGAAATCTCATATTCCGTCATCTTTTCAGTCGGCTCGAATATGGAAAGACGGGGGACGCGTAACGGTCCCGGCACTTCCCGTGAAGGTCCGTACAAGGAGAACGACATGATGAGGATACTCCAGGGGATGATGCCTAGCCAGCAGCAGCAGACAGAGCTCTTGCGATAAGGATTGCTGACTGCACCCTAGGAGCAGAGGCCGGGTACTATATCAGATTTCAGGAGATTGTAGCTGGCAGAATTTTCGGGCACTGAGAAGCCCCTGGATGCAGAGCAGTAGTTGATCGACATGACCGATCTTCTGAAGGCGGTCAGAATTCCTGGTGAGAACCAGGTAGAAGTGGCCAAGATCCAGCTGAAAGATGTGGCGAGGACTTGGTGGCTAGCCGAAGAGGCGAGGCTGGAGAAGCCTATCTCTTGAGACCAGTTCTCGAAGGACTTCTATGAGAGGTTTTTCCCTGCAACAACTCAGAAGGAGATGGAGGAGCAGTTTATAAAGCTGCAGCAGTGGAATCGATCAGTGAATGAGTATGCTGCTGAATTCCTGAGACTTAGTCGGTTTGCACCGTATATGGTAGCCGACGAGGAGAAGAGAGCTAGCAGGTTTCAGTAAGGACTGAGGGTGGATATCCAGATGTTACTTATACCCTACCAGATGAAGACATACTCCCAAGTTCTATCTATTGCCCGTGATGTGGAGTAGGGATTGGAGAAGAAGAGGAGAGTTAAGCTACAGCATAAGCCTATGAAGCGTCAATTTCAGCAGGTGCACAGAGGGAATCCAGTCAGATCTTTTGGTGCCCTAGTAGCTAAGCGGCCATTTCAGCCTCCTTCTCAGCAGCTTATGTGTGAATATTGTCAGAAGGCTGGACACAATCAGCGGAACTGCCGTATGGCCAATGGGCTATGTTTGGCATGCGGATCCGGCAACCACTCAGTAGGAGAGTGTCCATTCAAGAAGACCTGGAATGCAGCTCCAGCACTTCCAGCTCGAGTGGCACCACCAGCACCTCTAGCTCGAGCAGCTCCCCCAGCATTTTCAGCACCACCGATGAGGAGGAATCCAGGACCAGTAGGCAGAGGAGCTCCACTTCCTCCCCAGCGTCGGACTCTGGGTCAGGCTCAGAGGGGACCCAGGACTGGAGTAGGTCGCGGGAGAGGCCAGGCCTACAACTTGACAGCAGAGGAAGCTGAGGCATCTAGAGAAGTAGTAACAGGTACAATTTTGGTCCACTCAGTTCCAGTCTTATCACTCTTTGACTCTGGTGCATCACATTGCTTTATATCCAGTAGATTTATTGCCTTGCATTCTATACCCCTAGTATGTATGGGTGACCAATGGGAAATTAGTACGAGGAATGGGGTAGTCATTACTAACAAGATTTGCAAGGCGTGCACTGTGGAGTTATGTGGTAGGAAGTTAAAAGCTGACATGTTCGTACTGGACACTGGAGGGTAGATGTGATTCTAGGCATGACTTAGCTCAGCAAGTATCATGTTGTGATCGACTGTTAGAATAAGAAGGTGATCTTCAGGATTCCACGCCAACCGGAGTTCTAGTTCTTTAGAGAGCACAAGTCCCTCCGGAAGGAAGATCAACTGGATTGTGCCACTGCAGAAGATAAGAAGAAGACGGTGTTAGTGTGGAATGAATTCCTGGATGTATTTGAGGAGATATCAGGACTTCAACCTGACAGAGTTGTGGAGTTCTCTATTGACCTTATTCCAGGAGCGACTCCCATCTCTAAAGCACCGTACCGGATGGCACCAACAGAGTTAGCTATATTGAAGGAGTAGCTGCTAGAGTATTCGAGCAAGGGTCTGATTAGACCGAGTACTTCACCTTGGGAGCACCAGTGTTATTGGCAAATAAGAAGGATGGTGGCAAGAGGTTGTGTATTGATTACAGAGAGTTGAACAAAGTCACCATCAAGAACAAGTACCCTTTGCCGAGGATTGATGATCTCTTTGATCAACTTCATGGGGCCCAAGTGTTCTCGAAGTTAGATCTGCAGTCGGGGTACCATCAGTTGAAGGTGAAGAAGGAAGACATCCAGAAGACGGCATTTAGGACTCGTTATGGTCATTACGAGTTCTTAGTTATGCCCTTTAGAGTTACAAATGCCCCAGCAGTCTTTATGGACTTGATGAATAGAATCTTCTCACCCTATCTGAATAAGTTTGTAATGGTGTTCATTGATGATATTTTGGTCTATTCTAAGAATAAAGTGGAGCATGCGGAGCATCTGAAGGTTGTGCTACAGACTCTCCGACTTGAGCAGCTTCATGCCAAACTTAGCAAGTGTGAGTTCTGGCTGGAGAGTATAGCCTTCTTGGGCCATATTGTTTCTAAGGAAGTAATCTCGGTGGATCCCAGCAAGATTCAGGCGGTGAAGGATTGGCCGACTCCGAAGTCCGTGATAGAGATCAGGAGCTTCATCGGACTAGCTGGATATTATCGAAGGTTCGTGCAGGACTTCTCGAAGATTGCAGCTCCTTTGACCAAGCTTACCAGGAAAGGAGAGAAGTACATATGGACTGAGGAGTGTGCGTCTGTTTTTGAGGAGTTGAAGAATAAGTTGATTTCAGCTCCAATCTTGAAGACACCCTCAGGGACAGGAGGTATGGTTGTGTACAGTGATGCTTCAGGGAAGGGTCTTGGATGCGTATTGATGCAGCATGGACATGTGGTGGCTTATGCATCTAGGCAATTAAAGTCTCATGAGAAGAACTACCCAACGCATGATCTAGAGCTGGCAGCTGTGATCTTTGCGTTAAAGATATGGAGGCATTACTTGCTTGGTAGCCGAGTGTTGATTTACACTGATCACAAGAGCCTGAAGTACATTTTCACTCAGAAGGAGTTGAATATGAGACAGAGGCGATGGCTTGAGTTGATGGCAGATTATGATATAGATCTGCAGTACTATCATGGCAAGGTTAATATTGTGCCGGATGCCCTGAGTAGAAGAGCTGAAGCCAACATGGCTATGCTGCTCACTCAGCAAGAGGAGCTACTCAAGAAGATGAGACGGCTAGATTTGATGGTGATTCAGAGGGCAAGCGGATCCATGTAGTTGATGGCATTTCAGATCCAGCCGACACTGATGGAAGAGATCAGAGAAGCTCAGGGAGAAGATCTCAGATTGCTGAAGTTCAGAGAGCAAGTGGAAGCGGGGCTGAGATCAGATGTTTGCATACATACTGATGGTGCACTCTATTTCAGGGGCAGAATTTGTGTGCCTCAGGGGGAGATTAGACAGAAGATCTTAGCTGAGGCCCATAGCTCAGCTTACTCTATACACCCTGGAGGAACTAAGATGTATAAGGATCTGAAGCAACATTTCTGGTGGAATACGATGAAGAGAGAAATCGCACAATATGTGGCGAAGTGTCTAGTGTGTCAGCAAGTGAAGGCTGAACACCAGAGACCAGCTGGATTACTACAGCCTTTGCCAATACCAGAATGGAAGTGGGAGCATGTTACTATGGATTTTGTCACCGCTCTACCCCGCAGTCCAAAGGGGAACAATGCAGTATGGGTAGTTGTTGACCGTCTCACTAAGTCAGCATATTTCATACCATTCAGAGTAGGACAATCAACGGAGCTTCTGGCAGACAAGTACATAAGGGAGATTGTTCGACTGCATGGAGTTCCTGTGAGTATCGTGTCGGCCAGAGACACGAGGTTCAGATCTCACTTCTAGGAGAGCCTTCGAGAGAGTCCGGGGACCCGTCTGAAGTTTAGCACATCTTATAATCCAGAGACAGACGGGCAGTCCGAATGGACCATTCAGATCCTTGAAGACATATTGAGGGCTTGTATGATAGACTTCAAAGGATCGTGGGAAGACCATCTATATTTGGCAGAGTTTTCCTACAATAATAGCTATCAGGCGAGCATCAGGATGGCTCTATTTGAAGCCCTATACGGCAGGAGATGCAGGTCACCATTGTGTTGGGATAAAGTTGGTGAGAGAAGGCATTTGGGGCCGGATGTGGTAGTACAGGCAGTAGACAAGATCAGGACCATCCAAGAGCACCTTCGTGCAACCCAGGACAGACAAAAGAGTTGGACAGATTCCAATAGAAGACCGTTGGAGTTTCAGGTGGAAGAGCACGTGTTTCTGAAGATATCTCCGATCAAGGGAGTGATCAGATTTGGTGCACGAGGGAAGCTGAGTCCGAGATATATAGGCCCGTTTGAGATATTGGATCGAGTGGGAGAAGTGGCCTATAGATTGGCACTGCCTCCATCACTGGAAGGAGTGCACAATGTTTTCCATGTGTCACAGCTGAGGAGATACATCAGGGATGAGAGCCATGTATTGGATTATTCAGAGTTGGAGTTGCAGCCAAATTTGTCATATACTGAGCAACCAATGGCTATTGTAGACAGAAGCGTCAAGACCCTGAAGAACCGGACCATCCTATTGGTGCTAGTTTCATGGAACAGACATAGTCCGGGAGAAGCGACTTGGGAGCGGGAAGACGTCATTCGTGACCGTTACCCACATCTGTTTGAGCCTTGAGTAGTAATATTCTCTTGTATTCCATCTCTTGTCTTATCAATTCTTCATTTCCATGTTCATCTCTTTCCTTATAGAAATTTCGAGGACGAAATTTTTGTTAGGTGGGTAGATTGTAGCACCCCGTACCAGGGATACGTACCCATATACGTGTCCAAAAATTTTCAACTGTATTGTTCATTTTTCTTTCTGTATGTGTTTTTGAGTTGTGATTGCTTATATTATTGAGTATCGGATCTGGATTCTCAGACCTAGAGTAAGCCCTGACCCGGACCAGGAACCCGGTACCAACCAGTAGCCCAATTTGACTTCTGGTAGTCCGATTTGACCGATTTTAGTTTCAGACACTATTTTCTAATATTTTAAATTTTTCATGATTTTCTGAAATTTTTTAAAATTTTTCTGCAAAATCTCCAAAACCAGTGTTAGTCGGCATCGCTGACTGATTCCCAGATTTTGATTTTCAAATGGGATTGAATTTTCAAAATGACTTTCACGATACTTCTTAAAATTTCATTTTCTATTTAAAAATATTTTTTGAGATTTTTTCAAATTTATCAAAATTTGACTGATTCTGATGTCGACCGGTATCACCAGAAGATTCCAAGATTTTTAATTTGAAATTTATATTAAATTTTTTAAATCCGATTTCACCAAGTATCTTATAATAATATTTTCTATTTTTGAAAATTTTTCAAAACGATTGTGAAACAGTCAAATTTTTGACTTATTAAAATAATAATATAATTTACCGTTCTTTCTTTTCTTACTTTTCCTTCTCCACACCTCTACTTATTACTCCCAGAATATTTTATTAATTTTATTATTTAATAAAATATTTATTTATTATTTTTTTACTATTTCTTTTCTTTCTTTTAAATTTTCCCTTTTTCCTTTTTTTTCTTTCTTTTTCTTCTTTTCTTTTCTTCTCCTTCACTCCACCTCCCATCCCCTGCAACTCCTCCAGCGCAGCAGCAGCTGCAACCCAGCAGCTGCAGCAAGCAATCCCCATCCCCCACCATCCCCATTCATCATTTCATTCACTTCCCTTCTCTATTAAACCTTCCAAGTTCAATTTCCTTATTCATTTCAAAAATCCAAAATCAAACTTCATCTTCAACCAACTCACGCACCCAACACACCACCGTAGCCTCCACCATCACCACCACCGCCGGCGCCGCCCTAGCCACCGCCGCCGCACCCCTACCTTCCTCTTCTTTTCCACATTTCCACCAGCTCCAATTTCCCCCTCCTTTCCTCCAATTTCAACCAAACCCATCCCACCTCCATCTTTTTCTTCTCCAAAAAACACCACCAATTCCACCAAATTCTCCACTTCCACCACCTCCTCCTCCTCCTCCAACTCCCCAACACCACCAATCATCACAACCACCCCCACAACCACCAACCTCCATCACCAACTCCAACAACAACAACAACAACAACCCACACCACAAAAACACCACAAAACCCATCCCACCTCCATCTTCTTCTTCTCCAAAACACACCCACATGTATATGAAAATTTCTATGAGTGTAACTCTGGGAACTAAATTTGTCATCCAAGAATTTAACAAGTAATCACTTGTTGATACAGATTTTGCGACAAATAAACTGGTGTATGAGATTGCCACGGTTAATAATCTTTACGCTAGGAAATTACTAGAATATATGAATGAATCGGTTAATACCATACACTATCACGGTGGATTTTCCTGATGTGTGTGCACAAAGTATTGTGCATACTCGGCCATGTGTGATATATTGGAGATATGTGTAATCATAGACAAGCAACATGATCAAGAAGGCTAAAAACTGGAACGCGAATAAGAATCACCTATATAATAAGTGAATGGATCACTACAGTGCTAATATGTATGTTATACTCATTCTATCTACATATACAGTGAATCATAAGCTTTTCTTCAGAAATAAAATTGATGAGTTGAGAATCAACTATAACAATTGGTTGATACTTTGTATTATGATAAATTGATTGTTAGCTGGTTAGATACATATATGTATGTATATATACGCATGCCTGTTGCATTCTTATGTATCGGAGAAAGGGACCGGGTGGGAGCCGGTAGGGGGGAAGACGGGGTTACCATTATATCATATGCTTATATATCGAAGGAAGGAGCCGGCGGGAGCCGGTAGGAGGGGAAGACGGTGCTATTGTGTTATGTTATATTTATATATATGCTTATATATATCGGAGGAAGGGGCCGGGCGGGAGCCGTAGGAGGGGAAGACGGTGTCATTGTCTTATGACATATTTATATATATGCTTATATCGGAGGAAGGGGCCAGGCAGGAGCCGGTAGGAGGGGAAAGACGGAGAAACTTACTCTTCAGTTGTAAGTTGTAGGTGCATATGAATCATGTATGGTACATACCCATTAAATATTTTGTGTGAATGTAAAAAGGTGATGTGATTGTATTGTTGAATTAATTGAACAGATAAATAATATCCGTAGAAGTATGATGTGATGTTATATCACTGGAATAGATAACTATATATGAAATTGGAAATATGGTTGATGTGCTCCGTGTGTGTCATGTGAGATGCGTGGATGATACGTGTCGCGAGTACATAAGATGAATTCATGCATAAATTAAAAATAACTGAGTGGGTACACTACTGCAACTCATAAGTTATGTAATATGCAGTAGAGAAATTAAAAGAAAGTTAAAGAAAATCAATTACTAGAAAAGTGGACCTTCACAGACTATATAGATATGGTGTTAACTATTTATTATCATATATTGCTTTTCCATCATTTCTTTTTGTCCTTTCATACTTGCCGAGGTTGTTGAAGAACAATTTACTCCTTATTAATTGTGTTTCCTTTCCTTTATACTCTCTCTCACTGAGCTATCGAGCTCACTCCCCTCTAGTACCATGTTTGTTTTTAGGTCATGGCGAGGCGGAGGCCCAGCTTCAAAGTATAGGCGTGTATTGAGAATTCCATAAATAATGAAAGTAACGAAGATGTAGTTATGTGTTATTACTTGTATGAATTCTTGATGTAGATATTCATGAATTAGTCAACATGTGCACTTGTAGCATGTGTTATATTGAGGAATGAAATTATATCGGGATAAGTTAGATTTTGTTGATCATGCTTATTTTGAGTTGGAGTTATAGTCAGTGTCTATGTTGAATTATGAAAGCCAAAAGGTGTTCTCTTGAGCAGCATTAGGATGTGATTCTGGAATGTTATATATGGATAAGTAGGCGATATCAAGCCGAAATATTATTATGTTGCGTGGGTGATTGTGGATTTTGATATGTCATGTATTTGGATTGAGAAATCTAGGTAGGCTCATATTATTATGTGTTTGTATTTGGGGTAGGTGACTAAATACAAAGGAGATGCTGCCGAAATTTTGAACTTTTATATGATTAGAAAGATAATTATTTAATTAAATTGAAGATTCGTGAAGGATTATGATAATGAAAATCTGGGTCGTTACACTACACCTGTAATGCCTTGGTTGATACTCAAAGAAAGTCTAAAAGGTAGAATAGCTGATAAAATCTCATGATCTTGTAACAAAAGATTTAATTAAGCCATATCCGAAAGTTTTCAATTAATAAAATATAAGTCATGGAAGCCTCAAAGGATATCTTGATCCTGTAAGGAAGAGATAGTATGTCGGAACTCTCTTAACGCTCGTTTTGACTATTCATTGTTAATTAAACAAGCTCCTCTAACTTTCCTTCCAAGCTACCAAATATCTACGGGAACTCTATTAAGTAACAAGAGTAACCACGAATACAATAAGAGTATGGTTTAATATATAACTCAAGTGTAGTCTAATTCCTTATTTACTTGCTTTGACACCTATTTGATAAGGTAATTATTTGGGTATGCCTAAATTCATATCACTATTTTACCTCCTAAATCGGGACTTGTGTATTTAAATTCACAAATAGTACACCTTAAAATGTGAGTATGGTTGGTGAAGCTTAAAAATGTAACTCCAACTGTAAGAATACTTCTATAGTGAAATGATTCAATGGCTATTCAATGAGTGGGGAAGATCTAAATTGTACATAGAGTAGTTGAGTAATTTGTCAAAGACTGTTACATCAGGTTATGGGCGAGTAACCCATGTTTATCATTCTTAAAGATCTTTTGCGCATATTTGATAATTCTAGTAAGCTTCGGTTATGTCTCTTCTTATTGTCATCATTCAATTTTATCACAAATAATTACACTGTAAGTTGATGAAGTCTTTCTACTATCTCCCACTTTGACTCTGCGTACTGTATTAGACTGAGTTATCTATGTCGCAAAGAAATGATATAGTTTTTCGTAGGCAGGATGAAATGATTTTGTGATGGTTCATTTAAATGAATAATCAAGTTAGCTCATGAACGATTGAAGACCGTAAGATACAAATTTGGGTTTAAAAGTCAAGTATCCATTTGTGACTATGAATACAACCACTAGGAATTAAAAAGGTAATGTAAGACTACATTCGATAACAAGCCGCATATGACTTAATCCTATATATGCTAATTTAATTAAGTACCCTCGTACTCTGACTTCGAATATCTAAGTCTCTTCCCAATTTACATATGAAGAGGGGTTAATTAATTAGTGAAAGAATAAGAATAAGAAGAAGATTGATGGCATAGTTAGTAAAAACTATACGAGTGTATAAGTAAAATTTAAAATCACATATGTGCTAACTGAAAGTGACTATGGTCAGGTGAATTAATCAACTCTACCAGTTAAATAATAGGATGTATGAAGGGTGGAGTATAACTACAAGACTTACTAGTACAATTAGAATATATGTATTAAAAGTGTAATATAGTTAGACGAAACGCTGAACAGTTGACATTGATAATATTTTGTGTGTAAAATGATTGTTGCATATGAATGATACTGAAGCATGAATGTGATTAAGTGTGACATGATGTATACAGTTATACATGCTCATACATATACACCTTTATTTGGATACGCAGTTGTTGATATTATGAATGAGAACTCAATCTATATGAATGAGATACGTAGATCATTTTACTGTTGACTTACAACTCATGTGTGAATGTATAACCAGTGAACCATATACATCTTATTGATAATAGACTTACAAAATAAGAAGGTGAACTGTAACTTATATTTGCATACACATATACAGTGAATTACATACATTCTCCAGTAATAGAAGTGATAAGCTGAGAATCAAACTATAATAAATGGTCAAATTGTTGTAATATGATGAATTGATTGTTATCTGGGTGTATGTATACACATACAGTGAATCACATGAAATTCTTAGGTAATGGAGTTGATGAGCTGAAAAGCAAACCATAGTATTTAATTAATATTTATATCATTGCTACATTGGTTGCTATTTGCGTGTAAATATAATGTCTTTTGCGTTCATGCTCATTGGAGGAAGGGGCCGGGCGAGAGCCGATAGGAGGGGAAGATGGTGTTATTGCATTATATACGTACATATATAAGAGGAAGGGGCCGGACGCGAGCCGGTAGGAGGGGGAAGACGGTGTTATTGTTATATGATATTTATACATACACGCACGTGTGTGTGTGTGTGTGTGTGTGTGTGTGTGTGTGTGTGTGTATATATATATATATATATATATATATATATATATGAAGAAGGGGCCGGGCGGGAGCCGGTAGGAGGGGGAAGACGGTGTTATTGTGTTATATATCTTTATAGAAGGAGGAAGGGGCCAAGCGGGAGCCGGTAGGAGGGGGAAGACGGAGAATTTTCACACTTCACGTGTGAATTGCATATACATATGAATAATGTATAATACATATCTCATTAAATATGGCATGAGAATGTTGTGAAGTGTAATGTGATGTTGTGATATGTGGAGCGTGATAAGATTATATGATATAAAAGTATGTTTTGTGATGCATGTATTATCTGACTGTATAAACTATATATAAGATAATGAGAGCGTGATTGGCGCGTCCGTGCATGATATATGAAATATGTATGTGATACATACTATGAATACATAAGAAGAGTTTGATAGTAAATTATAATAGTCGAGCTAATATTTTACTGAATTTATAGACCCTATAACATATGGCATAGAATACGGGAAATACCATGTAACGGCCAAATTTTTATCTATTTAATTACTATTTCCTAAGTATATTGAGCGTCAGTTAGATAGGAAAATATTTTTTTTATATATGATTTCTCTTTCTTAATTAAATACCAATAGAAATAAATATAATCATGGAATTAGTATTGATATTTTTGTTGTCATCTTGGGATTTATGGCACAAATGGGAATTCATAGGATAAATATATTGGTATTTAATGACAACATGTATATGATGCTAGGGTGTATAGGAGTATACCCTAAATAATTTCACTTAGGTATAAGTAATGGTATTTCCAATAAGAAGTATACTTAGAAAAATACTAAGTATTGTAAATAAGATTTTTTTTTTTATTAATTTCTAGTTAGTGGGAGAGTTAGGTGTGCATGTGGGGTGAAGTGTAAGGCTAGGATCAATTTGATCCTAGCCTTGGCCAAGTGGCAAGCTTAGTGGGGAGTGAGCATTGCAATTATTTGGGTTATTAAGGACTTTTGTGCATAATGGACAACCCAATTACCTCAGAACTGAGAAGAGTTCTCTTCTCTGTAAAACAGAAAATTTTCCCACACCTGAAACCTAAAAGCCCTCCTCCCTCACAACTCCCTCTTCCTCTTTCAGTTGAACCTCGGCCGGAATCAAGGGCTATCCTCTCAGCCTCGCGCCACCTCGCGGCCACGCTTAGCCGTGCGCGACTGCGCACCGCCTCGCGCGACCGCGCAGCCGCGGAAACCCGCGGAAAGCCGCGCAATCGCGGCAAAACCAGGCCGTGGGTCGGCCTGGTTTCGTCGGAGGAACCTCCTGTTGGCCAGAAGTCGAGGAGTAGAGCCTGAACTTGGGTGGTGGAAGGGGATAGCTCGAAACCCTAATTTTAGATTGTCATAAAAACTCCCAATTTTCAGAAATCGAAATTGGGTAAAGGTAAATTCATGCTCCACTACTTCCTTCCTTTTGTGAGGTAATTTACAACTAATAGATTCATTGTCTTTTGCTAGGAATTGAGTAAGGGGATTGATCTAAGATTCCAAGTGAGGAACCCATCTATAATTGTGAGTAAATTTTCATACTCACTTTACACTTTTAATTTATGAATCATATATTTGGAAATTGATGTATGTGATAAAAAAAAAAAAAAAAGAACTTGAAGAAAGTGTAATAGAATGGTGTAGAGTAGTATGCAAATTAAATCTACATGGAATTGGTACTAAATTACTCTATTTTCATTAGAAGGTAGTTGCATGTTATGTATGTGTGATGCGTAAGTAAAGGTAGTATTGATGGGTGTTTACTAAAGTGTAAATATGCCTTAATAGCTATGTGCATGTTATGTATGATGAGGCATAGGTAAAGTAAGTGGTGATGGGTATTTGCTAGAGTGTAAATATGCCTTAGTAACTATGTTGCATGTTACGTATGTGTGATACCATAGTCACTAATCATGATACCTAAGCACTTTCGCATGAATCACAATTTTACAAATCACTATGGTTATACTTGTATAATAGCGTGATTTGAGTATGTGAGTGGTACGTGAGCACGTCGATCATGTAATCTTACCAATACATACTAATTTGGTAACTTATGCAAAAGTACACTTTTGATATGCTATATGTGTTAGTGTATGAGATATTGAATTTTTTTTTATGATTGTTATCTTAGGAGGAAGGGGCCGGGCGGGAGCCGGTAGGAGGGGGAAGGCGGTGAGAAATGTTTGTTCATTCATATTATTTATATAAGGAGGAAGGGGCCGGGCGGGAGCCGGTGGGTGGAGAAGACGGGGATTATGGGAGATCATGTATATACACATGAGTATGTATGCTTATGCTATGTTTATATGTCTTGTTACATACCATAAGAAATCAATGACCAAAAGAGTCGATCCGTCCCCGAAGATTATGGAGCCCAATTATTTCATCATATGTTATTGATTTTCTATTTCTCTTTTTCATCCAGATCTGTTCTTTTACTCGAAAATCATGCTTATTAATGATTATATTCACTATTCTCTGATTTTCTTCTATCTCTCCTCATTGAGCTGTTGAGCTCACCCCTTATGTTTTCAGGTCATGGTGAGGCGAAGACCCGATTTAAGATTTCAAGCGCCTTGTTGGAAATCCTGTTACATAGAAAAATTTTAGAGTTGTAATTTGTGTGATTGTAAAGTTTCATGTTGTATATGTTTACTCTCTGATTGATGTTATTATAACATAAATTAGATGGCATTGATCTTGATGAGTTGGACTTATAAATAAATTGGTGTTATGTTCTAAATATCGAGAGGAGTATTCTCAAGCATATGTTCTTTTGTGTAACAGCCCAATTTTTTTATTAATTCTTAATTATTTTAAACATCGGTTAGATAGAAAATTTTTATTTTATAATTCCTCATTCTTAAATTAATACCAATAATAATGAAGTTAACCAAAGAATTTATATTTTATTGTATGAGTTATTGTTATTATCTTGGATTTATGGCATAAATTAAAATATATAGAAAATATATATGTATTTTGTACCAACATAATTATGGCATTTAAGAGTATATGGAAATATATCCTTGATATTTAAATTTAGTATTCTCAATTAGGAAATACCTAAACAAATACTAGGTATTTGTATTTAGAATATTTTATTTGCATATGTGAGTGGAGGTGTTAGGTATGCATGAGGGGGTGAGGTGTAAGGCTAGGATCAATTTGATCCTAGCCTTGGCCAAGTGGCAAGTTGAGTGGGGAGTGTATTATTGCAAAGTCCAGGGGCCTTTTTGCATAGTGGTCATCCCTTACGTAAGGATCTGGGAGAGAAGTCCTTTTTCTTCTCTGTAAAATTCTGAACTCCCAAAAGACTAAACCCTAGAAATTTTCTCTCTCTCTCTCTCTCTCTCTCTCTCTCTCTCTCGCACCCCGGCCGAGCCAAGGGAGGGCGGCAGCACAGCCGCGCCACCACCACGCGGCTGCGCTCAGCCGCGAGCAGCAGCCCGCGGCCGCGCGCAGCGCGGGGGCGGCGCTCAGCCGCGCGCAGCGCGGGGGCGGCGCTCAGCCGCGCGCCCGCGGCGGCTCAGGCCGCGGGTCGGCCTGAATCGGAAGGGGGGGAAGTCCTCTGTTGACTAGAAGTAGAGAAGATTCAGATTTGGTGGTGATTTTGCTAGGAAAAGCCAAGCCCTAATTCTGAAATTGGGTACCAAAATCCCCAAAATTCTGAAATTGGGTTAAAGGTAAAGTTTGTTACTCTACAAATTCCATTCCCCTTATGAATTAATTTCTAACTAAGAATTGCCCTTGTTCTTCTTTTGCTAGGGTTTGAGTAGAAGAGGATTGATCAAATCATAAGTGGGAGTCCATCTAGTTAAGGTGAGTAAATTTACATACTCACTTTACAAACCAAATTCATGAAGTCCTATTCAAGTAATTGATGTATGAGACTAAAGGGATTTTAGGGAAAGTGTGCTTGAATAGAGTAAGGTAGCATGTAAATTAGTAACTCATGGAATTGGATATTTTAAAGGTGTATGTTATATGATATGCTAGGGAAGAGATAGGATTGGACAAAATGTGATGTTTAGAAAATAGGGAAAACTTGGGGGAAAATAATCATGAATGATGTATGGTAATGGGTAAATTAGTTTCTTGTCTTTATGAAATTGGTGTTATATTGTTTTAAAAGAAGATGGTGACCTATTTATGGTATGATTATTATCTTTATTCTCTTTTTCATTTAGAGTATGATGCCTTAAGTGGTTATGTTATATCCTATACATCCTATGTTGTGTACATTGAGTCACTAATTATAATACCTTGGTAATCCCACGTGAATTACTTCGTACTAAGTACTATGGTAATCCCTATATAATAACATGATTAAATATAATGACGACATGTGAGCTTATTTACTCTCTTTTCATTAGAGCGTAGTTACATAACTTGTTGGTGCTATGTATTCGTAACCATTAGTGTAGATTAAGTAGCATGGGTAAAGTAAGTGGTAATGGATGTTTGCTAGAATGGAAGTATGCTTTAGTGTTTATGTTCATGTTATGTATGTGTAATACTAAAGTCACTAATCATAATACTTAGGTACCTTCGCATGAATTACATGGTATGAATTATTATGGTAACCCCTATATAATAACATGATGGAATAGATGAATGATATGTGAAAATGTTGATTTTGGGATCTTGCCAAAATATGTTAATTGTGTAAAGTTATGCAATGATATAAATTGATATGCAATATATATGAATGTATTGATTGTAGAATTTATATGTTGTTATGATTGAATACCTATGTTTGTCGATTAAGAGGTACGAAGGGGGAAGACGGTGGGAAAAGTGAGGTGTTCATCTAAAATTATAGGAAGGGGCCGGCGGGAGCCGGTAGGAGTAGAAGACGGTGTAAAAGTATGTTGATCATTGTAGGAAGGGGCCGGCGGGAGCCGGTAGGAGGAGAAGACGGTGTTACGAAATTAGTTTATGTTTGTCACTGTAGGAAGGGGCCGGCGGGAGCCGGTAGGAGGAGAAGATGGTGAAATGTCCATGTACTCTTTTGAATGTGTGGTAATGAATTGTTGCTTGTAAAAGTGTTCATAAAAGATGTTTGTGTTACCATAACTTAGGAATTATTATGGTTTGAATTATGTTGTGTTATCAAACATGATAAAAGGAAAACTATTACTACGTCTTGTACCATCACATAAAAGTATAAAGTAGACCAAAGAATGATAACATATATTTCCAAAAAGGTCTCCTTAGACTCCATAAAGTATGTTGTGGTATTATATCATGTTATTATCATTTATAAAGTGTTTATGAAATTTACTCGCTGAGCCGTCGAGCTCATTCCTTTCTTTGTCTTCTCTTTCAGGTTTGGATCAAGGTAAGGGCATAATGTAGCATGGATTAGTCATGAGCAGAATGTTATACGTTTCATAAACACTTATTTTGTCACTATGTGCTTGTAATTATGTTTTATGTTAGCATTACCTAGTTGAGGGTGCTATGATGCTACTATCGTATGTAATTTTTGTAATAGTTTTAATTAGAACCTGTGTACCTGGGAAGTTGGTAAAGTAAAGTATTGTAATCATGTTGGTAGAACCTTGTGGATTATGGATGCCTTGATGGTTATGCAAGATGAATATATGACATAAATATATTTTGGAGATATTCTTTATTTTTGTGATAAGTAGGTCATATGACCGAAATGCTTTGTGGATTTAAGTAGGCCTTGGAGCCGAAAGTGGATATTTGTATGTGGCAAAAGTAAAAATATTAGAGGAAGTGCTGCCGAAATTTTTCTAGATGTTGAATCAAAGAAAAGATTTGGGAATAAATACATATTATGGATCTAATCTTGCTTATTAGAAACTGGGACCGTTACATTTTGTTTCTATATAAGCAGGCGATGTCAAGCTGAAATTGTTAGAAAGAGTATGAGTAGGCCGTTGTGAGCCAAAATATTATTATGATTGCATGGACAATTGTTGACTTTGATCTACATGTTTTGATTGAGAATAAGTAGGCTGATGTTGGCCAAAATTATTGTGCATTATATTTGGACATATTAGTATTTACAAAGGAGGTGCTGCAGAAATTTTCAAGAATATTGGAGATGAGTATGATAATCTGTTGATCAATATAGATGTTTATGTAAATTGAGATCATTAGAATCTGAGACCGTTACAGCCTTCTTTCATATATAGTAGTGGTGCTAGATGAATATAATTAGTATAATAATCTAGTTTTTCGTAATCACATCACATTAATATAAATAGGTGACAGAGCCTCTTTTCATATATAGTAGTGGTGTTATACGAGTATTATAAGTAGAATAACTTGCCATTTTACTTTGAGATAGTAGTAGTAGAGGCTGAGACTTGTGATAGGACTTTTTCTTGAGTAATGGAAGTAGATGCTCGTGACAAGACTTTTACCTTAAGCTAATGGAGGTAAACACTTATGATAGAACTTTTTCCCTGAGCTGAAGGAGGTAGAGGCTAGTGACAGAATTAGAGCGCCTGTACTGATAACGTGCTGTAAAACCCGAGAAATTATAGCACCGAAACAGAGAATTCTAGAGATAGAGTAGAAGTAGGAATTATTATTGATTTCTGAAGTGTATATTGAAATGAATCAGGAAGAGCCTATTTATAGATAAACTTTAGGTTACTATGCAGTAAATAATAACCATATTCATTACGGATGGCTGATGGTTGGAGGATGGAGGATTGAATAATATTTGATAGAGAGCAACCTTCTTTGACCTATCATAACAAGTAAAGATTTCTTTACCTACAGAATTTTTTTTAGAAAAAAATCTTCACCTACTGATTGATCTGGAGAAGAAAAGGTTTGAGCTGACGTTCACTTCAGAAGGGAAGCCACAAACGATGAGACTGCATATGTAATGAAAAACAAGATTTGAATTCGAGCCGATTTTTTTCCAATTGCAAATCTATTAGATGTGTGAATGAATTTTCAAGAAGTCATCGAGGCATCAACATAAAAAAAACTGTTGAATCATCGCAGATCCTGTTAGATTTAATTTTCTAGGTTCAATGAATAGTTCACTGTGCTGTCAATTTATGTCCTTATCCGTTCTTGTTCTCAGTGATAGATGACAAATAGAAGAAGTACAGCAAATGAGTGGACAGCTTATATAAAGAAAATCTCCATCACGCGGTCACATTGGAGTCACATTTGTCCAAAACCCATTTGCGACCACATGATACTTGAGTCCTCTCCTGCGTACGTCAGCATTCTGCGTCAGCTGCACCATTGCACTAGATACTCCCTCTTTTCGCCGACAATCTATATTATATTCTTTTTTTATTAATATTTCCGGCAATTTCTGAGGGGAGTTGCCTTGTTATTACGCACGTGCCGATGTTGGAAGCAGACACAAGAAAGGCAGTGATTGGTCTTTGTCGCGGGTCCTTTTCCTTTGGAATCTGACTCGGGCCGCCGACCGTCTTTGTTGAATTCAGAGGCCAATGATTATCATTTACATGTCCAAAATGAGTGTAGGTTCCGATCTCTGCTATGAACCCCGATTGAATTCAATTCTAAATTTTTAAGTTAAACTATAGGTAAATTAGACTTGAATCAGATTTGAATCAATTTTACCTAATGAATTCGGATTCTGATTTGGGATGGGGGCTGTTTGTTTGGACGTAAAAGTCGTAAAAGTAAATGGTTTACAACTAAATTACAACTATAGTGTTTGTTTGGACTGTAATTTGTAAAAAACTTACGCAACTCAACCATCACTCACTTGCAACCCAATTACCACTCACTTACAGCCAACTTAACGTTAATTTTGTGCTCATGCAAATTTGTATTATTTTTTATGTTAATATTATTTTTTTTAATATTTAGAGTTTTTAGTATTTATTTGCAATATTAAAAATTTTAAATCACCAAATAGTTAATTTTGTGGTCAACTTTTTCACTTACCACTTACACATTACGAAAACCAAACACCGTAAAGTACAATACACTTTCTCACTTACAACTTTATATTACCAATCAAACACCTTAAAACCTACATGCATGTAACCCATTTACAACTGTAAAAGAATTTATCAATTACGACAACCAAACAGACCCATGGTTGAAACATTTTTCTGTTTTGAGAAACAGAATGAAAGCCACCCTCAAATCTAAACACACATTCATTATTGATTATCCAAGTTAAATCTCCCTTCCGACAGCTGCGTGAAATATTTTCTTATCAAACTTTTGGGTCCCCTAGTATTAGTGTATTATCACCCCTATTTATCATTAAGAAGAGATGCTTCAAACCTATGATAACCAACCTGATTAAGCTTCAGTCCTATATAAAGGGTAAACACTGCTATAGATATCTCCAACTTCTGAGTGATGGAGAACAACCCAAATGGGAACTACACACAAAAGGCTGGAAATGGGAATCCATTTCCAAAGAGGGGAAACATCAAGAAGAACATAGCTAATGAGCTCAGTGAGTACATCTCCTCATCTTCTTCTGCAGGACAAGGAACTGCTAGGCCAAGGGAAGGCGAAGCCGCCACCGGACTCTCCGCCGCTGCAAATATCCGAAGCAATAAGACCTCACTCTAAAACTCTCTAGCTGTTTGTTCAGTAATTTAGCTGTGTCTCTCTCTCTCTTTTTTCCTTTCTTTTTCCTTCTTTTTTTTTCTTTTTCAGTTTGCAATGTACCCAGCAAAAAGTTACTGAGTTTGAGGTGGAATGTGTTGTGAAAAAAACCACTCTTTTAGTTTATTGTGTTATGGAAATTACTCACTTTCTTCTCCTGGGAAATTTATTTTCGCACCCAATTATGGCTAGTTGAAATGTTTAGTAGAAGGATTATAATTGAAGTTGCTAGTAATTATTAGCTTAAGAGGAGGAGAGACACCAAATCAAACTTCAATTAGTGCATTATTCTTTCAAAGAAATGTCTATAGGCTTCTCTCTTATATTATAGGTGAGAAGATTTGAACCAATAACTTTTTACAATGGACGAAAATATCTTCTCACTTGAGTTATGCTTAATTGGAGCAAACATTTGAACAGAAGTCAATAAAACGTGTAAGCGAGAAGATGTTGTGTGTATACATTTGAATTGAGATGACTGAGAGATCAGGTGTCATGTATAATTTTGAAACGAGTTTGGATGATTTTTGTTAATAGTAGTGAAATCGAAGCAAGGAAGAATAATTCAGGTAGAATGCTCTGCAGCTGTATCCCTTTGCATAAAAGTGGAATCATGACACATTTGAACGGTAATCATGATACTTTAGGTTGGATGGGAGTCCATGTATATACTTCTATGTCACATAAATTTATGCCACTTGTAACTTCGTGTGAAAATTTAATGTTTTCTCTTTGTATTAGCGAGTGGGTATAGATGCTAAACAGTATGCTATCTCTATATATCTCTAACAACTCTCTTGATTGAATTCTAATTTAGTAGTATCTCAATGATGTATGCCACTCGTTTGTTAAGCTATGAAAATAGAGATTGCTACTAAAATAATGATCCGCGAGCTCGTCTATGGCCCGCCAGATCATTACTATTACAGTTGCTAATATTTGGAGGGCCCACATTATTATTGGGCCGAGATTTTAGGGCGGGTGTAACGGTCCCAGTTTCTAATGACAAGATTAGGCCTAAAACACCAATTATCTTCAATATTCTTAATATAAGAAAATTTTGGCAGCATCATCCTTAATATTCCATTGGTTCCCACTTACATAATCAACAATTTCGGCTCTAAGGCCTACTTAATTCCATCAAAGATTTCGGCCCACACGGCCTACTTATCATGCCACATTACACCAAACCTTAACTATATACATATATCATAACTTGCATCCTCCATCGCAAGCATATATCTTTTCAATTGAATACATCACAAGAGTTAACTTTCCAATATATTTCATTCCCACAAATAACCATCTTTCGAAATCATGGACATAACATATCCAAGAAGTTCACGATCCAAACATTACATCAAATAAGAGTCCCTAGTCTCAATATTACAAAGGTAAATATACATCGAGTACATCCCAACATGATCCACAAAAGAAAGAGGACTAAAGTAGAGTCCTTACATACACATTTAATACAACAAGGCCAAGTCAAAATGATACCACAATAAGTCATGCAATCCATAACTTAACTTTTTCAGTTAGAGAGGTCCCTTACCCTTATTCAAACCTGAAAAGATATAAAGAAAATAAAATGAGCTCGACAGCTCAATGAGTAAACCATGTCATAGGGTATTGATATAATAATCTCATAAGATAAACAGTTTAGAAGAGGTAAATTTCGATGAGTCCCATAACGCAACAACTGGTTCAAGCTACCTTACTTGTTCCAAGTTCCATACATATGTGGTCTACATGACTCCACTATCAAAAGTTGCATTTAACTATATCATGACACAAAAGATATAATTGTATGAATATGTATGAAATTCTCGTGGATGAGTCCACTCACATCAACTCGGCTCGTTATACACATAAAGTGACATTTTAGTTTAACACAAGCATTATCAATCATGAATGCAACTTGACAGTTCACTTTTAGATATCATTCAATCTAAATGAAATTTCCCCGTCTTCCACCTCCTACCGGCTCCCGCACGGCCCCTTCCTCCTTATATATAATTCATATAAAACATATATGTTTCCCCGTCTTCCCCCCTCCTACCGGCTCCCGCACGGCCCCTTCCTCCTTATATATATATATATATTCATAAGTATATGTCAAATCCCCGTCTTCCCCCCTCCTACCGGCTCCCGCACGGCCCCTTCCTCCTTTAATACAAATGCATCATGCAAGGTTTAAGTTATCATATTTATAATAAACAATGTAGAACTATTTACACGTCATGCCCGAAAATAATGTGCAACAATAAAGAAACATGCACTTGGGTTTCCCAAAATCATGGTAACGCCATAGTGCGCCACTTCCAACCCCGCATGAACCTATGCATCATCCACATGTACTCACTAGTACACAACATAATGTTATGACATAAGGAGGGATTATTCCCCATGTACTTTTGTGAACATAAAGTAAGCTTCAAGTCAATTAATCGGCATCTATGGGGTGATTTTAATATGAATCGTATGCTTCGCATATGCATCACATTGTTTCTATTTTATAAAGAGCCAAGTTTATACCATATCTATATCGAGTCGACTATCATGATATTGATCAAGAAAGATAGCAAAATAACTTGATAAATTGGCTCAATAGGCATACATAATATACTAGAACATGAGTTCTACACACGCATATCATATCGATGTAATGTAGAGACATAACAAGCATATAATACCCTTTGCATTTCAATTAACCTAAAGTTAATCACCAAACAGCGAATTAAGATGCTAAACCCTCTCATTTAAGCATGATTATTAAGCTAGAGCATGTACATTACCCATGTATCTCATCACAACCAAACATAGAAACACCACAACTAGGTGATACTCATAGACTTCATTTAGTTGAGGATAACCACAAATAAAACAGCAATATATCAAAAATTAGCACACTTAGGAGTTACCTACACAACATTAAATTCTGATTTTTAAATCTTGATAGAAAACATAACCCTAATAGTTAGGTTTACTCACAATACTTTATAACTCTGAAACAGAGAATTAGACTTCAGGAGAATTCTGTTTGGCCGTGTAAAATCTCTCCCCCAGTTCACCAGGAAACTTCTCCCCGAAGATCGGGCCTTCCCTTCACTGAAATGCCGCAAAAACCCTCCCTTTGCCGCAGATTTGCGGCAAAGTAGCAGCGCCCCGCGTGCTGCTGCTGCTCTGCTTGCTACGCGCGCGTTTTTCTTCCCCCCTTCTCGTAAAATCTTGATTCAGAGCTGAGAGAGGCTAGGATTTAGGGCTAGAGAGGGTATCCTAGTTTCTTCCTTCAAATACTAGAGAGGAGATGAAATGGAGGATTTAGGGTTTCAAGTTCTTCACAAATGAGAGGGAAAATTGCAGAATTTGGGAGAGGAAGAGGAAGAGGCAAGCTTGGTAATCAACCCTTGGGATTGCAAGTAACTAGGTGGGGGTTCTCTCATGTTGCCACTTGGCCAAGACCCCCTCTCAAGATGCCACATGGAAACCCCAATCTCAAAGAGATCTTAGCCCTTTAATCTTCCCCCTTGCATGCATACCTACCACTAAAAAGATATTAGGGTAAGCTTAGTTGATTAAGGGGATGTGAAGGATTAGTTTGAAATTATCTTTTACCATTGCTTAAGTCATAAATTTGCCCAAAATACATGCACATAAGCCTTCATGCCATACATTTTTAGTCACCACAATCAAATAGTTAATAAAAACTTTTAGAAAGGGGAGTGGGTCACTAATTAAGCTCAAGTTGTTGATATTGAAATATGGGAGGGTGACTACTTCTAGATAATGCCTTAAACAAAAATTCTTAATAATTAAGATGAGGAGAAATTAGATAAAATAAAATTTGGTTGTTACAGCGGGTGTCTAGAAGAGAATTATAAACTATTTTCAGTTACTCTTTCTCTTTAGTTCAATATAGGGCCTGTTTGGTTAAGGGTGGAAGTGAGGAAGTGAGAAATTGAGGAAGTAGTAATAATTCCCTTTGGAACTTGGGAATTGGTTAGTAAGTTTTTCGGTGTTTGGATGTTGTTGGGAAGTGTGGGTTGGAAAATATTTTGTCTTTTCCGGTGTTTGGATGGTAATGTGAAAGTGGAAGTGGAAAAGTTGACCACAAAGTTGACCGTAAAATAATATTAAAATAAAAATTAATTAACAAAAATAAAAAATAGGCTATAATTAGAATGCAAGTGAGAGTTACATGGTCAAAAATTAACTGTTTTGTACTACAATTTATTACAAATGTGATTTACATGACCACAAAATTAACTGTAGCACTCTGGAAGTGAGGAAATGGTTGTGTAAAAGAGAAAAGATAAAAGGAAAAGAGGTTTTCTTATTTTCCTTTTCCGGTGTTTGGATAGATAGGGAAGTGAGCAATTATACTTCCCTATTTCCTTACTTCCGCCCACTTCCTGGCAACCAAACAGCCCCATAATGTACTAATCTTTCTCAAAAAAAATAATATTAATTATACGGTTGTCAGCGTACTTCTTTCTCAGCTAGGACACATTTTTTTAAGAAAAAAAATTTGCATTTAGCATATATAAAATTCATCTTAAGCATATTAATAAGTTTCGCTTAGGTGCATCGAAACTAATTAGTTAACGTATTCTGCACTTTGCACTTAAGGACCTGTTTGGTTAAGGGTGGGAGTGAGGAAGTAAGGAAGTGAGGAAGTGACAATAGTTCCTTTTGGAACTTGAGAATTGTTTAGTAAGTTTTCTAGTGTTGGGATGTTGTTGGGAAGTGTAGTTTGAAAAATGTTATGTCTTTTCCGGTGTTTGGATGGTAATGTGGAAGTGGAAGTGGAAAAGTTGACCACAAAGTTGACTGCAAAATAATATTAAAATAAAAATTAATTAAGAAAAATAAAAAATGGACTGTAATTAGAATGCAAGTGAAATTTACATGATCAAAAAATTAACTGTTTTACGCTACAACGTATTACAAATGAGATTTACATCACCACAAAATTAACTGTAGTACTCTGTAAGTGAGGAAATGGTTGTGTAAAGAGAGAATAGAAAAAGAAAAAGGGTTTTCTTATTTTCCTTTTCCGGTGTTTGGATAGATAGGGAAGTGATCAATTATACTTCCCCGTTTCCTTGCTTTGCTTCCGCCCACTTCCTTCAAACCAAACACCCCCATATGAACGGCGCGGTTAGTTAACACCTCAAATTGAAACAAAAAGGAAAAAAAAAAACTCGCCATGGCCCTCGACAACGCCGGTCCTCGATCAGAGAAGAAGGGAATGGCGATTCCCATCGCGAAGAAAAAGAAGAAGAATATGAAGGGGAAGGTGACTGAGAGCCTGATTCCAAAACTCAAAAGGGGTGAGATTAAAAAGAAGATACTTACCGAGCTGCTCAAGCTGATTGGATGGAAGTAGGGATCCTTTTACTTCCAGCAGCTACAGTTTCTGTAGTAAATAATATAAGTTGCTTCTGCTGCTGTTGTTTGTTGCGCTTATAATAAGATTATTGTTCTTGGTTCCTTCTCTAGATTCTGTGTGTTTGCAGTTTAGTTTGTTTCTCTCTGTGATACCTTTTTTGTTTTTTAATTTTAGTGTTCTATGAATAATAAATATGATCAGAGTTTTTTCAGTTTCTTTTTTGTTGAAATATTTTGAAAGGGAAATCTTTGAGGGCTTGCCGCAAGAGTGGGCGCCACAAGCCAATTCTTCCTTTATTAGGCGTGTTTGTTTCGCCGCAAAACGCCGCAAAACGCAAGTCGTAAAACTTCTTTTCCATTTTCCGTTGTTTGTTTCGCTGAAAAACAAGTTGCAAAATGCAACTCTTCTTTTCCCATTTGCAGTTGCTACAGTTAAATTTGTGGTCATGTAAATATCACTTTTACACTCATATTTTCCCACTTGCAGTTGCTACAGTTAATTTTGTGGTCATGTAACTCTCACTTGTAGTACACTATAGTTCAAAACAGTTACTTGATAATCAATATATAATTTAATATTATTAAATATTTAATATTTTAAATAGTGTTCAATTTATTATTTAATTATTTAATTATTTTATATTTTTAATCTTTATTTTTTATTGTTTTTAATATTGTTTTAATTTTAATATTTTACTATTTTAATTTAATATTTTAATTTAATATTTTAATTTAATATTTTATTTAATACTTTATTATTTTATTAATAATTATTCCATTTTTTATTATTTTATTTAGAGTTAATATTTTATTAATATAACAATATTAT
This sequence comes from Agave tequilana, assembly GCA_038442645.1. Lineage (NCBI taxonomy): Eukaryota > Viridiplantae > Streptophyta > Magnoliopsida > Asparagales > Asparagaceae > Agave > Agave tequilana. Next base: position 357,247 of record JAVJIF010002548.1, on the reverse strand, counting down.
ACTTTAATATAAAATTATTATATATTTAATTATTTATTTTTTAATATAAAAATTACTTAAATAATATCATAATATATTTTATTATTATATTAATATTTTATTATGTTAATATTGTAATAATACTTCAGTATGATAATACTATAATGATAATTTATTATTAAATTATAATTATATTTTACTTTGTTAATTTTATATTTTTATAATATTACAATAATATTATAATAAAATTTATATTATAATAATTTTCAAGTATTTTTAATATTATAATATTATAACTATATTCTATTATTTTTGTAAGATTTTTTAATATTATAATAAAATTTATATTATAATAATTTTCAAGTATTTTTAATATTATAATATTATAATATATTTTATTATTTTTGTAAGATTTTTTAATATTTATATTTTATTAGTATTCTTAAAATTTTATTAATGTTCTTTAGATTTTCTTAAAATTTTATATTATTTATTTAGTTAATATTTTAGTAATATTTTACTATTTATACTAATATTTTATTAATATTATTGTTATAAATAAAATATTAAGATTATTAATTTTATTATTAATTTTTATCTCAAATTTATTAATATAATTTAATTTGCAATAGTAGATTTAATTTAATAGTATTTATAATATTTAAATCACTGCTACAGTTAATTTTGTGGTCAACTTTCCACTTACACTTTTACATTACCAACCAAACACCGTAAAACACAATATACTTTACCATTTACACTTTCACTTTGGGCCTGTTTGGTTAAGGGTGGAAGTGAGGAAGTGAAGAAGTGAGGAAGTGGTAATAGTTCCCTTTGGAACTTGGGAATTGGTTAGTAAGTTTTTTGGTGTTTGGATGTTATTGGGAAGTGTGGTTTGAAAAATGTTATGCCTTTTCTGGTGTTTGGATGATAATGTGGAAGTGAAAGAGGAAAAGTTGACCACAAAGTTGACCGCAAAATAATATTAAAATAAAAATTAATTAAGAAAAATAAAAAATGGACTGTAATTAGAATGCAAGTGAGATTTATATGAGCAAAAAATTAACTATTTTGTGTTACAACTTATTACAAATGAGATTTAGATGACCACAAAATTAACTGTAGCACACTGGAAGTGAGGAAAAGATTGTGTAAAAGAGAAAAGAGAAAAGGAAGAGACCTTTTTCCATTTTTCTTTTCCGGTGTTTGGATGAACAGCGGAAATGGGAAAAGACACTTCCCACTTCGTCACTTCCACCCAATTCCTTGAATCCAAACAGCCCCTTTATCAACCAAACACCGTAAAACACAATATATTTTTCCATTTACACTTCACTTTATCAACCAAACACCGTAAAACACAATATATTTTCTCTGCTACAGTTCACTTTTTCCATTCTCATTTTACGACTTACGACTTGCGACGTTTGCAACGAAACAAACAGGCCCTAAGTTGTGCAAATGACACTCGTGGATCTCAGAATTGGCCAGCTGGCAGCAGTTTGGATTCAGTTTGGATTCCTAGTTTCAGGGTTTGGGTGGCAGACCCGCATCCATCGGCGTCATGTCCTTGCGGGTTTGTACCCGCTAAGTGCCTACACGTGTCATTCCAAGGTTTCAATACCATTAAATATAAATTCTTAAATCATTGTCTCTACGGGTTGATTGATGTAACAACCGAATCTTGTAAGAAAATGAGTATGACAAGTGGGGCAGCCACTTGTCATACTACTAGTAAGTACAACTAGCATTTTTTTTAAAAAAATTATTAAAAACAGAGATTCATACATCAAGTAGATGAATGTTAAGTAAATATTTACGAGTTTTTCTGTTCGAACTATACATTGTGGACTGCCGATGCATCAGAAAAGTGTAACATATAGCACCTCATTGGATATGTGGTCCTATGTACAGCATGAATTGTTTTTTGGTATATTGTTTATTTAAGCCTAGATATAGTCCATAAAAATAGTGGAATGTGTTCCCTCACAACAAGCCAATTTAACGAACTCCTGCGCTTCACACGTGTTACATATTTAGTTATTTGAAATACAAAATAAAATAAAAAGAGAGAAACTCTTACAACATTTCCTCTGGGAAACAATCTCAACTTCTTGATCAACTCTTATGGCCATGGAGAATAGATCAGTTTTTGCATCTGTTTATGAGCCTCAGACCAGCCCACCAAACCCTTTAATCTTATATTCAAACTACCCTTCCAAAATCCGGCAAATAGCACAATCTATGTCAATATGAAGTGTGTTCAACCATAATCATAAGTTGGACGAGAATAACTCATGATAATGTTTTGTAATTTAAGAAAATTGCGGTAGTATTTCAGAAAAATCATGAAAGTTTAGGAGCTTTTTTCTTTTCAATAAGAATCTTAACATTGTACATGGACAACACTTCGGGCTGTGTTTGACGACAAGAGTTGACTAAACAATTAACTCAACTCTTACTGAGTCTTATCAAGCGCTAAGAAAACCGAAAAGTAAGAAAGTAATGATAGTTTTAGAATTACATCAAATCCATCCCTGAAACCAGGTCAAGAGCCATCCAACTCACACTAGTTCTATATTTACTAATTTCTATATATAGTCGACTAGGCAGGATACAGAGAGAAAAAAGTTTTACGGTAGTCGACTAACTAAAGTTATTAGCTGACTAATTGATGGTATTAGTCGACTATCCTTAAGGATTAGTCGACTATACGAGACGTTTTTAAAGCAGAATCAGTTTTCTTTTAAGGCGCAGGTTTCCTTATTCTGATGGGATGTGAATTGGACAAAATTCTTATTCAATGAAGGTTTGTTAAAGATTAAAGGGTTTAGAATCCTTCTAGATTAAGGAGATGAACTCCCAATAGGATTGATCAAGGTTCTTCAACCATCTGATGTCCAAGATCATCTCACAGTCCAAATAGGAATTGTATTATAAAATCCTATAAATAAATGTTATAACCCAGCATTGTAATCGTCTCAATCAAGCTGATCTCAAGAGGAAAAAAAAAGGTGGAGAACACCAAGAAGATTAGAAGGAAGCCAAGCAAGAGAGGAATAAGGTGAAAGAGTATAGAGATAAGATAATACTCTTATAATTTAAGTTTAGATTAAGGTTGAAGGTAAAGACTCTTCTTGCATCAAGAGAAATGTTAGAGCTCTTTGTATTTAGTTATTAATAAAGCTCTCTCAAGTTCTCTCCCTGTGGACGTAGGCCAAATTTGGGCCGAGCCACGTTAAATCCTCGCGTTCTTTCTTATTATTCTTTTATCTAGGTATTACTAGCTTGCTTTATAACAGTTTTCTTTTACAAATACTGATAATATTGTCAGGTTCCACAAGCATCAATCCTGCGAGTAACAATTGGTATCATAGTATATCAATTTCAGTTACAACAAGTACAAGTATATTTCTCGCTAAATTCAATAGAACAAGCAAATTAATTATCAAATTTTACAACAATATAAGATATTTTAAATACAAAGGGGTTTTCTGTTCATTTCAACCGGAGGTTTTTTCCCGAAACCATGATAGTACGGGGGGTTTCTGGAATTTACACTTCATGAAACTTTAGAATTAGTCTTTCTAACTATCTCTCTTTCTCAACAGAGTAATGCTGCTTGAACCTGGGGTTTGTAGACCCCAGAACATGGCACAACTAGGGGTCCGAATCAGGCCGGGTTGGCCCGAAAACCCACATGGACCCGTCCCGTGCGGGCCCGCACCTGGAGCCCCAGGGTCAACCAGACCTTGGCCCGGTATTGGCATGCCCTAAGCCCGGGACATGCCCAGGTTTGGAAAAAGAGGCCCGTGACGGGGCCAGGCCGGGCCCGTGCCCGGGTGCCAATGTCTATATAATAGACGTTGGGCCAGATTTGAGGGGTTTTGTAAATTTTTTTACAAAACCCCCCCCAATGATATTGTTGGCCCACAAAATAGCCGTTGGGGGTTTGTAATATTTTTTCACAAACCCCCCAATGGTTATATTGACCATAATTTTTTTTTGCAAAAAAAAAAAACATTTTAACCACTTGTTCCCCTCTATAAATACCCACTCTTTCTCATTTCATTTCATCACAAAAAATTCTCTAAAAATCTCTTAAATTCTTAAGTGATTAAACTCACAAGTTCTCAAGTGATCAAACTCTCTCAAGTTTTCAAGCTCCCTCAAGTTCCTTAAGGGCTCAAGCTCTCTCAATCTCTCCTAAAGTGCTCAAGTACTCAAGCCCCCTCAACTTCTCCTCAAGTGCTAAAGGTCCCTTAACTTCTCCTCAAGTGCTCAAGTGCTCAAGCTCCCTCAACTCTTTCACATTCCGGTATTTATATTATTATCAATTTTAGTTTAAATGGACGCACATTTTTCATCTGCAAGCTCTAGCAATCCTTCTTCTTTTAGTTATCATCGTAATTTAAATTTGACTAGTTAGGAATGATATGTTTTGCATATGTCTTTACCCGACAAGCCAATAATTCCATTCATACAATCGAAAACACCAACCACATATTTTATTGTTTCTTCTGAACCACCTTCTAGTTCCACTGCCTAAGTAGCAACTTTCATGGCAGAGAGAAAATTTAAGGTTTGAAATTTTTTTAAAACAACTATTAATGGAGTTACGAAGGTTGTATACAAGCTTTGTCCCAAGGTTTCTTATATTTTTCTTAAAAATAGTGAAACTGGCTCACTAATTAGGCACATTAGAGCAAAACATCTCCAAAATCAATCACGACAAACACAAATTTCTACTTTTAGTATAGCTAGACGAGTGTTGACAGATATGAGGAACCGCTTGGCATCAGAAGCTATCGAGATGAGTATCTGCGGTAAGGATTGGCTTGATGCAGAGAGGAGAAGTCAAAATAAAACAGTATATAAAATCATTGAAGATTCTCTAGATAATAAGTGAATAAATGAAGATATTTTGTATTTGTAATTTGTATATTTAAACTTCAATTTCAATAAACTTCAATTTCAATCTACATACTACATTTGTAGTTTTATCTTTTTATTTATATTATTCATTTTGTATTTGTAGCAATTTATGATTTATTCAAGATATTAAATTATTAATAAAAAAATTACATTTGTATTTTACAACTTGTATAAATTTTGTTCAAATTTATGTGAATTTTTTAAAGATTTTTTATATTATTTTTTGAATTTTTCTTAAATTTTTGATTTTTTTTAGTTTTAATAAAATTTATTAAATGGTTTTAAAAAACCCGGACCGGCTCGGGTCTCTGGGCCGGGCCTTGGCCGAGCCGGGCCGCCCGAATTTTGGGGGCAGGTCCAGGCTAGGCCCGACCCTGTCTCGTCTCCGACCCTCAAGGCCCGGAACGGGCCCGGCCCGTTTCGCATCCCTAGGCACAACTATAGTTTCGGCTGAAGGAGCAAACAGTGACCGTCCTAAGAGCGAGGTAACTGGCAGTACATGCGAGAGGCCTGATTACAGCAACAAAGGTATTAAATAAATTCTTGAAAAGTTGATAGAATGTATGTACTACTACTGACTCGTGAATATGAAGTAAAGTGAAACATATGTTTAATGTTCTTTAATGGTATCGATAATGTGACTAATGCTATATTATATGTGGTGTAATGTTGTGATTAAGATTTAATCTTATTCTGATGTAAATTGTCATGATATAGTTGTGGATCTAATAATTATTCCAAATAAGATCACATACATGCAATAATCTCTTTATCAAGATCAAAAGGAAAGAGAGTTTAGGTATATCTGATTCCGTCATGAAAGGGATGTCGAAGGTTGCATGATCTTGGGGACGCCGAAATTGAGGGAGAGAATTCTTCTCTCCACCCACCAAGTTCTCTTCTTGATCCTTAAAGGAGATGAGAGGCCTCCAAGAGAGATTTTAGGTCATAGTAGAAGGTGGTGGAGAGTGAATCCTACCCATGATATATATAAAATGAAGGAATCCTAGTTCAACTCATCATAAATCTAAACCCTTGATTGATAACACGAGTTTCACAAGTATAGATGAGTCCCACATCTTAATTTGAATATACTCATGGCTAAGTGTAATTGAAATATGTCTAGACCCAAACCATTAAGCTTGATTAATTTTTTATTGGGTCCAGCAACATAAGCTTATAGAGACGGATGTATAAATCTAATTAGATTTGTGTAGGCTCAAATTAATTTAGACTCTAATCCAAATAAGTCCAATCTCCCACTTGGGTCAAACAATTCATACTGAAAGGATGTTATGCATAACTTTATAGTACCAAAACTATAACCGTCAATAAACTGTGTTTCAAAACAATCTGATCAATTAAGTGTCTTGTCATCGAGCATGACGATCTTACATTCTGTATAATCGAGGTAAGACCTTCAACGTCACAAATTTCAGAACCCTTAACGTCATAGATCAAAATGGAGGTGTGGCAAGTCCTCTGATCAAATAAGGTACAATTCCAACTGATTTTCACTTTATAACTCCAACGAGTCTAACCCTATGACTTCAACGAGTCAATCTTTATGACTGCAACGAATCTAACCTGATAACTCCAATGAGTCTAACTTTATGACTACAATGAGTCTGACTGCTAACAAACTCAAATGCACAAATTAAACTCAAAAAGAATTTTAAAGAACATAATTATCACTTTATTATCAGAATCAATAAATATACATAAAATGTACTTAAAAATAATATTTGTTACATAAAATTATCCGCTCCCTTTAAAGCAGGATATCATCATGACTAGCTATCCTTATATGAGCAATATGCTCTAAAACTTTAGGTGGCAATCTTTTAGTGAGTGAATTTGTAATGTTAAGAATAATGCTAACACTATCAAAAGACACAATGTGTTCCGAACTTTATCCTTGATGACAAGAAACTTGATGTCAATATGCTTCGACTTTGCTGAACTCGTCACTATTGCAGTAGAGCTCTATAACTTTTATTGTCACAGTGTAGCTGTAATGGCCTCTCGACTAAATTCACCATCTTACTGCAATTAGAAAAATGTAACCCGAAGTGGACTTTCTATTGTTAATACATCCAGCATAATCTAAATCTATGTATCTGTTCAGCTGCAACTGATCAGATTTCATGTAGTCATCTGTAGATATCGCATTACCTTCTTAGCAGTCTTCCAATGATCAATCCAGGATTGATCAAGTATCAGCCAAGTTTCTCAATGGTATATTCTATGTTTGGACAAGTACAAACTTGAGCATACATCAGACTTCCAGCCGCCGATCATATAGAATGTCTTTCATTTGCTCTTTCTGTAGGTCATTTTAGGGATATTGAAGTAGACTCAACTTATCTCCCCTAGAGCAATTCTTTTGTGATAAACCTAATATTCTACGTGTCTGTCACGTTGAATCAGATGCTTATCACAAAAGAAACGTCTACAAGATCTTTCATCTCAAAAATTTTTGAGAGAAAACTTTTGGACTCAAGTAAAAGAGTCATATCATTACTTGCTAGTAGAATGCCATTCGCATATAGCACAAGAAATATAAGTGTACTTTCTTTAAATTTATGGTAAATGCATCGATTATATGCATTCTCCTTAAAATCAAAATCGGATATTACTTGATCAAATTTCAAATACCATTAACGGGATGCTTGCTTTAGACCATAAATGAATTTTTTTTAATTTGCAAACTAAATATTACGAGCTTTTGCCTTCAAAATTGTCTGGTTGCACCATATAGATTTCTTTCTCAATGTTACCATTAAGAAAAACAATCTTAATATCCATTTGGTGTAACTCCAGATCAAAGTAGTCCACTAGTGTCATGATATTTCTAAAAGAATATTTCAGAAAAATGGTAAAAAAGTCTCCTTATAATCAATGCCTTCTGTTTAAGTGAATCCATTTGCGATAAGATGTGACTTATGCCTTTTGACATTACCTAACACCCATTTACAACTAACCGATTTTTTTCCTTTAGGTAACTCTACTAAATCCAAGCATCATTATTTTTCATAGATTTTAACTCATTTTTTATTGCATTTGACCACTTAGTTGAGTGAATGCTGAGTTTGACCTCATTCAAGGATGTGGGGTCATCCTCCAGCCCTATGCAAGCTCATGCTCTTAGAGATAAAATATATAGTCATTTGCAATGGCTGATCTCCTTTCTCTAGTTGATCTCCTAGGCATTTGTGGTTGATAATTTTTAGGTTCTACCTCATCAGCAGAATCTATTTCAGAATAAACTATATATGTACCTTGTAAAGATACAAGTGTATTTTTATTCTGAAGTGGAACAACTACTTCATCATTTGAAACAGTTATCAGGGCTATAATAATATCTTTTGGAACAGTTGACTCCACTGTTCTGAATATCCTCAAAAAAATTAGCATTATCCTTCTTTATGTTCTTAGTGGAAGGACAGTAAAGCCTAAAGCCCTATACCTCTCAGAATACCCTACGAATAAACACCTAACTGTCTTTGATTCTAGCTTTTTCTCATATGATATATATGGCCGAGCTTCCGCTGGATAACCTCAAATATGTAGATGCCTAATACTGGGAGATTTTTCAGTTCATAACTGATATGAGATTTTAGTTATTGTTTTACTAGGTATTCTATTAAGTAGGTAGATACTCGTCTTTAAGACTTCACTCCATAATGACTTTGGTACACTAGTGTGAGCTATTGTACACTAACCATCCCTGGCATGGTGTACTAGGCTACAATATCATATTCTTTCAGAAAATTGGCAAAAAGTCCTAGACATCTACCTAATCCGTCATATCAGCCATTGTACTAACCACCACGATCAGATCTAACGGCTTTAATCTTTCTATTCTGATAATTTTTAACTTCAGCTTTATAAATTTTAAATATGTCCAGTGATTGAGATTTCTCATGATCAAGTATAGGTACTCATAACGAGAATAATCGTCTGTAAAAGTGATGAAATATCTGTGGCCATTCCAATAAGCTGTAAGGAATAGACCACAAATGTCTATATGCACCAAATCCAAGACGCCTGAACTCCGTCTAGCATCAAACTTCTTAATGATTATTTAATTAACGTTCGCTTAGTGCCTAAGCTATTCATATATAAAGATTCATGATATAAAGCATGAAGTTCAATTTATATAGTCATCAATCAGAATTCTTATACCAATGACTTTAGATTTGAAAAGTAGACTAATCATTTCATCACCAATAATGACAGTAAAATCAGATTTGTCTAATAATAAAATAGAAATATGATTCCGCCTAAAAAGATAGTACATATAAAGTCTCTTCCAAATCTAAAACAAAAAACCAGAATCTAATTTAAGCCTATAAACTCCAACAGCTTCAACTGCAACTTTATTTTCATCACCCATGTATACGTATCACTCAGTTGAGCTGGGCCTCCTTTGGGTTTGGAAGTTCCTCATTGAATCGGTTATGTGAAATATTTATGCATCATGTATGGGGTGACACTAAAGCTAAATTAATTTCAAAATAAATATAAATATGAGATATACCCTTCTTAATTAACCAATTCTGATGCTTTATACAATCCTACTTGATGTTGCCTATTTTCTTACATAAGAAGCATGCAATGAGCTTAGGCTTCTTCTCCTACACTTTTGCCATTTAGGATCAGCAACTGTAGTGGTGCTTATATTTCTCCCTTTAGTTTCACTTTTCTTTTCTTATTAGAAGTATTACCCTGGATGCTAAGTGAGCACTTTCAATCTTTTCTTATTTCAATCTCTCCTTTCCAAATACAGTGACTGATGAGCTCAATGAGACTTCACTTTTTCCTTTGAGCATTATAAATAATCTTGAAAAAAAGGTTATACTATTTAAGAAAAGATATCAGAATGAAATGCGCTAGAATCTCTTTAGAGAGTTCCAATTTCAGTACCTTTAGTTTAGAAATAAGATTGAACATTTTCATAATGTACTCTCTTATATTTTATTTGCCGTTGTAATGCATATTTATCAGCTTGCTAAGATGCGTGTTAGTCTCAACTTTATCCGATTTAATATACCGTCGGCTACTTTAACTGAAAAACTCTTAGCACTGACTTTATCAGGTATAAAACCCCTAATAGTTATAGAAATAGACTATTTTATAACCAATAGACACATCTTATTGGACATCTCTCACTATATCATAATTGGTCTTTTTTTTAATTGAACTTTTGTTAGTGATATTAAGGGTCCATCAGTCCTTAAGATGTAATCTAGGTCCATGAATCTAAGAACGTTTACGTGATCTCACCACTTCTTAATGATTGTACCATTTAATTTAAACTATATAAACGTACAATTTCTCATCAATTTAACATAAACATTGCATTTAACAAAATTTTACTGTAATAGGCATAAAAAATTGATTTTCAGAAAATGCAATGGTCTGACTGATAGAGCTGCCAGCCAAACTTTTAGAATAAGTTGTGTCTCTTTATGCTAATACTGTACTGGCCCAATATAGATACCCTAAAGTCTGGGTCCTATGTAAGTGAACAGCCTTTCTTTGGGCCGACTGTCCCTTTATAGAATTGGTCCTAAAATTTAAGTTATCTGTATCGATCTTATAATATATGTAATGACTCGGTCATAATGATAACATTCCTTTGGGCCGATTGTCACACGCATAGGCCGCACAATTCTACGCATCTTGATTCTTGTTTCGTCGTCGGACTAGTTGAAAAGAAATTCAATATGGGGTTATAGTGTGATAACCTTCCTTTGGGCCAATTATCACATACCAAAGTTCTCTCACTTGCATTACACACATCAAGTATCCGACGCCGTACATAATTCGGCCAAATAATAATCTTACTTTGGGTCGACTATTGTCCACATGAGTTATATATGCAATTAAATAAGCTCTTTTATAAATTTTTTTAACTTGAACATGTATATATCTTTATCTTTATATTATCAACTGTAGTAAACATTAATATTCATCATGTTAAAGTAATCTAAGCAATAATATAAATATTGATGAAGCGGAAGCATGTAAGAATACATATTATTATGATAAATAAACACTTCAATGTCTTCTTTATGTCAATTAAGTATTATTTTGTCATGTCTAGTGCCTATAATACTGTAGCGCTCGTCAAGAGCTTCGAAACGGTTATTTACACAGCTAAAACAGAGGTCGGACCTGTACGACTAATTTGAAGTTTCTATTGGTAAAACGGATCTACAATACTTATCGAGTCTGGTTCAGATCCGACCCGCAATTGTTAAGTTATGAGTTTTCTTAACGGGTCGGGTTTAATAAACTAGATAAAACCCATTTGGTCTAATGTGAGATTAACTAAAATTAGATAACTTTATTTGATTTGAATTCTACAACAAAGTTTTCTTAATAAGTAGAATTCTAGCTCAAAATTAATCCCAACAATTTCAAATAAATTTAATTTGAGGTTGATTAATATTAGACTTCTTTATTGGATCACATTCTTAATTTCAACCCTAATCAAACTTAATAACCCTAAATTAAAAAAAAAAAAAAAAAAACCAACTCAAAATATTATTTTCTCCTCCCAACAGGCCACGAAAGAATAATAATCAAATATTTAATTACTAAATCATAATTCAAAAGAGGAGCCACTACATTTTTTTTCCCTCAACTCAGCCACGCCCGTGCAGGGCCTGCATGCGCGTGTGCAGCCAGCCAAGGAAGTGGCCGCACGCGTGCGGCCTGCCCGCACGCATTGAGATTTTTTTTAATTTATTTTAATTTCTGTTTTAGTTTAAAAAACAGAATTAAAAATAATATCACACGGAATAATACAGAAAATATATACATAATTCAATTTAATCATCTCCAATTTAATTCAATTATTTGAGAGACAAAAGAATAATTTTTTATTGAATTAAATAAAGAAATCGCTTATGACTTTAATAGATCGAAATCAAAAAAATTGTAGATCCCGATAATCCGATAAAGAGGTGACTCTGATACCAATTATTAGATCTAATAATTATTTCAAATAAGATCACATACATGTAATAGTCTCTTTATCAACATCAAAGAGAAGGAGGTTTGGCATACTGATTCCATCACGAAAGGATGTTGAAGATTGCACGATCTCGAGGAAGGGAAGGGTCTCTCCAACTACCAAATTCTCTTCTTGATGAGATGAGAGGCCTCTAAGAGAGAGATTAGATCATAATAGATGGTGGTGGAGAGGGAATCATATATATATAACATCAAGAAATTCTACTTCACCCTTAATTGATAACATGACTTCCTCATGTGCAGATGAGTCTCACATCTTAATTTAAATACACTCATGGATAAGTGTAATTGAAACGTGTATAGACTCAAACCATTAGGCTTCATCAATTCTTTATTGGGTTCAACAACATAGGCTTATAGAGACGGATGTATAAATCCAAGTAGACTTGTATAGGCCCAAATTAATTTAGACTCTAATCCAAATAAGTCTAGCAATAATGTTATGCTGTCGGAGAAGAAGGAATTTGGAGTTGTGAAGGAGCAGTTTACTTGCTTTGAGTATCAATTATCAAACTTATCTGTGATGCTGCACGGAGACAGTAGTCCTGGTTATAGCTCTCTTCGTCCTCTCAAATTTTGCTCCTCTCGTCTTTGTGAGTATTATTTCTCTTTTGTTTGATGAAAGTCTGATATTGAACTTGGGACCTCTCGATCTCAGTTCCCTACCCGATCTTTTTATCACTGAGCCAGATTTTTTGTGAGCATTATTGGAGATCATATTTTCATTTTGCCTGTTCATATGGCTACAATGAGGATCTACAGGCACATGTATGAATGAGAGAGAGAAGAATCTACGTTCTTGGTGTTTGCGGGATCATATGGACAATTGAGACGAATGTTCACGAATTATATATATCTTTTTATGGGGATGTTTGATTATACGTATGTATAAGTTTTCATTTCATTTATATTTATTAGATTTTTAGGCGTGCACCGCAAGTATAATTGCTCACTTTCTTATCTATTCAAACACCGAAAAAGAAAAATAAGAAAATTCATTTTTTTTTTTTCTCTTTTCTCTTTTACATAACTATTTCCTCACTTCCCGAGTGCTACAGTTAATTTTGTGATAATGTAAATCTCATTTGTAATAAGTTGTAATACAAAACAGTTAATTTTTTTGATTATGTAAATCTCACTTGCATTCTAATTACACTCCATTTTTATTTTTCATCATTAATTTTTATTTTAATATTATTTTGTGGTCAACTTTTTCACTTCCACTTTCACATTACCATACAAACACCAAAAAAGATATAACATTTTTCAAATCACACTTCCCAACAACATCCAAACACTGAAAAACTTACTAACCAATTTTCAAGTTCCAAAGGAAACTATTATCACTTTCTCACTTATTTACTTCTTCACTTTCACCCTTAACCAAACAAGTTAATGTAAATTATTAGCCATTTTGTTAATTTGCTCAGAAAAATCAGCTTCAACCTCTAAGCGTCAGACAAGCTCATTGAATGGCTCCTCTCATTATAATAATAAAAGACAACATATGTCAGTTGAGCTGGAGTGCAGTTGCATTTGGTTTGTTTTGGTGAAAATAAAGAAAGAAATGGTATCAAGAAGATCCCAATCACCTCCTTTTAAACAGCACACACATTTTTATAACTTCAGAGTTTGTTGTCCCAGGTTCCTTTGCTGCTTACAGGGTATAATACTGACCTTACCAACAAAAGTCTCTTTTATTAAAAAAGAAAGAGAGATTTCAAAGTAAACTTGATGAAGACCAGACAGAACAAACAATTAAAATTTTTGCATTGATTCACGTGCTTCCCCACCTCTTCAGCTATCAAATTTGGATTCAGTTTATGTGTGTGAGCCACACACACATACAATAAGAGAATCAATCACATGTTGACACGTGAATTGAAACTATATTATTTGTGTGAGCCTCACATACATATTATAACATATTATAAGAGTTCCAATCCACGTGTCAATATGTGATTGGTCCTCTTATTATATGTGTGTGTGGCTCACATACATAAACCGAACCCTCAAATTTGAACTGAAGAAAATACTCACTCTTTTCGTCCAACTCAGCACTGCTCAGCGCTGAGCCAGAGAAAGAGAGCATATTTTGAGCCTCTTATCTTGCCTTTTTCAAAGAAAACAAACAGAGCCAAAATTGAAGACCGGACCGCTCCAATTTTTTTTATTTATCAAAATTCCAAAGAGGATGGTAATCAAAAAGTAGAAGGTGTCACTGTTTTGATCTTCAACTCCCAAATATTGAGAATTTAGCTAAGAAAGATCAAAACAGATAATTTCTTTTCTTTTCTTTTTTTTACTTTGAGAAAAAGTGATAATTTTCATTCAAAACAAAAAAGAAGAGTACACATGGAACAATTTTTCCAACAAGTAAACATAGAAAATTACGTATAATTTGACAAAAAAAAATAAATCAGGAATGGCGAAGTTGATAATTTAATGTGCTAGGTGAGTGCCCTAGAGACAGTTGTTAGCACAACCTTTCATTTTATTAAATATAAAATTCAGTACCAACATTTGTAAGTGTGAAAATATTTTCCTGTAAACATATTAGTTAAAGAGAGTGTTTGTTTCCATCTAAATAGAAGATAAAACTGCAAGGAAAAAAGAAAGGGTGATGTGATAATAATATTTTACTCATTCATGGATATCAAGCTCACTTTCTTACTTTCAATAACAATTTTAAAATTTTTAATAAAATATCTCACAAGAATGCAACATACTTTTACATGTTCAAAATCAATTTTCACTTAAACTAACACTGAAAGTGACTGAAAGTGTTGCATTTTTGACACTTCAATTAGCTTCACACCTGGATATCAAAACGTATTCTAGATTTATTGGCACACATGAATATCCTAAATAAATATAGATCTTTTTTGTCATTTTGATAGTTCTTTGGAGCAACTAGTTATGATTACATCCCCGCAAGTGACATTTCAGTCAGTTTTTAAGTTCGTAAGAACTCCGCTCACTCACAGGTTGACGATTCGAACCTTGCACGCATGTGACATTTGAGTGCCTTCATGCGCTTCTCGACTATAAAAAAAAACTAGTTATGATTTACAAATCAGACTGCTCGCTTGAAAGAATCTATCGTTATAATAATATTAGAAAATATATACCACCTACACATAATACAATCTCAGAATTTGGAGTATCTTATCTTTTACCACACCCAAGTACTCTATTTTTGCCACCTCCCACGTTAGAATTGGAGTCTTTTTGAGAAAACTTTGAGAAAACTGAGCGCCACTTTAGTTTCCATTTATTTGGAGTCCACCAAAACAAAACAGAACCTAATTCTCTGCTCCCCACTTTAATTTGAGTCTTTGTGTTTCAAGTACACAAAAAAGATCCTTCAATGTTCACTTCAGACCCATTTCACACATGCGCTTGGTTTGTTTTGGGAAAAATAAAGCAAGAAACAGTACAAATAAGATCCCAATTGACCCTTTTTTTAAACACACAATTTTGAAGTTGTGTTGTCAACGGTCGACTTATCTTACCGACAAAAGTGCTCTTTTTTAAAAGGAAACTTTATGTACAGCGTATGCAGCTGAGTGGTGGCTTTGGGCTTGTTAAGAGCCCCGCCCACTCATTGGTCGCCGTTTCGAGCCCTGCCATCCGGCCACCATGGCCACTGGTCAGGCTATAATGATTTCCTAAAAAAGAAAAGAGGGAAGGTTTTGATGTAAACTTGATGAAAACACCCAATAGATTTTTGCTTACAATAATAACAAAGCTAACAAAGAATTCAGCTTCAAAACATAAAGATTATAATGGAACATTAGACCAATATGTACTTAGCTTCAAAGTCCATATGAATTCTTAGATTTTTTTTTTTTTTTTTTAAAAACCAGCTTAAGCATCAGTAAACTAAGAAAACAAGGCGATCGTATCAGACGTGCATCACAGGTAGACAAAAATAGGATACTGAAATCACTAAACTTTTTATGCTTTCTGTTGATATTTCTAAAATTTTAAATGAGACGTAGTTTCAATTTAAACAAACTTCACAGAAAATCTCTTTGGCTTGTTCCAAGTGGCTTTTACATGAAGTCCAGCATTCAAGTCTTCTGACTATGGCATTTGTTCAAAAAAGGAAAAAAAAAATGAACAGAAAAAGAAAAGGAAATGATCAAAAACTTGTGTGACCTCTGCTCAAATAGAACCAGCCATGTATCATCATTAGATCTCAACTCAAAGTACATGAGGAACTGATTTAGCCTCCTATGTCTTAGATTCAGAAGTCATATAAATGGACTACAGCATCAAAATAAAACATAAAAGACCATTAGTGACAAAAATATTCAGGGCATGTACACTCAATTCTATGCACAGAAAGGCTCATACATACTGCTCCATTGTAGGTTCCAGAACACTAACAAGATACTCAAAAGAGTGCAAGGAATGGATCCCAGCTTAACAACTTGTTCTTAACCTCTATCAACCAATGTCCCTCAGTTTTAATACGTCGCTAAGATGAGAAAAGCTGCATCAAAACTTGCCTCTCCACCTTAACAACAAACAATAACCATGTTCTTACAGCTCACTCACACAAAATGACACCCCAGCGAAGACTAAGATCCTCGGTAAAGCTTTCATTGCGAAAAATAGGGTACCACTAGTGGTGATTAGACACTATACCGGACCTGGTGTGATGGCTCGCAGACATTTGAGAGTACATGTGAACATGGAATAGGAAGAATGTGAACCCAACACGGTGTTTATCGGATACATTCTGAAGCATCTCAAGCCTCTATGCCCGGGATCTGGATGGATGTCTTGGACAGGCTTGCTTCTAGCTCATTCAGCTCATCCATGTCTAGTTCATCATCATCGTCGTCGTCTGCAAACGCTTCTTCCGCATCCTTATCCAGATGGCTAGAGGAGGTACTTAGTCCCTCAGATCCTGCCTCCTCCTTGACCTGCAGTGCAGCCAAAGTCATGGATGTAAATATTCATAGCGAACATGAGGTGCATATGACAGCACATAGACACGCACGCACGCACGTGCACAGCAGATATATATCAACAGGAAAAGAAAGAATGTGTGAGAGCATCAAGTCCATTGCAGACACGTGATGAAAGTCGATAGCATATTAAGACACTACACAAATAACATAAAGTAGATGAAAGATAAGTCACATTGGCATTAACAACAATTGCAATCGTAAACAAGGGAAAAGGGAGTAGAAAATAGTGCTCATTCTAAATTTGAGTTATGATACCTTTTTCTTCCTTTTAGCGTTTCACAAATTTAATGCAACAATCATAAATTTCTTTGAAGATAACGTAGCTTGAAGTGAGCCAAATTAAGAAGTCAGCAAATCATAATATCATTGTTGTTGCTATAGCAAATACAAAACAAGATAACAGCTATTTCTAATTTTACCCTAGGAGTAGCTTTTGATACAAAAGCAAACCCAAATAGAGAGATGTGTTGGTGGTGACCAAGCAGAAACATGAGAAAGCAGTTGTTACCGTCTCTTCAGGAGCATCAGAATCTTCCCTTTGGTATCTCCCTGCGTCAGCATCATCATCATCCACAAACAAACTGGCATCTGACAGGAACAGCTCACGGCCGCTGAAAGACATATTTTGAGTGATTAATAAGACAATAATAATAGGAACTTGAGGATCTAAAAACAAAAAAAGGCAAGAAAGTACCTCATTCGGTCATTTTTGGCCCTTTCGGCCCGCTTTGCAGCAAGACCGGCATCTCTTTCAACCATCTTTTTCTTTTTCCATTGAAAGAACAATTCAGGAGTCATAGGAGTTGTACTAGCAATTTTGGCACGCTATTGGAAAGGAAGATATAACTCATTAGTTGTCAGTATTATGAAAAGTGATTCCAAAGGGCACATGTCATGGCCAGAATAGAACATAGTGTAACAAGCGGATCTAAAGATATGTGGATTACCTGGTTTTCTATCTCCTCTTCGATGGTTATTTTTTCTGACTCCTCTTCCAATAAAGCCTTCATCTAAGACTTTAGGACATATCCAGGAGGGAGAGCATGCTTATAATGGCAATCTTTGCCTCCATTTGGACAAACCCAGAACCAACCATACTGTTTCTTTTCCACAGCATCTAGAAAATACTTGCACACCTGCACACATATCCATGAGCATAAGCAAAAAAGCCTCAGCCCAGTTGATTGTGCCACACGTCTCCATGTTCAAGTTATAAACAACAAAAGGACATAGAAATCATGAAAGCACATAAAATGAGGTCTTAAACTCACTTTCAAATGATAGATTCTCTGGTTTTGGTATCACTGTCAATAGTCACAGAACAAACACAGGAAACTGTGAAAAATTCAATTTTTTGTCTTATAATATTTTTTATCAAACAAAATATACTTATGGTAATGAACAATCAGATTGAAATGTTTTATTCTATTTGTAGAATTGTTGAAGACTGATTGCAAATAATTGGATTTTTCTCTACTCCAAAAAGTTATGGAGTATGCAAATTTTACAAACTCTTCAGTTCAGCTACCTTAGTAATGTTGAAGGTAAGTTGTAAAAGCTACTTGGGTAAAAGGATTCTGGCTGGATCAGGCTTGAGTTTAATAACTCAATCAGCCCCTTACAACAAATATGTGAGTTGATATGTTGGTTCTGGTTTGGAATTTGATCCATCTATTACAAAGTTGTCTCCTTGGAGACAAGAATCTTCACAAATGGTAGAAAGAAATTTTAGAATTAGAACAATATCTAAGTAATAATTCTTTTAAGTAATTTAGAATCATTTCGTACTAAGGATCAAGCAGTAATTCCATATACTACTTACTAGCAAAATTTCAGAACCAAACGGCTGTGTTTCTGATCTTAGCTGAGAAAGGCAACCGCATGGTCTGTAGAATTAGCGGTCTAGTTTCCAGTGGTCTTTTTAGCAACGCATAAAGCATCAGACTGTTCCATCACCAATTCCAAGCTAAAGAAAGGAACTAGGCAACAAAATATCAAGGCTACTCCTAACTGAAGCAAAACATCAGGCAAAAACCAGGCACGTGTGAATGATTCTTGGGGAGCCTGAAAGTTACATATATGAATTTCTTAGATTAACGGGTGGATATTTCTGCCCTGGGTTTGAGAAAGTCCTTGAATTATGACCGACTTTATACCTAAACACAGTTTCACCCAAGGATGATAACCATCAGCTTTTAGGTACACAGGGATACACTATTATTTTAGCACTTAGCAGAATGTTAAACAGTCTTGCATAAGCAAATATAGCAAGACCAGTCTTCCTTTGTCCTTTCTTCGTCCAATTCCTCTTATTCAAAACTTCTCACTACCTGTAGGGAATTATAACCATTGGAACCATTGGCCTTAGTCCTTTACACCTGTAAAAGCCAAACCAGGAGACCTGTGCAGAAGTTTTTTCCATTCACAAAAGATCTACATAAAATTCTTTCATGCATCTTTTTGTGCCCTATTTCTCTAGAATTAAATTATCGCAGCCCATTCTTATATAAATTGGTTACATGCTTCTTCAAGTGAGATCTAATTTTCATGTTGTAGTTCAAACAAGATTAAGCAGCCAAAACTTTATCTGCACATCACCGTCTCTACTTAATGTAATCGTAATCCTAGACGTCATAAAGCTGCAAGTTCCCTACCCTCCCGCTCAGCAACTACAGCAATATTTTCAACATGTGAAGAACATTAGATAGTCAACAGACATCAGCAATCTGGGAAACAATGGTCAACATTTCCTTTTTGTCAGCATATGTAGATAACTGTTGGATGTCCTAACAAAAGCTGTAGTCTCTAACAGATGATACTAAGTGCCAGATTGTCACTGTTTCGGTGATTCAAAACCATTGAGGTAAGCACTTGATTGTGAAAAATTTTACTGCAGACACAAAGAATATGGTTGACAATACAGCTGATTAGGATGACAATACAGCTGGGTAGGAGCTTCAGAACTGACTATTAGACTAAACCACTGATGGAAAAAGGA
Organism: Agave tequilana; assembly: GCA_038442645.1. Taxonomy (NCBI): domain Eukaryota; kingdom Viridiplantae; phylum Streptophyta; class Magnoliopsida; order Asparagales; family Asparagaceae; genus Agave; species Agave tequilana. The sequence goes on along the minus strand of JAVJIF010002548.1, from coordinate 337,303 downwards.
CAAACTATTAATACAACTACAACTTTTTGCGCATAACCGCACTAGATGCTTATAAATACTACACATTTATTTAAACAAAGCACAAGCAAAGATCCCTCTGTAAGCAACCTCACTTGCTCTCAGATGCCTTTTCTTTGATCCTTTCAGCTGCCACAGCAAATACAGCTTGAGCTTGTCAAGGGAAAATTCAAAAAACTTCATCAATGTGAGTGAAGAAAAGTTCTCAAGCATGCAATAAGAGGGCACGAGGCATGACCCCGGTTGACAACACTTTATGTAAGGTTATTATATGATTAAAATACTGTTGAAATAGCACAACTCCATTTAACTTAAGCATGGATCAAAACCAAAGACAAGTACATGCTCAAGCATCATTGCAATTGCATATTAACTAAGGTTGCACTACTAACCAAGTCTGTCAAGAAGATAACGCTGTCAAGTATACAAAAGTAAGAAATAATCTCACTGCAATCCTTTACCTTGTGTCTGATTGAATCAAATATTAGGCTACATTAGGCATGCAAGCTCCCACATGTTTCTCTACCACCACCCCCTTTATCAACTCAACTCCATAACTACCTCGACTAATAATGTCACCAACCTATCTCTACCCACAAATGCTACCCCATTACTCCAAACCCAAATAAATTTGACTTGCACCTACAATTGGAACTGATCAAGTAAATTACAAATGTAAACAACTTAACATGTAAGGATCATAGCAAAAGGATCACAACCAAAAGCATTAACCATGAATGCTTATTGTCATAATGGCTATAGCATGTGTTTGTTCAATCTCATCCTCTTGCTTCTTCATGCACAAATACATAACTCAAAAGCTCTTGGGAAAATTTTGCATGCAAGTACTAATTTAAGAACTAGTTCTTCCATCCACACTAATCATTAACATGAGGATGAGATTGAACAATGATTGACAAATAGCAGTTTTCACTTAAAGCGTGCTATGAATAAATCCTACTAGTGTAGCTCAAAGAAACATTATATGCATTCTTCCAAAGAAACATTATCTACATTCTTCCTAGTCTAACAAAGCTTGGGGATTGAAATTTAAGTTATATTAATAATCACACTTCATACAACAGCACAAAAAATAAATAAATGTAGAAAGACGTCTAGCTAAATAAGTTTCCCAAGCAGATAAACTTTTGCCAAAACTATATTATATGAAGAAGAATATGAGGTTTTACCTAATCAACTACATTCATCGACGCAAGCGGCAAGCTCTGGGAAACATCTAGTTCCAGTAATTTACATCTATAAAGGTTCTCTCCGAAAATGTTAATCTGCAACATCTCCTACTTCTCTACATACAAATAATTCTGTACGAGTACACCGGAGCTTCATGAATTGATTGCACAAACTTTACATTGATTGGCCCTTTGTAGTCCATGGTTTCAAATATTGTCTAAGGCTGGATCCATTACTAGAAACAGCTTGGATCAACTTCTTGTTGTAGCAGCTGTCTGCATAGATGTGAAGGAATTCAACCTATGTGAACTGTATGCAATATGGGAGGGGGCTGATTTTTGCAGTTCATGAATTATTCATCAAGAAGCTAAAGGTTAGAAGGGGATCGGATGTTTTAATAAAGTTTTTGGAAGGGGCTAGTTACTTGGGAAAATATATGTTGCTACAAGATTGTGTATTTATATTGCAGAGGCTGGATCAGGTTAATATTTATCATATATACCATGGAGCAAATTCTTGTGCTCATTTGTTGCAGGGGGGTTTTTGTGTATAGGGTACAAGTGAAAAGGAAAGGGAGAATATTTATCATATAATTCTCCTGTTGAGAGTTTCCTAGGAAAAGGAAAAGGGGTACAAGTGAAATAAACATAACACAAAGTGTCCCCAATCCCATAATTGCTTAGATAATGTGCGCCTTCTTATGGGGATCAATAAGCCATTAAAAGACAGTTTCTTCCTTGATATTTAGGGTTTTAATTGTAAAATTTTTAGTTAAATTATTATCTAAGGTTATTAGTGTTTTTTTTTTTTTTTTTTTTTTTTTTTTTTTTTTGGGGGGGGGGGGGGGGGGGGGGGGGTTTGAAAGTACACCTAGAGGGGGTGAATAGGTGTACGGCTAATCTAATGAACAAAATGCGGAAATTAAAACTAAATTGCAACACACTTAAAGTAACCAACGAGTGTAGCCGAATTCCCGGTGAAGGGCTCTGGACTAACTCCTCTTGATTCCTCTGAATAAGAGTTGAGGTGCTATATGAAGCTCTCGTGGTTAAACACAAGTGAGACACACACAAACAACACAAGCATGTAAATGATATGGCAATATGAATAGATGCACAAAGTAATAGAGTTAAGAGAAAGTGGATCAATCGCTAACACACGGATATGTTTCGAGGTTCGAGCACACAGCTCTACGTCCCCGCCTTCACACAGAATGATTTCCAATCCACTAACTTGTCCACACAGGACTCCCACACAGGGAACCTCCACTGAGGATTTGGGGCAATACAACCGGGAGTACACAACTCCTCTCTCAACCGAATACAACCTCTCACTAGAGGCAATGCATAACCAACACAAACACCACCTCACACAAGAGGGGTAGGCACTTAGCCAGTACAAAACAATCACCTCACACTTGAGGGATTCCAACACCAACTCCACCTCACACTAGAGGGAGCTAAACACAATCTCCACCTCTCACTGGAGGGAGCCAACCACAACTTCCACAATCACCTCACAATAGAGGGATACCAATCAATCACCTCTCACTAGAGGGATATCACAATGAAGAAAGTTTACAACTTGGTGATTACACAACCACAAACTAATTTTCCCACAAATAAAAGATCCTAATAGATAGGATAGCAAGATATGGCTCAAGTGTGAAAAACAAAGTGTTTTGAACAAAGAAAATCACTTGAGAAAATCGCCAAATAGATATAGAATTTTTAGATCAAAAACTAATTCTCAAAAGACTATTTTCTTTGAATTTTTAAACACTTTAAAAATAAATAGAGATTAAGAATTTTGAACCCAAAACTTTTGCTGAAAAACACTAAAAGAGTGTGAAAATTTTCTCCCCAGAAATCTTAGCCAAAACAGCCCTCAAATGGGGTATATATAACCCCCAAAAGAATTTGCCCGTTGGCTGCTGACTAGGCCCAGATTGGCCTACCGGTCGACCGGCCGGTCGACCGGCCAAGGGTCAAATTTTTGACCGTTGAGCCTGCCGGTCGGCCGCCCGGTCGACCGTGCCCAAAACCAGAGAGCAACGGCTCTCTGGCCGGTCGACCACCCGGTCGACCGGGGCAACCCGAGAGTGGGTTGCCTTCAGTCGGTCGACCGGCCCAAGGGGCTGGCTGAGTGCACGTCCTTGTGCACGTCCGGTCGACCGGCTCCTGGTCCGGTCGACCGGTCGGTCGACCGCCAGAGCCTGGCAGGCTGAAAAACAGGATTTGAAAACTGGGTTTTCATTATCCTATTAACCCCATAAAATCTCTAAAAATCTACAAAAATAATTTCAGTATAATACTTTGATATACAAACATGTTTGAGTAAAATCAAACCATGTACAAACATTTTGAACTATTTTTGTAACTTAGAAATTTTGTCGAAAACCAAAATCTGTATTTTTCAAAACTTAGATTTTTGAAATGAAAAATCGTTTTGTCCAAAACTCATCCAAATACAAAAACATGATACTTTAAACAACTTGAAGCATGTTGTATATAGATATAATCCAATATACATGAAATATATATATATATATATCAATGTTTTTGACTTAAAATCCAAAAATATGTTTTGTTAAAATACCAAAACTCCAAACTCATGAAATAGACTATCAAACTAAGTTTGTTTAAATTGTTGAAGCATGCATGTATATAGAACAAATCTAATATACATTAAACCATGTAAACTTGTTGATTCTATCTATTCATGAAAATCAAGATCGGTTAAACCAAAAACCGAAAACCAAACATAAAACTTTAAATAAGTGTGTGTGTTGTGAACTTGAGTATATCACACTATCTAATCTTTAACAAATGGATCTAAACTATAAACTAAACTATGTACCGAAGTCTTCTTATAGAGCGCCGTCTCCAAGTCGACTCGATCCAAACGTGATTCACCAAGCTTGACTCCAACTAGTGCTAGATATGAACTTTGACGATCGGGCTCTTGAATCACCATGTGAAAAGCTCCAAAACACCTTTATTGAAGCTAATCGTCTGCTAATATCTTGCTTAAGTATCTGAAACTAAACATCACAAGATTATTAGTAAACATAACTACATAAGTTAATCATCATCAAAACTAGAGTGGAAAGTCTCTGGGTCAAAAATCTCCCCCTTTTTGATGATGACAAAACTCATGGAGTTATATATGCATGGATTAAAATTAAGCTTCAAAGAAGCTCCCCCTTAACTCATGCATAGCAATAAACAATAAATATATGCAATGAATACTAAACATGAATATGCATCAACATGCATAAAACAATGAAATGAACATGCTCTTGATACCAAACATGAAATAAACATGCTCTTGATACCAAACTTTAAAATAAATTCCTTTACTTTTTTTAAATAAACATGTTCTTAAATAATTGCTTTTAATACCAATAAAAATTTCAATGAAAAAACTTAAGCTCTTGATACCGATCAATAAAACAAAATTCTTGATACCAATTGGAAAGATAATCACTAAAAGCTTTTGATACCAATAATAAAAAATATCAATATGAAACAACCTTACAAATAAACAAATAAACAATAAACATACAATATTAAACAATAAACATGCATATAAACTCAAATACTTCTCCCTCTTTTTATCAATCATCAACAAAGGGGTCAAAGAAAACAATAAAAATAATATTCTCCCCCTTTTTGTCTTAAACAAAAATAATATCAATAAGGGGTGAAATCAAAACAAAACTTTATGATACCAATGTAAGAAAAGATATATCAATTTCATTCATCATGATATCATAAAATAAATAAAACATACCAATTGAAGGTACATAAAACAAATATTTTTAATATATACCAATTGTAAGTAAATAAATCATTTTAAAGTATTTAATCAAAAATTTTAATACCAATTGTAAGTAAACTTATAGGTAATCTTGATACCAATATGTAAAGATTAGTACCAATTGAAAGTAATTTTTTTATTAAAAGCATATGATACCAAAAATAATCAATATCATTTTTTTACTCATATTTCAACATAAAGTGTGGGAGTAAAATATCAATTAAAAGATGAAATATAAATTTTCTCCCCCTTACGGAAAACCAAATAAAATAATGCATAAGCTTGTATAAGATACCAATTGAAACATAATCAATTGAAATATAATAGTCATTTGAAATCAAGCTTAGCATAACCAAAATTTGTGCTCAAGGATATAGAGATATAGTAAGCACAAATAAATCATATATAATGTATGGAAAATTGAATACCAATCGAAATTGATATTATTTGAAGTGTAATCATACATATATAGAAACATATATGAGTATACGAAAAAAAATGTCAATAATGATACTAATTGAAAAGATCCAATGATACCAATTGAAACACAATAAGATCAAGTGTATAACTCATATTACCTTCCACCCATTTCATGCACATGTTTAAAAGGATTTTCAATAAGAAGCATACAAGGCATGGTCGCCCAACCAACCGCTCTTAAATGGAAAGAGTTTTTAAAATAGGTTTGAAAATAGTTTAGCATAATTGAAAACTCTTCCAAAATGAAGAATACGAACTAGTTATAAGAAAAATTTGTAAACTAGTACGAAATCCTTCAAGCAAGAAAAAAAACAAAAAAATTTCATGAAAAACATGTAAATCACATGATCACCAAACACTCGAAATCTATAAAGCACAAATTGTACTCATGAAAACAAAATCATGAGAAAACATCAAATAGTATGAGTGTACAAGTTATGTGAAAAACATAACATGAAAATAGTCAATTTAGCTCAATATAAGAAATTCCTTAAAACATAAAAGTTATCAAAACTAGAATTCCTTCAAGGTATATGCATGTCATGTACAAACTACTGTATGCATACACATCCAAATATAAACGAGTCCACAAAAGTATATGCATGAAGGCAAGTGGCTCAAGAATGTATATGTACATCTAATAGTTTAGATAAAATAGACATATACATGAAGTTAAATATAAACATGAAAAACATATCCAAAATAGGAATACAAGTCAAAATGTTTGAATCATCAAAACTAGACTATACTAGTACATCTAATGGGTACAAATAAGAATTCAAGCACAAAAATATATAGTCTATTTGTGGCTCACTAGTTGTACAAGTATATAACCTAGTTTAATGAAAACTAACATCTAAACATGTAATCAAAACATGAAGGATAGAAATCAATACAAAACCATATGATCATTATGTAAATGTATATGCATTAGATCTATGATATACACGATAGCTAAAACATGGAGAGAACACAAAATATGAGTCCATATTAAACATGGGTGATCTCAAATACTAATCATGCATATCACAAGTCTAATAATCAAGACATTTAACATACTAATCATGAAACATCAAAACATACTAAAAATGAATAATATGAAAGCATGTAAACATACTGGGAGTTAGATATTGTTACCAAAACCGAAAAGGGGCACATCTCCATATCTCCAAACCGAGGTGGTCCTCCCACCAAACTCCCTTGAAAGTGATGCATCCAAATTGTCTTCTTTAAGCTTGGAACGCATCCACCTCAAGGCACCATTGCTCTCACGTCATGCGAGAGCCCACACCTACATCAAATAACATAGGGGTGGTCTTTGGTACCCACTCTTTTGGGTCCATAGGGGTTAGCTCCTTTCCTAACCCAAACAAATTTAGTTGCTAAAGTTGAATCATTTATCTTATCATAACAAAATTTAGCAAGGTGGCCCTTACGTCCACAATGTGTACATGTGTACACATGAGCATACATCGTATTATGGGTGTGTACGTGGGAAGCATGTGTATGCCGTGGTTTGTGTGCATGCAAAGATGGAACTTGTTTCTTTCGAAACATAGATTCCAAACGTGTATGGTTCATGGCACAATGGCTCAAAGTGGAGCCCAAACAATCCACATCTTCTTTAACAAACAAATATCATTATCAATCCTAAAAGAAGAGGTGCATGCAATAGGTGAGCTAGAATGTGGAGCTACACTAGCATGGCAAACATGAGTGTCAATATCAATTTTCAAAGATTTATTTTTATTTAAGCAAACTTCTAAATCTTTTGAAATAGAATCAATTTTGTTTTTCAAAGAAATATTTTCTTTTAATACAAAATCAAGTTTTGAAGTTATACTCTCATTTTTCTTCAAAACATCATTGCAATCATTTCTATTTTTCAAAATATCATTTTCTTTTAGGGCAAGTTCAAGTTAAATTTCAATGAATCCCTTTCATTAGAAATCTCCACTTTCTCTTGTAAAACTAAATCTAGTTTTAAACATAAATCCTTATTTTCTTTGTTAAGTTCAAAACTCTTCTTTTTCAAAAGATAATATTTTTCTAACAATTTTTACAAACAATGAATAGTTCTTCATTCAAGGCATTGGCATCAATATATTTATTACTAGAAGAACTAGCATCATCATCATCTAATTGAGATTCGAATACACCTCAAGGGAGTCATTCCCTTGGACCATGTAGCATTGTTGCTCGGATTCTCCACTAGATCCATCCTCCACAATGTTGGCGTTTGAAGCTCAGAGGAAGTCAACGTGTTCCGAAACTAAGCACAAATATTCTTTATTAAGCGTGCTTCTAAGTGCCTCAAGGGCTTATGGATTAGCCTCTATATGCTTACTATTACCAAGATAGGATTTCTTAGTAGCGGCAAGGAAAACATGCAAGCCTAGGGTTTTCAAGTACATGGACATCCTAAATTTTCACATGTCAATGTTTGAGACATCAAACATGGAGGTGTCAAGCAATCCATGAGTGTGTGTAAACAATATAAGTGTACAAATGCAAATGTTAGATTAGCAAAGCTAAGATCACACTCCTAGGTGGTTAAACCTAATATCAGGAGCGTAGGCTCTAATACCAATTGAAAGTACGCCTAGAGGGGTGAATAGGTGTACGGCTAATCTTATGAACAAAATGCGAAAATTAAAACTAAATTGCAACCACTTAAAGTAACCAACGAGTGTAGCCGAATTCCCAGTGAAGGGCTCTGAACTAACTCCTCTTGATTCCTCTGAATAAGAGTTGAGGTGCTATATGAAGCTCTCGTGGTTAAACACAAGTAAGGCACACACAAACAACACAAGCATGTAAATGATATGGCAATATGAATAGATGCACAAAGTAATAGAGAGAGTTAAGAGAAAGTGGATCAATCGCTAACACACAGATATGTTTCGAGGTTTGAGCACACAGATCTACGTCCCCGCCTTCACACAAAAGGATTTCCAATCCACTAACTTGTCCACACAGGACTCCCACACAGGGAACCTCCACTGAGAATTTGGGGCAATACAATCGGGAGTACACAACTCCTCTCTCAACCGAATACAATCTCTCACTAGAGGCAATACATAACCAACCACAAACACCACCTCACACAAGAGGGGTAGGCACTTAGCCAATACAAAACAATCACCTCACACTTGAGGGATTCCAACACCAACTCCACCTCACACTAGAGGGAGCTAAACACAATCTCCACCTCTCACTGGAGGGAGTCACCACAACTTCCACAATCACCTCACAATAGAGAGATACCAAATCAATCACCTCTCACTAGAGGGATATCACAATGAAGGAAGTTTACAACTTGGTGGTTACACAACCACAAACTAATTTTCCCACAAATAAAAGATCTTAATAGATAGGATAGCAAGATATGGCTCAAGTGTGAAAAACAAAGTGTTTTGAACAAAAAAATCACTTGAGAAAATCTCCAAATATATATAGAATTTTTAGATAAAAAATCAATTCCCAAAAGACTATTTTCTTTGAACTTTCAAATACTTTAAAACAAATAGAGATTAAGAATTTTGAACCCAAAACTTTTTGCTGAAAAACACTAAAAGAGTAAAAATTCTCTCTAGAAATCTTAGCCAAAACAGCTCTCAAATGGGATATATATAACCCCCAAAAGAATTTGCCCGTTGGCTGCTGACTAGGCCCAGATTGGCCTTCGGGTCGACCAGCCAGTCGACCGGCCAACGGTCAATTTTTGACCGTTGAGCCTGCCGGTCGGCCGCCCGGTCGACCGTGCCCAGAACCAGAGAGCAACGGCTCTATGGCCGGTCGACCGCCCCGATCGACCGGGGCAACCCGAGAGTGGGTTGCCTTCAGTCGGTCGACTGCTCGATCGACCGGCCCAAGGGGCTGGCTGAGTGCACGTCCTTGTGCACGTCCGGTCGACCGGTCCGGTCGACCGGCTCCTGGTCCGGTCGACCGCCAGAGCCTGGCAGGCTGAAAAATAGGATTTGAAAACTGGGTTTTCATTATCCTATTAAACCTAAAATCTCTAAAAATCTACAAAAATAGTTTCAGTATAATACTTTGATATACAAACATGTTTGAGTAAAATCAAACCATGTTACAAACTTTTGAACTATTTTTGTAACTTAGAAATTTTTGCCGAAAACCAAAATCTGTATTTTTTAAAACTTAGATTTTTGAAATGGAAAATCGTTTTGTCCAAACTCATCCAAATACAAAAACATGATACTTTAAACAACTTGAAGCATGTTGTATATAGATATAATCCAATATACATGAAAGAAGATATATATCAATATTTTTGACTTAAAATCCAAAAATATGTTTTGTTAAAATACCAAAAACTCCAAACTCATGAAATAGACTATCAAACTAAGTTTGTTTAAATAGTTGAAGCATGCATGTATATAGAACAAATCTAATATACATTAAACCATGTAAACTTGTTGATTCTATCTATTCATGAAAACCAAGATCGGTTAAACCAAAACCGAAAACCAAACATGAAACTTTAAATAAGTGTGTGTGTTGTGAACTTGAGCATATCACACTATCTAATCTTTAACAAATGGATCTAAACTATAAACTAAACTATATACCGAAGTCTTCTTGTAGAGCGCCGTCTCTAAGTCGACTCGATCCAAACGTGATCCACCGAGCTTGACTCCAACTAGTGCTAGATATGAACTTTGACGCTCGGGCTCTTGAATCACCATGTGAAAAGCTCCAAACACCTTTGTTGAAGCTAATCACCTACTAATATCTTGGTTAGTATCTGAAACTAAACATCACAAGATTATTAGTAAACATAACTACATGAGTTAATCATCATCAAAACTAGAGTGGAAAGCCTCTGGGCCAACAGGGGGGCGGTTCTATAATTTTTTTAGGTTGTTTCGAGTTTTTTCCCCCTAGTAGGAGTATTTTTTGTAATTTTTTTATTCCGACCCTGTATTTGCCTATATTAAGGCTTCCAGCTGAATTTATTAGATGATATTGATTTTCTTGGCTTGATGGATGCTAGGGAAGCTTTCCTCCATTTTTTTTTTTCTACGTGTGATGCATTGTTGGGTGCAAAACCCATGTATTGGTGTGATGCCGAATTTAGGGTGTGAAGCCCCTCACAAAAAAGGCGTGAAACATTCCTATCTTTCATCTTTCTTTCAAGTTTTCTTTTTTTTTTTTTCATAGCAAAACCTAGCCGATAGAAAAATCCATAATCTGCACTTATTGAAACCCTAAGCCACCCTTAAACCCCCTTTTTTTGCTGCTGTCCAGATCAGAACCTGAGCCTAACCTATTGCTTTTTTTATGATATTTTGTCATCCCCCCGAAAAAAAAAAACAGAAAACAACCCCAAATCGATTTCTAACATCCACCTCATCTAGCAACCCTTTTCAATTCGATTTCAACCCAAAATCCCATCAAAAGCCCTCAAATTCACAGATCAATAAATCTGAAATAAAGAAAGAAAAGTTCAGTCCTCGTCCTGCACCACCTTCCTTCCTACAAGTCTACTTAAGCTACAATATAGAATGCAAATCATGAAGGGTAGAACACAAAGATCATGAATTTTTGCTTTATATTCTAGGCTTACTAATACTTGTTCCAAAGTCAAAAGAAACTGATGCTTAGTTTCTACGCTTATAGTGTGTTTTGTGATGAAATTGGCAAAAGCACAGACATATTTATACCACCACTATAAATAGATATCAAAATGCTGTTGTGTTTCTCCTCAGTAGCAAATTATCCAAGTTATACTACTCTAGCAAGAATTATCAGCTTCTTGCTGAATATTCCGCTAGCTCTCAAGCTTCAAATTCCACTAAAGTAGCTAAACATGTAAATTGCATATGATTAAAGTGGTAAGAGTAAGACGTGCAAACACTGTTTCAGTCCAAGCATGCTTTGTAATTATTACTCATATAGAGCATGCATTCATGCGCCAAGCTACTAAAAATATGCAAATGCACGTAAAGGCAAAGAGTAACATACAATCTCAGTCGGTTTGTTTTGTTTATACTCTGCATTCTTCTGTGCTACAACCTTCTCCAACGTCTCCTGGTCCCAATCCTCCATCGTTTCTTCTAAACAAACAAAATCCAATCCCAAAGTAAACAAACAAATACATTTCAATCACCAAAAAGCCCCATCAATATATAACAAATTCTTCTTACCCTGATCGCGCTTATCAGTATAATATCAATCTTTTCCCCTTTCCTCTGCACATTCAAATCGTGCGAGAACTTGCACTTGAAGCCCTTGGCACACTGCCCCTGATGCGTCCTCTCTCCGTCGGCGAGGGCGTCGGAGATGATCGGCTGGTAGCGATGGCGGTTCCTCGGCGGCATCTCGACCTGCAGATGGTGGCAAAACAGGGAGAACTGGCAGCGCCAAGGGCAAAATCAGAGAAAAAGACGAAGAAGAAGAAGAAAGAAGCTTTATTGATCTCAGTAGAGAGCTCAGCTGGAGCTCGTTGCCAAATTAGGGCAAGAATTACATCATAGATCTCATTAGCTGGCGAAGCCAGCTATTTATTTCCCCCCATTCCTCCATTGGGCCGGATCTCATGTTAATGGGTTGGGTCATCAGGCCCAGCGGGACCCATTACTGAGTCTCAACGCCAAACCGAACCCGGCCCATTAACAGGTTACAACAGAGAAGAAGGAGACGGCTCAACTCATCATAGCCGTTGCCATTCAAAAAGAAAAAGAAGAAAGATAAGAATCAAATTCTCAAGTATCAAAGTATCAACAATAACATGGTCAGAGAGATAAGAATGGTTACTGAAAATAAGAACTGTATCAATGCTCCCCCCTTGAAATCGATCTTGCCTCAAGATCGAAGGCAGGAAATCTTTTGATCAATTCCCAGTAATTCTCCCAGGTGGCTTCCTCTGAAGGCAATTGTTTCCATTTAACCAATACTTCAGATGTTGCTTTTCCAAACCTCTTCACCATTCGTCTGTCAATGATGAAGTCAGGTTCCTTTATTACCTCCACAACATGAGCAGGGGTCTGATTATGGACCTGAATGCCTTCACCAAGTTTCTTTTTTAGTTGTGAAATATGGAACACTGGATGGATTTTGGCCTCATCAGGAAGTTCTAACTTGTAAGCAACTGGACCAATCCTCTCCAAAATCTTATAGGGGCCATAGAACAAGGGAGAGAGCTTATGGGACCTCCTTCCTCCCACTGATATCTGCCTATAAGGCTGCAATCTCAAAAACACCCAATCCCCAACTTCAAATGTTCTCTCAGTTCTATGCAAATCTGCCCACCTTTTCATCCTGTCCTGTGCATGAATCAGATTATCCTTCAATAGCTGAAGAGTTGCATCTCTATCCAACAAAGCTTCCTCAACACTTTGTAGTTTAGCAGTTTTGGGAATATAAGTATTGATAGTAGGAGGAGCTTTCCCATAAACAGCCTGATAGGGAGCCATCTTAATGGCTGATTGCCAATTTGAGTTGTACCAAAACTGAGCCCATGGCAACCATTTACACCATTCTTGTGGTTTGTGGGAGCAGAAGCAACGTAGGTAAGTTTCCAAGCATCTATTTATGACCTCTGTCTGCCCATCAGTTTGTGGATGAAATGAAGTGCTGAAAAGCAGTTTAGTGCCCTGTAAGGACCACAATTCCTTCCAGAAATCACTGGTAAAAACAGCATCCCTGTCTGATACTATACTAAGTGGCATTCCATACAAGCTATAGATGTTATCCATAAAGACAGCAGCCACTGATTTAGCAGTGTATGGGTGAGAGAGAGACAAAAAATGTGCAAACTTTGTTAACCTGTCAACTATGACAAAGATAACAGATTTACCTCCACTTTTTGGCAATCCCTCTATAAAATCCATGGAAATATCTTCCCAGACATTTTGTGGAATAGGCAGAGGTTGCAGTAATCCAGCAGGTTTAGTAGTCTCATACTTAAATCTCTGGCAGGTATCACATTCCCTGATATACTTCTTAACACTGTTTTTCATACCCTGCCAATATACCACTCTCTTTAATCTTTGGTAAGTCTTTTCATATCCAGAATGCCCTCCCACAGGAGTATCATGATGTTCAGACAGTAACAGTTGGGTCAATGAAGAAGAAGGGTTGATGAGGATTCTTCCTTTGTAATAAAAAAGATCACCTTTTTTTTTATACTTAGCAGAATCCAATAACCCTTCCTTCCACTTGTTGTTTAGATTAGAGAAAAAAGTATCAGTATTGATCATATCTTTTAGTAATTCAATCCAATCTGATTGTACCACAGATATTTCCAGCAAGACAGGATTGTCAGGAGCTTCACCTCTTCTAGAAAGGCTGTCAGCAGCTTTGTTTTCCCTTCCTTTCTTATATTCTACTCTATACTTGAAATTGCACAACTTTAACAACCAGGTATGCTGAGCTTCAGTATATAGTCTTTGTTCCAATAGGTACTTCAGTGGTTTGTGATCAGTTTTCACTACAAATTCCATTCCCAACAAATATTGTCTCCATTTCTTGACAGCCAACAATAAACCCAACATTTCCCTTTCATATGCAGATGCATATTTACTGGAATCTCTCAGTTCTTGACTTATATAGGCTATAGGATGGTTCTCCTGCATTAATACAGCTCCAATCCTGGTAGCAGAAGCATCACACTCAATTACAAAGGGTGAAGTGTAATTGGGGAGTGCTAATACTGGTGGATTTGTGAGAGCCCTTTTCAAAATTTCAAAAGCTTTCTGAGCTTTTCCATCCCACTGAAATGCATGCTTTTTAGTAAGGGCAGTCAAAGGAGCAGCAAGAGTACTGTATCCCCTTATAAACTTCCTGTAATATCCAGTCAAACCTAAGAAACCTCTCAATGCTTTCAGAGTTTTGGGAATTGGCCAATCAATCACAGCTTGTATTTTGTTTAGATCAACAGCCACCCCTTGTGCTGACACCACATGCCCTAAGTAAGCTACCTCTGTTACCCCAAATTGGCACTTGCTCTTCTTAGCAAACAGTTGGTTCATTTGTAAGATATCCAGCACTACCCTTACATGGTCCAAATGATCTGGTAGATTCTTGCTATAGACAAGTATATCATCAAAGAAGATGAGTACAAACTTTCTCAAATAAGGTTTAAAGAGCTCATTCATCAGAGCCTGAAAGGTAGCAGGGGCATTAGTCAACCCAAAAGGCATTACTAAGTATTCATAATGGCCTGTATGGGTTCTAAAGGCTGTTTTAGGTATATCTTCTTCTCTCATCCTAATCTGGTGGTATCCACTTCTCAAGTCCAGTTTTGAAAACACTTTGGCTCCATATAACTCATCCAATAATTCATCAATCAGGGGTATAGGGTATTTGTCTTTAATTGTCTTTTGATTCAATGCCCTATAATCCACACATAACCTCCAAGTGCCATCAGTTTTTTTAACCAATACAACTGGTGAAGCATAGGGACTCTTACTATTTCTAATAATTCCAGTGTCCAACATATCCTCCACCATCTTTTCTATAATATTCTTTTGCTCCCAAGGATGTCTATAAGGTCTCAGATTAATAGGTTCAGTACCAGGAGCCAATTCTATTTGATGATCATGACTCCTCTTGGGAGGAAGACCCATAACTTCTCTAAAGACTATGTTATATTCCTCACACAAGGGCTGTAACTGGAGATTAATTTCTGAATCAGGCTGAGCCTCTGATTGCTGACAGATATATAAGACCCACCCTTTGCTGGACTGATAAAGAGTTTTTTCCATAGCCTTAACTGATACCACCTCCATAGCATTGGATGACACTCCCTGCAATTCCCAAGATTGGCTATCTTTGATGATCCTTACTTTTCTTTCTTTAAAGTTCACAGTCATTTCATCTAAAGTCTGTAGCCAATCTATTCCCAACACCATCTGACATCCCCCTATAGGCAAGACATGAAAGTCAGTAATAATTTCCAGTCCTTGGCATTTGAAACACACAGATTTACACAACCCCTCACTTTGCAATTTATCATCCCCAGCTATGGTAACATCAAAAACCAACTCAGGTGTGATCACTAAACCAGTTCTCTGCACCACCTTTGGATCAATGAAATTGTGAGTAGAGCCAGTATCTAACAACACCATAACAGGCTTCCTGTTTATTTGTCCACAGAGTCTAATGGTCCTGGGTGATGTACTCCCTTCCATAGCATTGAGTGAAAGCTCAGGTAAGTTCTCTCCACACCCTACTTTTGGTCTT
Organism: Agave tequilana; assembly: GCA_038442645.1. NCBI lineage: Eukaryota > Viridiplantae > Streptophyta > Magnoliopsida > Asparagales > Asparagaceae > Agave > Agave tequilana. The sequence goes on along the minus strand of JAVJIF010002548.1, from coordinate 321,580 downwards.
AATAAAATCTCCTCTTCCTGTTCACTGTCAACATCTTCACACTCAATTAACATTAGACTCTTTCCCTTGCATTTATGTCCAGGGGTATAATGCTCATCACACTTGAAACATAAACTTTTTCTCCTATATTCCTCCACTTGAGATGGGGACAATCTTCTAACTGGAGCACTTGTTGCAGGGACATTCTCCTTGCCAGTAACTGGGGTCATAGAATTTCTAGGACTGAACCCAGATGTACTGACAGTTCCTTTGAAGGAAGATACTCTATTCAATTTCTTTTCAGCTGCTGTAATGGACTCTCTTGCCACTGCACTTCTATAGGCTGAAACCATAGATAAAGGCTTGTCCAATTTAACCTTCCCTCTAAGATCTTCTCTCAAACCAGACAGGAATAAACTAATCAAATTCTTCTCAGATTCCTCAATTAAGTGAGCTAATCTTATAAAAGACTTATGATATTCCTGTACAGTACCAGTCTGTTTCAAATTTGCCAAAGCAGCCAGGGGATCATCCAAGTCATCAGGACCATACTGCAGGATCATCTCATCATAGAATTCTGGCCAGGTAACTGATCCCCCCTTCTGTTTTCCAACCACCTCCACCATAGCAGAGCCTCGCCTTGAAGGAAGAAGACACAGAACTCTACCCGATCCTCTATTGGAGTATGATGTATAGCAAACACATGTTCCAATTGATACAGCCAGTTTAAGATGTCTCCATCTCCCCTGAAGATAGGAATTTCCACCTTAGGGTGTTTAGGCATTGGAAGTTTACCAGGGACATTGAAGGATCTCTGATTTCTTCTCAAGAACTGCTCTGGTTTCCTCCTCCCATGGTTGCCTGTCTCTCATTTGCAGGATTAGTGAATACTCTTCCTTTAGAACTGAGCTCAGGCCCTCCAATGGGAGAAGTTTCAATTCTTCCAGATCCAACAGTTTCTTGGCACAATCTGGAGATCAGAATACTTAATTCTTCATATCCCCGATCTATCTTCCCTTCTAGAGAACGGAACCGATCATCAATAACTCTCATATTATCGCCAACCTTTTCCTCCAATATCTGATTTCTTAGTGCAGTTCTTTCATCAAGAGCTCGAAATCGGAAGTCAAACTGATCATCTTTTTGAGAAATCGAGCCTGCTCCAAAGGTATTTCCTCGATCTAGATCCTTCTTGGAATCACAACCTGCATCAAAAGATACTGACCTTCGTGGTTCAACTTTTGGTGTGAAGTCGACGTCGTCGTCTCCATGATCCTCAGGGAACTCCGGAACCTGAGGCTCTGATACCATTGATGCGTCCTCTCCGTCGGCGAGGGCGTCGGAGATGATCGGCTGGTAGCGATGGCGGTTCCTCGGCGGCATCTCGACCTGCAGATGGTGGCAAAACAGGGAGAACTGGCAGCGCCAAGGGCAAAATCAGAGAAAAAGACGAAGAAGAAGAAGAAAGAAGCTTTATTGATCTCAGTAGAGAGCTCAGCTGGAGCTCGTTGCCAAATTAGGGCAAGAATTACATCATAGATCTCATTAGCTGGCGAAGCCAGCTATTTATTTCCCCCCATTCCTCCATTGGGCCGGATCTCATGTTAATGGGTTGGGTCATCAGGCCCAGCGGGACCCATTACTGAGTCTCAACGCCAAACCGAACCCGGCCCATTAACAGGTTACAACAGAGAAGAAGGAGACGGCTCAACTCATCATAGCCGTTGCCATTCAAAAAGAAAAAGAAGAAAGATAAGAATCAAATTCTCAAGTATCAAAGTATCAACAATAACATGGTCAGAGAGATAAGAATGGTTACTGAAAATAGAACTGTATCAGCCCCGCCTTAAAGAACTCGCGCAGTATCGATTTTGGATCAACACCTAACAAAAAATAAAACTTTATAATCAATAACAAATGATAAAAGAACAGGAAATCAAAGTGGAAGAAAAGGGCAAAAACCCTTACCGGCTGGGACTTTAGGCTGGCTGACGGCGATCTTGAACAGATCGTTCAGCTCCTTCTCCTTGGCCTTCTCCTCCTCCTCCTTCTTCTATTGATCAGAAACAACAACAATGAAGAAATGAGCTCTTTTTCAGCAGAGTTCTTTGTAAAACCAAGAGAACCCTAAAGCTGTCACCTTTGCTGCGACTTTGGAGGCATCGGGCTTGGGCTGGACGGACTGCTGGAGGCTCTGAACGTACTTCTGGACATTTTGGACTTGCTCTTGTTCTTAAGGCCGAAGGTCTTGTCCTCGACGATCTTCTGCTTCTTAGCGAGGTCGGCCTTAGACTGCTGCTTCGGCGGCATCGGAGATTGGCATCAGGCGAAGAACCCAAGTGATAGAGATGAGCTGAGAAGAGAAAAAAATCTTGGGGACATTTTCTCAGAATTTTGATGCAGGTTTTTTCTTTTCTTTTTTTTTCCCGGCGATGGACGGAGTCTTTTTTGCTGTTGAAGTTGAAAGTGTGAAGAAGCAAAGCGGACGAGCTCTGGACGAGGTGAATCGAATGTGCGAAGTTACTTAATGGGCTCGTCTTGTGATATTGGGCCGGACCAAAGATGGGCTGCAAAATGAATTTTAGAATACCCAAATTTGACGGGTTTTTTTTTTTTTATAGTCAAGGGCGCGTGAAGACACCCAATGTCGCACGCGCTAGAGCTCAAAACGGTACCTGTGGGTGAGTGGAGCTCTTACGAATCCAAATTCTGACCGAAATGCCACTTGCGGGGGACTACGTGGTTGTTGTTAGTCGATAGATCGACTTACTAAGCCCATGTTTCATCCTGGCTTTATTCGCTATAATGAGCCCGTGACTTTGAATGGTTGGACCTTGATCACGTTCTGGTTTGGCCTTATCCTCTAATATAGTCAGTTTAAGTTAGCCCATGCAGAAAAAAAAAACTTATTTAAAATTGAAGCAATTTATCTTTTAAGTGTGAATTAATGATACTTATTATATCATTGCTTATATATTTCAAGTAAGACAAATGGGTTTCAAGGATTCAACTCCATGAGAATTCAATTCTATAAGCCCAACGAAATCAGCAAAATTCACAAACATCTTGTCCAAAGGCCATACCAACTACAGCCCAATCAAGTTGGGTTTTGGAGCCCACTTCCCACAAATTTTTTGCATTCACTTTCTGGTGAATCCTACACATTTATCTCACATGATGAGATTTTATACATGCCAGAGTCTTTGATTCGTCAAATAGCAACTGCTGTTGAGACGTGACTCTGTATTAAACAATAAACTAGTGGGATTAGGTTATGAGAAGTCTCAGATTCAGATTCTTTTTCTTGACGCTATAATTTTTGTTTATAGCCGTTGCTCGCATGGCTCACCAATTAATCATTTACAGAATCCTTTTCTTGCCACCCTTGACAAAATCATCCAGTACATCCACGTACTTCAAATAAACTTTAAAAAAAATTTATGCTGTTGTTCTTGTGTGAATGATTTGAAGCAGGAGGGAACTGCGAAATTCACGGTGGATTTGGAAAATACAACAGATGGTGACATGAAATTAGGTGTTGAAATATCCATCTAAATTGTTATTGTTGTAGCTCTGTCACATTGATACAGGCTCTCCATCAAGAAAAAAAATAGATGTTGCATTCACAATGTGTGTTTAGTTTTCAAGGAAAGTACACAAATCACTTAACGATTCAATATATAGATGATGACTGGATTTCTAACGTATGGAGAGTCAACATCCATCATGGGACACGAAATCCTCAACCAATCCAAAAATACTCTTATTTATTTAGTCATGGCTCATGATAGAATGCGCTAATCATTCTTTTAACTAGCTTAATGGGGATCAAGATCAATGGAGAGAGCTTAAGATAAAGGGTTTAAGGTCAAACTTCTCAGATAGAGGATAATGTCAATGGCAAGCTTAATGATATATTTGCAACATAACACATATCAAGCTTATTTAACACGATTAATTTGAGTTCAACCTGGTTAATAACCTACTTAGTTTGAATTAAGTTTTGGGCAAAAAGGTGGGAGAAAAGAGAAGTTGGCATGCTTATTTGTCATCTTTTTCCATGCAACATTATGTTATCAGCATATAATAGACATCATCATACAACGCAACACCACTATAGATCTCGGGTTCAGTTCATGTGTGGGAGCCATACACGCATACAATAAGAGGACCAATCACGCATTGACACGTGTATTGATCCTCTGATAATATGTTATGTGTATAGGTCTCACACACATAATATAAGAGATTATAAGAGTTAAAAGTCAACGCAGGATCGGCCCTCTTATTGTTTGTGTGTGTGGCTCACACACATGAACCGAACAAGTAGATCTCCTACTTGTTAAACAGTCCACGCATCCAAATTTAAAAGCAATTAGACTATGTTGTGTTTCCAAACACAAGCTAATATAATCCTAATCACCTAATTAGCGAATAACGAAGTATTTAACAATTCGGATTAGGCTTCCTTATTGTGGAAGCTAGCGCACGTGGTGAACACCACGGTTGTGCGAGATCTTGGGTGTGATTTCTCAAGGATCATGACCTTTGGGAGCGTTAAAGTGGTGGAGTGAGTCATGGGGCAAAGCTAGAACAAAACTATATATTTGCAGAACATTATTACCTTCTTCTTACTGTTTAGCTAAAATAAAGGGAGGAAACACTGTTGAGAATCTTTGAATGCTTACTTTTATTTAGTTTCTGGTTTATTCTTGTCTTGAGCTCGGTAATTAGCCTCGAATGAAAAGTAAACAATAATATAGATAAAAAGAGAACAAGAAAGCTAATTGATAATTGATAGTTCGGTGATTTCTCCATGTTACTTAGTGATTAGATTCTAAATTTTTCTTTTAAAATAAAACTTAGATTCTAAAGATTTCGCAAAAGATTATTTGTAGAGTTATTTAACTATTTTTTTTGAAATTGGATATGCCACAAAGGTCAACGGGATTTAGGTGCTAACTTCTTCGGTCTTCCAAACAATCAAATAAGTAGCTTTGAGCATTGGTTCGGGTAAACCGAATAAATCGACTGAACTGAATCGAACCGATCAGTTTCGGTTTGGTTAGAGAAGGGAGTTCGCTTTGGCTCGATTTCACAATTTGTGGAGATCGGTAAACCGAACCGAACCGGCTCTCTCTTTCCCTCTAAATTTCAGTTTGTGCCCTAGAACGAGGAAAGAAGAAGATGAGAACTTTAGAATTGGATCTTATTGGAGATAGAGATCGTCGAGATGAAGAGCAGAGAGAAGAAGATGCAGTTAACGGTGAGATTGAGTTGCAACCGTTGATGTTGGGATGAACTTGGGATCACCACGAGATCCAGATTGATTTCGGTTAAAATCGAAATCGAATTGAAAATATCAGTTCGGTTACCGTTCGATTGCCCTCTCTTGTGCGGTACGATGTGATTTCTTTCTTCTTCTTCTTTTTTTAAAACCGCACTGCACCATGCTCACCTTAAAAATAAGCTAAGAAAAAGAGTAAAATTGACAATTTTTAAAATAGTTCTCACACATTGGTGGGTTACACTATACAACAGAAATTAAGCAATTATGTTTATCTCTACTCACTCTTAACTAGATTCCTTACACGCGTATTGTTTGATTTGATAACATACCCGACAATTCTAATTTCAACAGGAAAAAACACAATTCATTTCTGGCTCAAGATTCATATAATATTAAGACTCACCCTGAACAAGTAGGGCCCACTCATAATTGTCACTAAAAGATAAAAAATAAAACAAACAATTTCCGTTTCAAAGGAAGGGGCCAAGCAGCGACGAGCAGCATCCACATCTTTAGGAAGCCCAAAGATGGTGATATAAAAACATTAAAATATTCGAAGGGGAGTCGCGGGTTTCTCGCGTCCCTCTCCCATCTCGCAACTTGACCGGTGGCGGTGGGACCCACGGAAAACCAATCAAGGGGACGGCAACCGGCTGCAGCCGGTGGTTGCCGTCGGCGTCGCAGGTTACCAAAACCGGAAAGCGCGGGGTTAGCAGGTAATACGAGGATGAGAAAAAATAGGTTACCGTTTTAGGAAAGAAAAACTCAGTATAGTTTGGGTGCGTGTGTGCAGGGGGTGGGGTGCAGTGGGTGGGTGGGTAGACTTTTTTTCTGGTTTCTCTTTCTTGTGTCTCCATCCCCTTTTCTCTCATTTGTTGCTTCACTTTGCAAAAATCAAAGGCTGGGATCTTGTGATGCTTGTGTGGAGGAGCAATCTTTAAGTTTTTTTTTTAATGTTTGGTTCTTGGATGTTGTCTTCTTTTGGGTAGGTTGATTGATTGGTTAATGTGGGGCCCGCTTGAGTGTAGATGAGTTTTTCTTTTTTTTTTTCTTTTTTCCCTTTTTGTTGGACTGCGTTGCCCCTTTGGTTCTAATGAAACGGTTTGGTGATTGGCTTTGGTTTAATTAAAGAGATTACTAGAGTTGTGAGTATTCTAGAACCCAAGATGGAGCTACAACTTTCGTTTAGACGGAGCATAAGTATGCGAGGCAAGTGCTCGTATTAAATTTCGTAAAATCTTTTCTTAATTTTATATTTTATTAAAATTTCAACAAATTATCTTAACATATGTTTGTATGTTATTTAGGATCTAGGTCCTTAACAAATTTATTGTTTTGATATTAGTCTCTGACAATATCATATTTAGATATAAGTCTCCCACGATTTATTACTTGTTATTAGTGGCTCTAATTAATAATTTACTTCAAAACAAAAAATATTCTATTACTTTCTAATTATGCTAGCACTTTTACCTTATTACATCTTCATTTCCTACTCCTGTCAATCTAAAACTTTCTTGCTTTCTTTTTCTTTGCTTTATTTGCTTCTCTTACCTATATTTCTCTTTCAGTAAATAATTTTTTCTTCCAAAGTTATTGTTTAATGTCATATGTTTGACTCTTTCTATCTCATGCAACTCCAAAGTTCAAGGCAAATTTGTAACTTAATATCATAATTAGATTTGTGTCATGAATAGTTACGTGATTTGGAACCAAAAAAAAAAAGGTAAATGACTAATATCAAGTGTATATTATGTTATTGAGGATTAATATTCAAATATGATATTGTTAGAAAATAATATCTAAATAAAAAATTTGTTAGGAATTTATATCTCTAAAAACCCTTATATAAACATCCCGTCTACATCTCTAAGCACAGAAATTCTTTTTCCCTGTGAGAAGATTGTGAACTTAAACCTCTCCCCATCGATGCTATGAGAGTTTCAAATTAAAATGCAAATGCAAACTTATTAGATTTATGTGTGTACTAAGGTAGGAAACTAGGATTAAATGGATGATGACCCTTTGTTTCTTTTCTTTTCTTAAAGTGCATCAAACCCTAAACTACAGCCCTCTCACAAGAAAAATAAAATAAAAAAAAGAAAAAAAAGAATTCAAGTCTTCCTCCTCCATTGTAATGTAAGCTAAACGTAGATAAAGAAGAATGTAAAATGAATCTAATGACCCAAAAGTATGATAAAAAAGTTTTAGTTAAACATTCTTTTTTTTGTTCAAATCTAAATATACCAGTTTCTTTGTAGTGGTCAAGAGATCTGAAATTTATATCATATTTAGATAAGTTATAGCCAAATCTAGAAAAATTCTATATAAATTAAAAGAATTTTTTTTTATCTCTTTTAAATGATCGGAGTTAAATTTCAAGAATACTTCTTGAAAACTTAGCAATTTTCATGTATTTGCCGGGAGTTGGTTATACCAAATGTTGGGTAATCTGCTTAACAAGAATCAATCTGACAACTAATCAAGATCACTGAGTTATCAACAATCTAATTGGCCAGGTCAGCAAATATCAGGTGGGAGGTTTTCCGTTCAATAGAACGTTCCTTAATTTAAGAACCACCTTTCAATTTCCTTCCTTGGTTAAAGCACCAATTAGACTGAATCTAAGTCAGTCTCGATATACTGTAAAATATATCCCCTGTATAAAGGACTTAATCCACTTATACAGTATTTAGAGTGAGGTACGCTTAAAGCGAATCTCCTTAAGACAATTACGTCCCCCGCACCGGTGCTAACGGGATAATGGACGCTGGTCTCCCAAGATACAACACTCTTTCACGGTATTTGGATAGCACTACCAAATCACCGTACGGTCGAACCGTAGTCAACCAGTACCTTCACAGGATCTTTGAAGCAGCGGTACAAGGACAAATTTCAAACGAATATTTGTCTTTACTCTCTGGAGGAGCACCCACTGTTGAGGACGAAGGAAGGTTGAAGAATATCTTTCTTCAGAAGTACCAGATTCAGACAACAATTCTTATAAAAGAATCTGTTGAATTTTCTGATTCCTCTTTCAGAAAAATTTTGCAGAATCTCCTTTTAGGAAGTCGCTTCGGATTCCACTTCACGCTGGAAGTCGCGGATTCCACTTCACGCTGGAAGCACAGTTCAGAACGTTGGAAGAACAGTTCAGAACTCAGTATAGAGAGAGAGAGTGTTCAAACTCTGTTGGTGTGTCTGAGAATGAACCTCTGGAGCGCTATTTATAGCGCTCCGGAAGGGTATTCTCGTCCGCCAAAAGTCAACAGTTGCGACGGTTCGGACAGAACCGTCGCAACCGTTCAAACGCCCAACCGCACGGTCGGTTTTCCGACAGCGGTTGGCGAACGGTTCGGATCCGCTCGCGGACACCCGTTGGCGGGTGGTTCGGATCTGTTCGCGTGGACACCCGTTGGCGGGCTGGAGCGGATTGGGTAGTGGAGCGGATCTGTTCAGCCCATACCCTGAAACCCTGATTCAAAAAGAACCAGTCCAGGTAGGGAACCCGAACCCGAACCCAGACCCGAGCCCGGCCCGGCTCCGGCGCCGGCCGGCCGCCGCCAGCGGCGGCGCGCGCACGCGCACGCACGTGCGAGCATAATTCCCTCCTTTTCGCGCGCGCGAAAACTCCAAGTACCCAAAGGGCACGCCCTTTGTTCTCAATTTTCTCTATTATACCCCATAAGCTTCCATCACACGGCCAATGTGGGACTAAATGCTTTTAGCTTCCTTTAGTCCCATTTGGCTTTGAATTTGGCAAACTTTGGACTTGAATATCTCATTCATTCGAAGTCGGAATTGAACATGTGAATATACCACGTTCATCACCAATGGAAGGAGAACACACTCCAACCATCATCCAGTTGATTCGATCAACGGATCTCGCCATAATTTAACTCGAAGATTCGCCTTTCATATTCTTCAATTCCAACAATCCCCCACAATGAATGGAGAATTCAAGGAAATGACACACAAAGAGACTGACTCTATTGTGAAAGGTACTTGAGAAAAGAAACTGCATAAGGATAGGTGAACTAGGTCTTGAACCTTCCATAGTGAAAGGTTTATCGGACTTACTGGCTAATCAGTGAACTAGGTCTTGAACTGTTAGCCGTTAGTGTAAGCCAAGTCAACAAGCTTCACACAGTAACTTTCCAAATCAACTTTAGTTCTTGGTTGTGTCCGTTTGGCCCTGGACATTCTTGGTTTCAGAGAGTATCTTTAGGGAATAACAGCCTCCATAGAAATTCCCAAAGAGCCGACCCAACTCTATACTCACATAGGTGATGGACCTATTAAGAGTAGTCTACTCTACTCCACTTGTTTAGTAATAAGATATAGGCATCATTAAAAGCGTTAAGCTTATCCTTAACCCACTTGTAGAAAAGCACTTATGTGCACCGTAGGAATGGATTGGAGTCAAGCTCCCAAGTGTTTACTTGCTGAGTCAATCATAACTAGTTTTTCCTCTTGAACTTAGTCCGTGGGATCTCCAGTCGCTAAGTGAGGTTTTCATTAAGCTGACTCGGTAAGGTTAGGCTTTTAGACCCATTCCCCTCGATGCGCAGTTTATACGCTCTCCACTTAAACCTTTAGTAAGCGGATCCGCTAAATTATCCTTTGACGATACAAAGTCAATAGAGATAATTCCATTTGAGAGCAACTGCTTCACGGTATTATGTCTACGACGAATATGTCTAGACTTACCGTTGTATATAACATTTTGTGCCCTAGATATAGCTGCTTGATTATCGCAGTGTATACATATAGCGGGCACTGGCTTTTGCCACAATGGTATATCTTCTAAGAATTGTCGAAGCCATTCTTCTTCTTCTCCAGCCTTATCTAAGGCTATGAATTCCGATTCCATAGTGGAACGGGCAATACATGTTTGCTTAGAAGATTTTCATGATACCGCTGCTCCTGCTAGAGTAAATACGTATCCGCTAGTTGATTTTGATTCCTCAGAATCTGCAATCCAATTAGCATCACTGTATCCTTCCAGTACAGGTGGATACTGTCCATATCTCAAGGCATAGTCCTTGGTATGTGATACGTAACCCAATACTCGTAGTAGAGCGGTCCAATGTAGATCACTAGGATTACTAGTGTATCTACTTAACTTGCTTACAGCGTAAGCAATATCGGGTCTAGTGCAATTCATCAAATACATTAGACTCCCGATAATCTGAGAATACTCCAACTGGCGTATTCCAGTTCCTGTATTCTTATGAAGATGGACATGTGGGAGAAAAGGATTGTATTCTCTTTTATCCCATGATCCTTGAATCTTTCTATCATCTTATCCACATAGTGAGATTGAGATAGACTGATTCCATCTGGTGTTCTAGTAATTTTAATTCCTAAAATTACATCAGCAACCCCCAGATCCTTCATATCAAAACTGTTGGATAACATTCTTTTAGTGGACTTAATAATCTCAATATTAGTCCCAAGTATCAACATGTCGTCTACATAAAGACAGACAATGATACAAGCATCTCCAACTGTTTTCGTGTAAACACACTTATCGCATTCATTGATAGTGAATCCATCTTGATCATGACACTATCAAATTTCTCATGCCATTGTTTTGGAGCCTGCTTTAAACCATATAAGAATTTTACAATTTACACACCTTGTGTTCTTGGCCCTTGACTATAAATCCTTCAGGTTGCTCCATATATATCTCTTCATTTAATTCACCATTAAGAATGCAGTCTTGACATCCATTTGATGGATATCTAAGTTGTGCAATACTGCAATTGCGATTAACATCCGAATGGACGTTATTCTTGTTACTGGTGAATAAGTATCGAAGTAGTCAAGTCCTTCTTTTTGCCGATAACCCTTGGCTACTAATCTAGCCTTGTACTTATCGATAGATCCATCGGGTTTTAATTTTCGTTTGAAAATCCACTTACACCCAATGGTTTACTTCCAGGAGGCAAGTTTACCAATTCCCAAGTATGATTACTTAGTATGGATTCTATTTCGCTATTATAGCTTCTTTCCACATTTGTGCTTCTGGGGTTGACATAGCCTCTTTGAATGTTTGAGGCTCGCTCTCAATAGCGTATGCTATGAAATCTGGACCAAAAGATTTTGAGATTCTAGATCTCTGACTTCTTCTTGGTTCAGTTTCCGCATTAACAATTGGTTCCTCGGGGCTTTCGTCCCTGAACGCCATCTCGTGTGTTCTTTTCCCAGAAGTCTTATCTGCTTCCCGTTTGTACGGAAAGAAATCTTCAAAGAACACAGCATCTCGAGATTCGATAATCATGTTTACATGAATATCTGGTATTTCTGATTTATGAACCAGAAATCTGTAGGCACTACTATTCAAGGCATAGCCTATGAATACGCAGTCCATAGTTTTTGCTCCCAAATTAGTCTTTTTAGGTAATGGTGCTAGCACCTTTGCTAGGCACCCCCACATTTTGAGGTAATGGTAGGAAGGTGTCCTTCCATGCCATAACTCGAATGGTATTAGACCAAGTTTCTTGTGGGGTACTCTATTTAGAATATGATTTGCAGTTAATAGAGCTTCCCCCCACAAGTTCTGCGGAGCTCCAGAACTTACGAGCATGGAATTAACCATCTCCTTCAAAGTTCTGTTCTTCCGTTCAGCAATTCCATTCTGCTGAGGAGTGTATGGTACTGTAGTTTGATGTATTATACCAAAACTAGCACATAACTCACTAAAATCAATTGATTCATATTCTCCGCCTCTATCGGATTTTAGAATCTTGATTTTCTTGTTGAGCTGATTCTCAACTTCGGCTTTATATGTTGTAAACATATTTATTGTCTCATCCTTACTGTTAAAAGATACACATAACAGTATCTTGTACAGTCATCGATAAAAGTAATGAAATACTTTTTACCGCCTCTAGTTAGCATAAACTTCAAGTCACATAGATCGCTATGAATTAACCCTAAAGGTTCTGTATTTCGATCTATGAGTGAAATGAATTTTTAGCCAACTTGACCTCAACACAAATCTCACACTTGCGAATTTCTTCCAAGTTGAGTTTAGGAATATATCCCAGATTAGACAAGTTTTTCAAAGACTTGTAATTACATGCCCTAATCTAGCATATACCACAAATTAGGAGACTCAAAGCAAATAAACAGAAGAATTTCCTTTATTTATTAGCTTTGGGTACAAATACACAGACTTTTATCAACCACTGCAACATTGGCTTTAAAAAGTCCATCAACAAGATAGCCCTTTCCCACATACATCCCTCCCTTAGTAAGTACAAATTTGTCGGATTCAAATACAATTCTAAATCCTTTCTTACTAAGTATTGATCCGGAGATCAAATTCTTGCGGATGTCTGGAACATGAAGGACATCGTTAAGAGTAAGCTCTTTCCCCGATGTCCACTTCAGGATGACTTGCCCTTTCCTTCAATCTTTGAGGAAGCTGAATTACCCATGAACAATTGCTCATCTTGCTCTAGCCTTTGATATTCTGAGAAAACAATTTCTCCGAGCAGATGTGCCGGGTAGCTCCAGTGTCTACCCACCAATCCTTGTTGTGGTTGTCAGGTTTACTTCTTGACACCACAGCTGAAAGACTTGGTGATTCATGGTTGGTCATGTTCGCCTGTGGGTGGCTCTTCTTATTCTTCTTAAGACGGCTGCGACATTCATTTGCTTTGTGACCTTCTTTGTTGCAGATGTAACAGGTCCCTTTGAAGCGCATGTTTCTGCCGTCTTGAGCCTTGCCTTTGTACCCCTGGGAAGGCTTCTTTCTCTTCAAGCTTTTGGAAGAAGACGCTTTCCCCTTTGAGTCCTCGATCACATTTGTTTTTCTTCGTAGGAGTTCTTGCTGCTCCTTTCTCGGACTTGCGGTTGTCCTCCTCTATACCAAGCCTCACAATGAGATCCTCCAACTTTAGCTCCTTTCGCTTATGCTTCAGGTAATTCTTGAAGTCTCTCCACGCAGGGGGAGCTTCTCCACGATTGTTGCAACCTGAAAAGTTTCAGGAAGAATCATACCTTCGGCCTCTATTCGTGCAAGATAAGTTGGAACTCTTGCACCTGACTGATGATAGTCTTGGTATCCACCATTTTGTACTTCAGAAATCGTCCAACGACGAAAACTTCTGGTACCAGCATCTTCAGTCTTGTACTTCTTGTCAAGACTGGCCCATAACTTCTTTGCTGTAGTGATAGGACTGTAGACATTGTAAAGAGAGTCATCCAGTCCATTAAGAACATAATTTCGGCAAAGGAAGTCACCTTGTGTCCAAGTATCGACTGCAAGGACTGAGTCCCGATCAGTTCCGGGTTCTGGTGGATCCTCCTGCAGGAATTTGGCCAGATGAAGAGTGGTCAAGTAGAAGAGCATCTTCTGTTGCCACCTGTAACGGTCCCAGTTTAATAAATCCTCAATTTACATAACATCCATCTTACCAAAGCCGATTAATCAAATTATTTCCTTATTTCTTAAAATTTTCGGCAGCACCTCCTTTATAATACGGGTCGGATATAATATCCAATACATATATGATATATTTCGGCTAACATCAGCCTACTTAATCTCATTCCAACCATATAACTCTATTCAACATATCCACACAATCATAAAAGTATTTCGGCTTGACATCGCCTACTTATGAAGAAACATATCAATATGAATTCTAGAGTTTCTTTCTATTCATCCATAGAGTCTCAGAAATGATAACTTTCAACTTCACATGGCATCATAACTGATAAATATACATCTTATTACTACCACCCAATACAAGATATCTCGAATGCCAACTGGAAATGAAACTACTACAAAGTTCTCCAAATATATATTTACAAGATTAATAGTCTATCCCAAGGCCCACATGCATCCTACACAAACCCAAGTGTCCCATAATACAAGAGTTGGATATATCCAGAATGAACCCTGCACAGCATAACCCTGACCCTGCCTCCAAGCAACCTGCAATATATCAGTCTGTGGGAGGGTGAGCTCGACAGCTCAGTGAGTGAGGTAGGAATAATCAAGAAAAGATAATATCTCTACAAGGGTATGAATATGCACGCAATAAAAGGAATCTGAAACAGTGAAAAGACAAGAATCGGAGGCATCCGATAGCTTAATGAATCAAGGCCTCAGTCTCTACAATTTCTGAGGATGATCAGACACTTATGATTGTATTCCCCAATTTCTTCTTAAATTTCATCTTTATGTGTAATAAGGCCTAAGAGTTACATAATTAAACTCTCTCGTCTTAAGTGTACATAGTGTGTATTACTCACGTACCTTGCTTTTCAAGCTATCATACATTAACCACAAGAGTTATGCCATGAACCTAGTTTATGCATTCAATTAACACTTGCATCACAAGCCATAATTATATAACACAAAATCATGTCATATCTTTCATAATGCAATATCGCATCACATTTCAAGTAATACACGGATTCACATGCACACTTACACCCAATAAATGGTATTCATTTTAATCAGCTAAAATTGTATTCTGATGGGTTTTCCTTGTCATATACGATACACATTCAACATACTCCTAGTGTTACACACACACACACGTACACGTACACATTTGTATCACACATAACCATTCATTCTCAATCATTTGTAAGGATGTAATTTAATGTATATCATAGCACCGTCTTCGCACTCCGCCCGTGCCATACGGGTCCCTTCCTCCCAATATAATATATGTAGCATGTATATACGACAATAACACCGTCTTCCCCCTCCTACCGGTTCTCGCACGGCCCCTTCCTCCAATATATATATATATTTGTCAAATCCCCGTCTTCCCCCCTCCTACCGGCTCCCGCCCGGCCCCTTCCTCCTTTATATAAAATGCATCATGCAAACTAAAGTTATAATATTCATACAAGCAATATAAAACTAGTTTACATGTCATGCCCGAAATGATGTGCAACAATAAGAACGAAGACATTTGCTTGGGGTTTACCCAATATCATAGTAACAACAATATAACCAACACATCCAGTTTCATAAGATTCATGTATCATGCACATCAATTCCCTTACAAAAGCAATCATACTCACAATTAATGTTTGTCTATTAGATTGCATCATTACAGGAATATTCACACCAATTACTTAATCAGAACATGCCACCCAATTACATTAAGTACATAGATCAAGCGAGTATACACCCATCATATTCATATCAATCATATGATTCTTATTCAGAGAGACACATGCCAATGCCCTTGTACACCATGTTTCAAAATTCTACATTAAATGCAACACTTATTACACAAGGTTGTGTTCAGTTCTAAGCCTGCCTTACTATCCCTTTATTCTTATACCATGGTAGATGTGTGGAGATATATATTATGGGTGCTTTCTATGTAATGCTCTAAATGTATTTGAACAGTGAAACGACCATGTTCACATGGCTCACACGTGCATAACGACCAGATAGTACATATGCACATATTCCACATACCCATTTTTCTCACTTTCAAATCTTCATGTACGAGATTTCAACACATACCTTATTACGCCTATTAAAGTGGTCATTACCTCGGATAATCGATTCATCCCCTTTAACTAGAATAATGTAAACCCCCAATTACATCTTTAACCCCTGACGTAAATCAAGACATTATACTTAAAGGAGAAAGGAATTCAATAAGAATTAGAAGATATAACACATACTATCTGTATGCAAAAGTATTACTTACTCACACATCTTAGCTAAATGGATGGGTAAGTGAGACTACAAGGAGAAGCGAATATCTCACACATGCTAGTTAATTTAGAATGCAACTCTCTTGATTTAACGTACAAGTGAATAAGCCCCAACAATTTGTTATTACTTAGATTTCTTTGATACGATAAATATATTGTGGTCACAACGAGATTATATATATCTCTAACAGCTATTCCATTTACTCGTACATGAAATTGAGACTCATTGGATTCCTGCCGGTACTGAACTCGATACGGTCAGTCCCATCACCCTAACTTCCCAATCTTTATATTACTCTAAGAAGATCTTTTCTTCAATTAGTATTCATATTCACTCATCTATTAATCTATTGTCCATACAATACCGTGTTGGCCGTTAACCTGACCATACCAGTGAATTACAATTGATCGGTCTATCATCCTTACCATTAACTTTGGCGCTTCAGGGATTTCTACTAACTATGTGCCAACAAACACTCTATCCACAGTCCAGTTACTAGGCCACAGAAGAAAACATGTGTTAGACTGAAGTATATCTTTTGGGAGTCCATAGCACACTAATTCCTTATTTCAGATAAAATTAAAGAAATCTGAGTCTGAGGATAATTACCAGCACGCCGAAAGTACATGCAACCTCGTTTTGAGACATTATTTTAAAAGGTCAATATTTAATTAGACAGGTATGACACACCCGTGTTCATAACCTGCGCTACTGAAGAAGGGTGCTAGTCCTAAACTTAGCATAACACGCCTACATATAAATTCCAATAGCTTTCCCATCTAAATATATTTCCTCTGATCTGACCTCCCTAACAATCGAAGATGATTTAATCGTAACTTCTACTTTTGATATTAAAATGAGACACGAGGATTTCCATTAACCTATAGATTTACTGATCTTCCTAACATATATTATATGACTCACTCAAGTCGCACGACAAGCTGAAATAAACAGAAATCATTTAGACATCAAAAAAGAAATTCTGCAACTTAGCACTTTCGGCAAGTTATCATGTTCCAGTGATAATTTCCAGCACAGCCAATTAATTAGGACGCCATAACCGCGGTTGAAAAATAGACTCGATTAGCTTTCCAACGGTATATTACATGACCTATTCTTATTAAATATCCTTACGGAAGAAGCTCCATGTTTCAGGTCTCAAATCTGGACAGACTTAACAGGTTTGTGTTACTAATTCAAAGGTGCTCTATTAAACAAATCTTAACTTTTCCTTATTCTTCTTCATCTAACATAGATCATAAGTAAGTCATGAACTAAAGTATTTAGATTTTTGGTCACGAGAAATATTATAAGAGTATTCATAGTTCGATCGCTACATGATTTATCATAAGTCCCTCTTTAAATCACCTCTCACTTCATAGTTTAACTTATATCGTGAGAATTTCCTTCATTCCTTCTTATCTTATAACATGACCAAGATCAAATCTTGATTCGATTGCACGGATTATTATGTAAGAAAGGCAAGAGGTTCCACCCTCACAAGTGTGAAAAAGCTTCAAGATCCTCCATCTACACTAAAGGCTAGGAGAGATCTATAACTTGATCTCCCCTAATATGCAATGATTCACAAGTTTTATGATACTAATTCCACAATCAGGATCAATCTTGTATTCTATTAATAATACATTCATTGATACTTGAACTTTTTAATATGATGTCACCTAAATTTTTGGTTGAACCTCGATTACTTAATGATAATCAATACCAACCTCCGGTCGATTTCACAAGATGAAATCATATACAAATTACAAGAGTATACTTCTTGGTAAAAGTTTAAACTAACACAAAAACCATAACCCTTCTTTCCTCATCATGCTTTCACATAGGGTTAGGGTTGTCACCAATAGATTCAACATGCATCTACCCATGATTTATTTAAGAATTCGACCCAATTTAAGAAGGAATAAAAATTTCTCAAATTTTAGTCTCACACACCTCTAATTAAAGTTTCATTCCCATGAACTTAAAGTGTAAAATTGGGAGTACTAGGGTTTAGATCTACACTAAATCTGAAATTCGATAAGTCCCATTACTACATGACAAATCCATCATGCAACCTCCTACTCATCCATTACCTACAATTGGATCTACTCCACAAATCCAACATCAAATTTAGATAGCTACATGCATTAGGAATCATGAAATAACAAGGAACAATTGTATGAATATTCAAGGGAGAAAATTTTATCCAATCTATAATTTCAGATCTAGGGCTTTTCAAGGGAGGAAATTTGAGAAAAGAGGAAAAGAGGGAAACCACTCACCACCACGAAATTGACATTCCGGCAGTCCTAGCCGGCCGCCACCGCTGCCCTGGCCGCGGCCTGGCCGGCCCTAGCCGCGCCTGCCGGCGCGCGCGCTCGCGTGGGCGCGCCTGGGCGCGCGCTGGGCGCGCCTGGGCGCGTCTGGCCGCGCTGGGCGCGCGCGGGCGTGCCTGGCCGCGCGCTGGGCGCGCCTCCTCGCCGTCCGCCCTGAGAGAGGGAGAGAGATAGAGAGAGAGGGAGAGAGAGAAAGAGAGAGATTTGGGGGGTGACCGTCGGTTCTTTCAGGAGAGAGAGAGAGAGAGAAATGTAAAAAATGAATCCCCTCTCCCCTACTATACTATTTTAGTTCATTATAAAATCAAGAGTCCTCCATGCTTGCCACCTCACCCAATCTCAATTTCAATACAATCCTCACCCTCCACCTCACTTTTCCAATTTCAAGGTCCATCTCCACCATTGATTGTGTCTTTTCATGAAATCCCATTACACACATATACATATACACTACATTCAAGCATACATAGAATTAATATTCATATCCTTGTATTAATAATTATGCAACAATATTTCACCTTTAAATTTCCTCCAATAAATACAAACTAATCAATAATTATTGTTGATAAACTGTATATCTCTTTAGATCAAGGATTTGAACATAATTTCGGGATTTAAATAAATTGGGGTGTTACACCACCTCTTGAATTCTGTGCCGCTAAACTTTCCTGGCTTCTCCGGCTTCGGGTTAGGAAGTGGAGTAGGCATCAAACTTTGGAGCTGCATGTTTGTTGCCTTGCTAGTGCTATCTTAATTTGTCTCAGACATTTTCTGCAAGTTCAAGCAGAACAGAAGTAAGAAACAATAATTGTCTTAAGATTGTTGGGTAATCTGCTTAACAAGAATCAATCTGACAACTAATCAAGATCACTGAGTTATCAACAATCTAATTGGCCAGGTCGGCAAATATCAGGTGGGAGGTTTTCCGTTCAATAGAACGTTCCTAATTTAAGAACCACCTTTCAATTTCCTTCCTTGGTTAAAGCACCAATTAGACTGAATCTAAGTCAGTCTCGAATACTGTATAAAGTATCCCCTTATAAAGGACTTAATCCACTTATACAGTATTTAGAGTGAGGTACGCTTAAAGCGAATCTCCTTAAGACAATTACGTCCCCGCACCGGTGCTAACGGGATAATGGACGCTGGTCTCCCAAGATACAACACTCTTTCACGGTATTTGGATAGCACTACCAAATCACCGTACGGTCGAACCGTAGTCAACCAGTACCTTCACAGGATCTTTGAAGCAGCGGTACAAGGACAAATTTCAAACGAATATTTGCCTTTACTCTCTGGAGGAGCACCCACTGTTGAGGACGAAGAAGAAGGTTGAAGAATATCTTTCTTCAGAAGTACCAGATTCAGACAACAATTCTTATAAAAGAATCTGTTGAATTTTCTGATTCCTCTTTCAGAAAAATTTGCAGAATCTCCTTTAGGAAGTTGCTTCGGATTCCCACTTCACGCTGGAAGTCGCGGATTCCACTTCACGCTGGAAGCACAGTTCAGAACGTTGGAAGAACAGTTCAGAACTCAGTATAGAGAGAGAGAGTGTGTGTGTTCAAACTCTGTTGGTGTGTCTGAGAATGAATTTATAGCGCTCCGGAAGGGTATTCTCGTCCGCCAAAAGTCAACGGTTGCGACGGTTCAGACAGAACCGTCGCAACCGTTCAACCGCCCAAACGCACGGTCGGTTTTCCGACAGCGGTTGGCGAACGGTTCGGATCTGCTCGTGGACACCCGTTTGGCGGGTGGTTCGGATCTGTTCGCGCGGACACCCGTTGGCGGGCTGGAGCGGATTGGGTAGTGGAGCGGATCTGTTCGGCCCATACCCTGAAACCTTGATTCAAAAAGAACCAGTCCAGGTAGGGAACCCGAACCCGGCCGCCGCCGCGCGCGCACGTGCGAGCATAATTCCTCCTTTTCGCGCGCGAAAACTCCAAGCACCCAAAGGGCACGCCCTTTGTTCTCAATTTTCTCTATTTATACCCCATAAGCTTCCATCACACGGCCAATGTGGGACTAAATGCTTTTAGCTTCCTTTAGTCCCATTTGGCTTTGAATTTGGCAAACTTTGGACTTGAATATCTCATTCATTCGAAGTCGGAATTGAACATGTGAATATACCACGTTCATCACCAATGGAAGGAGAACACACTCCAACCATCATCCAGTTGATTCGATCAACGGATCTCGCCATAATTTAACTCGAAGATTCGCCTTTCATATTCTTCAATTCCAACACCAAATACTTACATACGTTTGTACACCTACCTTTTAAAATATGTGGGTCTGTGGATGCATCCAACCAACTCCCCCTTTGTGTGATGAGGGACACAAGAAAGCATTCAGAGTTGCCAAATAGTGTTGTCTCCGTGTGTTTGAATCAGGTCCTTGTAGACCAATTAATTCAATAAACTTTTGATTTGCACTTTCTCACCATCACTTGCTCTCAAATTGCATCCACTTGTTAAGGTTATGTTATTAGCATTGGACCACATTTGATGTGAAGAAGCAGCTAGAAACTGATGGAACTTGACTTCCGGCGGCTCAACGTATACTTTCAAGACAAGTCACTCATCATCGTTATCATCATCGCCTAAGCCTGTTCCGATCAGACAGGTCAAATATACAACATGACCGTAAACTAAAATTTTACTATTCTATTCATTTTATAATCATTTCATGAATTCCCAGCCAAGGTAACTGTGAAAAAGAACAACACTCCCAAATTCTTGTAAAATTCCAAAAACCCTAGATAACAAAGGGAGAGATGATAAGAGGAGTAACATACAAAGGGGAG
Source organism: Agave tequilana (assembly GCA_038442645.1). NCBI lineage: Eukaryota > Viridiplantae > Streptophyta > Magnoliopsida > Asparagales > Asparagaceae > Agave > Agave tequilana. The sequence goes on along the minus strand of JAVJIF010002548.1, from coordinate 300,458 downwards.
GCAAGAAGGGGGTGGTCACTGTTTGTTGTGGACCAATTTTGCTCCACATGTCAAAAAATCTGTTTGTGGGGAGAGGGAACAAAAGAGAGAAAATGCACACACAAACACCCACACGAACGCAATCCATACATATATAATAAAATCTTAAAAATCTTTGGAGAACGAATGAAATGATTCCTTGTAAAGAGGAAACCTAAACAATTGAAAACATCAAGATTTATTTTATTTTTTTATGGGCAACGTGTGAGTCTTGCGTACATATGCAGTGACGCACTGGCCACGAATAAAATAACGCCGAGGGAAAATAAAATGAATTGGGGCCCAGCGGGGGAATCATGCGACCACCCAAATGTTTTGTTTGTGAAGCTCAAGGATTCCAATAGAAATAAGAAATTAATATTGGGTGGACCGAGAGACACCAAGATTATTTAAAATAAGCTCATTGTTTTTGATCGAGCTGGTGATTATGCTACAAAGAATAATAATGATAATAATAGGGTCAAAAGAGTAGGCCTGCTAGCAAACCATGGAGATCTTCAGAACAAACTTTTTATCTTTGTTTAGTTTGTTGAATTTTTTTTAGGTGTAGGAGTTTAAGGATGCCTTCCTCAAAAAAGATTTTTAGTTATCCATTACAGTTGTTGGAAGTAAAAAGAGGCACTTAATTATGTAACTGGTCCTAAGTTTTCAATAGTAGTGGCATGTCATTTTCGTAGCAAAAGGAGATTGGGTATGTTTTATTCCTGTTTCTTTCCTAAATTTGATAGATCTTTTCTCTTTTCTTTTTTTTTTAGAAAGGATTACAACTTAAATTTACACGATGAATCCGATTTAAAATTAAGACACAAACACTAATAAAATGATTTATTAGAATCAACACACCACCAATTCAGCAATATCGATACCAACCTGAAGCGTTGAAACATTGATCAGGTGACAATTTAGAGTTCGTTAAATGCAAATAAGACAATGATAAAAAGTAGAAAAAAGAAAAATGTTGTCAATATCAGTGGAAGCGATATATGCTTTTTTGCATTGTCTCCACAACAAAAAGCTTGGTTTGATGGAGTCATACATAGGATCGATACCAAAGTTTGTAGATGCAGATGTGGTGATGTTCTTCGTCATCATTTGGAATTTTAGCAGTAGGACCACAACAAGCTCAATGTAACAGATACACATGAGCCACAGAGATCCAAACAGAATTTTTGTGGGGGGCCTCAAGTGTGAGAGGGCTTATAAAAGAAGTTGAGCCCCCACTTCTTTTACCTTATGTTACAATGAAATCATCACTTTCTTTGATTAATTAAAGAAAATATGGACCCTTAACAGGGTTAGAAAAAAGTTAAGATAGACATACATAACGAGAAGATAATCTCATCTAATTTGGTCCAATACGCTCTAGAACAATTAGAGTTGTATTTTTCATCACAATACTGTATTGAAATTAGTAGAAACCCTCCGGCTCTTAGCCGTCCTCTAAGAGTATCGCCAACCATTAGTTCTATTTTAGAGACCCCAAACCATCTAAAATAGAGATAAAGGTGACATTATAGAGCTATGTCAACTCCAATGGGCAATCTCTAAGAAAGAATCTTTTGATTTTTTTTTTTTAAACATAAATTATTTTTTTGTTTTCAATTTTAACTTTTGGGATATGAATGTTTGGGGTATGAATGTCAAAATGAAATAAAAGTGAACGACACGAGATTCTTTGGGCATTTTAAAAAACAAATAGTGTTTTAGAGATGCTACATTACATCTCTAAATGCTATAAGCATTTGGGATGGGTCTCTATATTTTTTGGAGTTATAGAGATCGGTTGGAAGTTAACCAGTCTCTACTTTGAAGATAAAGACACCAGGTGGAGATGCTCTAACTGTCTTGTAAATAACAATTCTCGACATTCTCAGGTACACAACACTTATCGCTCACATATTCTCCCCCCTCATACTGAGTCCTCAGGTTAGTGATTGAGTTAAGATTCTGAAGGTTTTAAATCAGAAGCCATTCCAACCTCCTCTGACTTTGTTGCTCGATTTCGTCTATCTGATGTGGCAAAAGAGCTAGAAGAGTAATGGATTTTTAAGATGAGTAAGAGGATCTGAACATTTTCATCTTTCAATTTCTTTCCTTTTCTTTTTTCTTTGATTTTTCTCCTTTTCTTTCATAGTCATCAAAAACAAGCTAATGGGGTAGATCACACAACTATCACCTCATCAAGATCCATCCACCGATATGGGTGAGGATGGACCGGGCCAGAACACGACCAATCGGGCTAAAACCCTGGCCAAATTACTCAAACACCAATTGGGCATGTCCATTTGACCCTAAATAATTTGGGTCAAATATGAATACTACTCATGGCCCGCCTGAAACCTACCCAATCAGCCCGAAATCCGCCCAATTGACTGCCCAAAATCTGTTCTCTTAACTAAAATCTCTCTTGTTGGGAAATAATTATATGCTCCGATACCAACTATGTGATTGCGGGGGAGGTCGCCGCCACGACCGGATCGTCTGGGACGGCAAAGCAGATACGAATCATAGGATCTACTGAGGCAACTTGAAGAAGAAAAGAAAAAGATATTTCAAAATAGATAGAAAGCCAACACACAATATAACGTGGGTCCACCGATCAAACAGATCATGTGTAGATCCACGGGAGAAGGGGAGAAACTTTATTAAACTTAGGGGAGTACATTAGAATTACATACACCTCACGCTAAGAAGTTACAAGCGAGTGATGGCCGCCAAGAAAAACGAACTCTTGCGGCTAAACTTCTCTCACGAATTTCTCACCTTGATGAATTACATTCTTAGCAATTACAAATTCATGGGATCTTGGAATACATTAAAGGCCACCCTTAAGGGGGTAATTATAGATCATAGAACTCTCCTAGTCCTAAACAAACTCTTTCAATAAAAGTAAAGGAAACTTGAATCCAACTCGGATTCAAAACAGATCCAGAAAAGGAAACTACTAAATCTGACATTAATTAACCTTCACGACTTATTCACGTCATAATCCTAACATCTCTCTCTCTATCCTCCCTCTCTCTTTTTCTCTCCTTCCTCCAAATCGATTCAGTGGCAAAATTCCCAATTCTCTTCCTAAATCGATAATTGTCGTCTTGTTCAATAACCAACTCACAAACAAGATTCCGGTGGGCTTCGCTGAGGGCGTGTTTGGTTGCAAGGAAGTGCGGAAGTAAGGAAATGGGGAAGTATAATTGCTCACTTCCCCATCTATCCAAACACCGGAAAAGGAAAATAAGAAAACCCTTTTTCTTTTCTCTTTTCTCTTTTACAAAACCATTTCCTCACTTCCAGAGTGCTACAGTTAATTTTGTGTCATGTAAATCTCATTTGTAATAAGTTGTAGCACAAAACAGTTAATTTTTTGATCAATGTAAATCTCACTTGCATTCTAATTACAGTCCATTTTTATTTTTCTTAATTAATTTTATTTTAATTATTTGCGGTCAACTTTGTGGTCAACTTTTCCACTTCCGCTTCCACATTGCCATCCAAACACCAGAAAAGACATAACATTTTTCAAACCACACTTCTTAATAACATCCAAACACCGAAAAACTTACTAATCAATTCTCAAATTCCAAAGGAAACTATACTACTTCCTCATTTCCTTACTTCCCCACTTCTACCCTTAACCAAACAGGCCCTTCAGATTCAGAGATTGTGCACTCTCTAGCTCCAAAACAACAGGTTAAGTGGCTAAATCTCTAGTTTTAAACAGCAAGGCCTCAGATCTATCAACGTCCCGAAAATCCATTGGGTGGCCTAAACGAAAATGAGCAGATTTGAGCGGGTCAATAGATACCCAATTCAGATTCCGGCTGGCTCAGAAGCCCGCCCATTTCAGTTTGGGTCAACTTCGACCCAGCCCGGCGCATTCTCACCCCTATCAACCGACCACGTGACCAAACTCCCCAAATAAAACCAAACCGGCATTCGAACACAAACCAAACCAGACCCCAACCCAAACCCCCACACCACACAAAAGGCGAAGCCGATCTCACCGTCGCATATCGGTCAAACGACACACTCCGCGAACGCCGAAAACAGCGGGCCGTGGTCCTTTGCGACCCTGCAGAGCGCAGGCTTTCCGTGTGAGTTGACAGCGCAAATGCGAAATTTGGCTGGCCGGTGGCCCTCCACTGGTGACCGGCCACGTTTTCCTCATTGATGCAGGGTTTTATGATTGACTTGAAGAGTTACTCCTACTAGGGTTTGGTCCCCTCTCACCTCTTTAGGGTTTTTTTTGACTGGTCCTCAAACTCAGGACCCACCTTAGAACAGCAGCCCAGTCCACTCTCCTCTTCCAAGCTCTTGTTTAGGGTAGCTACTTAAGGTTTCCCAAGGATGGGGAAAGCTCAGGATACAGCCTCTTGAGTGAAAAAGTGGACTCCATTAAATATTTTTGGTGTGCTCATTTTTGTTTTAGGGCGTCTTTGGCATGCCGTAAAGTTGGCGGAAATGAAAATACATTCACTGTTGTAGTCACCCTCTGTCAGGTATTACAAAAATGCGTTTGGTTGCATTGTTTGTGAGACGACGAAAAGGAATGTGGGTCCCGCTAATATAGCGAATCAAAGGTTGCGGGCTTTCACTCCTTTACGGTAAGAAAACGGTTGAAAAATTCAGTGTTTGGGAGACCCGCGCTCAGCTTTATCGGATAAAGGTGCATGATTAGACTGATGTTCAGCTTAATCATTCATTTTACAACGGGACCAAACACGCCCTTGAAGTAAAGTAAAGTAGATGTTTTTTCTGTCTTAAAAATATAGATGAACAATTAAATAAAATTAGGTAGGGCCAGGCATGGACTAGGTTGAAGTCACTCATACCTGACACCGTTAGGGATGGCTAATGGGGCGGTCGACCCAACCTGTCCCACCCTGTGCGACCCGTTTGAGTTGCACAGGGCGGGTTGCAGGTCAACCCGGACCCATCCCGTTTAGGGGCGGGTCCAATGAATTGACCTGTCCCGCGTAAACGGGACGGGTCAGATTCGTCCCATGACGAATCACGGGATAAATGGGTTTTTTTTTATATCCAATATTTTTATATAACTGTGAAAGAGGAAAATTAGTCTAAGGCCTCTAGATTGTTTTTTTTTATTTTTTCAACCGGCTCAAAATAAAGCAGTTTGTTCCTATTTTTTTTTTTTAAAAAAAAAAACCTCCAACCTCCGGCCTCTACACTAGCATTCGAGAGCGCATTTTCTGCAGGTGCTAGAGTTTTGACGCCCTGGAGGAGCACGCTGACGCCGAAGCACTTGGAGATGGTTGTTTGCTTAAAGGAATGGTTCGATGCAGAAAGACACACACAAGAAAAATCTATTCTAAATGAGGAATATGAACAAGACGATGATGAAGAGTAGAGAACCACTAGATTTTTTTATGTACATTATATGAGATGAGCACCAGCGTTTTTTATGTACATTGTGTGAGATGAGCAGGTTGCTATATGATTTTTTCATATTAATAAAAAAATTATCTTGCAAAAAAACTTGTAATTAGTGTATTTCAATTCTATTATTTTTTTTGTAATTTTTGACAATTTTTTTAAATTTTTTCCTCTTTTTATACTATTTTTCCAAATTTCTTTATAACTTTAATTTTAAAATTAAAGGGAAATTCAAATTTAAAAAAATATTAAAAAAATGCCGAGACGGGTCCAACGCGTCTCAACAAATTCGGGTAACGAATTGGCCAATACGTTAACCGGATATTCGACTCGTCTCATTAAATCAGTGACGAGACGGGTTGAACCCGTCTGCGAATCAAGCCGATTCGCCCCGTTAGCCATTCCTAGCACTGTTACTGAAATTGAACATTGACAGGTATGCTTCGCAAGTGTTATGTCACTAGCCTCCATTTGGCAACAAGAGTACACATGCTCCCCTAACTCTTGCCAAATGTTCAAAACCAGCCAAGAGTAAACAAGTATCCGTTACTTATATCTTAAAGATAACTCTGACATTTTAAGAAAATATCTTAAATTGCTAGACCCAAATTCTTTGAGCTGGAGTTAATAACTATTGCCAACACCTGATGTGATTGTATAAGTACGCTTGTACGGCCTATAATTACTCCACAATCTGACTGTAACGGACCAAAACTGAACACGCCCTTGCAAAACTTAATTCATCGGCGAATGCGTGAAGTTAAATTATGAGAGATTCCGAGTTGAGAACCAGCCTGCACCAAAAGTAAGGAAGCAGATGAGAGAATTATGTTTGATGCAATTAAACCGCCTCACATAAAAAACCATGCATTCAATGAGTACAGGTTCACCAACTTGTGCAAACAGTTCCCTGAGTCTGAGATGGCAAAGCCTACACAAAGTACAAAAACTAGGCCAATCAATGCTAGGTCCCCCAACCTGTGGCTTTCCTGCTGGAACCCAATGGGCGAAAAAAGTGAAATGGATAAGTCCAAAGAAAAAATTGTACCAATAAAGCAAAGAGAAACCAGCAGAGATACAGAAGAAGTCAGTGAATAAGGAAGAGCCCTTAAAGGTAGAAGCAAGCAAGATAGGCATGAGCAACAGGGTAAGCAGCAGCTACCTGTAGCCTCTCTTTCTCTTGTAAAAGCAAAATTTGACAGGTTCATTCATATCACAGGACACTGGAATGCAAATAAGAAGGAACACAAGGCCTAGTAACAAACGTTTCAAAGCCCCAAAACCAACAGCCTATCACAAACCAAGGTCCATCGTCCGTCCCTCAAAAGAACTATGCATTTGATGTGTATGATGTTAATAGTATAATGAAGAAACATGCACCACCCTGCTTTATTTATTGCATAATAATATCCTTTGCTTTGCCTCTCCCCTTTGGGTATATTAGGTGTCTTTGTGTATGACATGTTGAATATACGGGTTCGCATGCATACATACAATACACACATGTATGGACCTCTAAAAATGCCCATCGAAATGGCTTCAGCTCCTCGAGTAGTAATTGGTGGCGGGTGGCGGAGGAAACTGAAGATGGTGGCTGGTAGTAGCCGGGGGAGCAACGGCAGCTGTGGCGGTGTGGGTAGTAGCGAATCCTGATGATGCTGCAGAAGAGAATAGCGGCAATGGTGTTGTTGAGCCGTGCATTTGCCATGTCCAGTTGGGAAGGGCAGGGGAACTGAGCGCAGGCCTCTTCTCTGCGGCTCTTTCCTGTGTTCATGACACACATAAAGTATTATGAACATTTCGTCAAGTCATTTGCGATGAACAACAATAAAATTCAACAGAAATACAAACTACATGAAACTGACTAGGCCTGCATGCATGTCCGTACAGAAGAGAGAGCTTAAACTCCAAATCTCAGATTGCATAAAATTTTCTTATGTAGGTTATCGTAATCTTCATTTTTCTATAAGAATACCAAAATACTAAAAATTAGGAAACATCCAATCATTCCTATTTTTCAAACCATACCCGTGATAGTACCATCTGAGAACTAACCGTGCAAAAAGAAATACCAATATCAATATAGATCTTGAACTGATATGCATATGATCATTAGATTAGTCACTGGACAACGATCCTCCTATCTGACAATTAAGTGTATTGCACAAAAATATTATGTTATTTAATATTTAGTTCTACATGCACTTTCGGCCCATCTAATCGTGTACTTGTTATCTTTCTGGAATGAAGAAAATTATAGTCTGGGATGCGAGACAATGTGAGAAAAAATATCTCATGAGTGAAGCAATAGGTGGACGACGGTAATGCTATGAACATAGTTAGCTTGGCATCTGTTCGTGAGCCAATTGTAAGTACAGAACATGTAGCACTATGTAGAAAAGGGTGGTTGCTTATGTATTCAAGAAATAACATGTAGAAAATTGAAACACTGGTTTTGGATGAGCGACTAGAAGTGCAATTTGACCTCTACAATGAATCAAAAACTTGATTCCCACATCCAGTGTGAAAAGATGGAAATCTTCCCAAAATTTTCAGCAAAGAAAAGCTGACCAAACTGACTAAAATCACAATTTCTCTAATCAGAGAACCATAAATGTAATAATTGCCATCAAAAATTTTATTGACATCAAGAATGACTGACATACACTTACTACTAAGGGGTTCACAAAGTCTAGCAGAAAGATAACAAGTGCTCAATGAGAAGCTACATAATTTCTTGCTCAATGGAGTTCTTAAGCATAAACTTCCTGTGCATCAGCAGTGTCTCAAGTTGTTAATATATGATAAAGCTACTTGCAGAAGATTACTCATTTAATTGGAGAACAGTCACCAAAATAAGAACTAGCGTTAATTGAGATGAGTTGCAGTGCATATAGAAAATTAGAAGATGGTACCCTTTTAAGTTTGACATTTGAGAATACATGTCTTGTGGATCTCATAAAACTATGACCTCCAAAACTAGCATATATTAAATCAAATCCCTACTTGGAACAGTACATAAATATAAAAAGACAATTCCATAAAAAGCATCATTTAAAACTTATATATACACCGGGCAATCAGCAATTACTTTTAATTTTGTATCACAAAGAAAATTGCAATTAGAAAAAAAACAATTTGTGGAATGTACCTCGGTGGAGGGGTAGAAACCAGGGTATGGGGCAGTCCATACTTGAGGATGCTCAGATGTCATTCCTGTGCTATGCGGCTGACCAGCAAGAATACATGAAGGGTTGTCAATCTGAAGCATGAAATAAACAAATTAGTGTCTCAAAATTCTGAAGGTTTTCGGTATCTAGTTTATGATTAAACCAAATCATGATGTACATCCAGTATAAAAATAGTTGCCAAAGTCTAAATTTTTGAAAAGAAAACTGCTCGGAGGCACAAATAACAGAAAGGAAATAGCATAATTCTTTTCAATTCCAACCCATTTGCACATGAAGACTAACAGTATATATGCCAAAGATACGGCAGAACTGAGTTATTACCCTAGCTTTCTTGGCTTCGGAAGCTTCAAAGGAGCGAAAGTGGTAATGGACACCCATTGGATTATCACTCTTCTTTGGGCTACTTACATTCGGTTGACAGATCCTCAAGTTTAGATCAAGGTCATGACCAATGGCTATCAAATTTTTAAATACCAATACTGAATCAATACCCACAAACAAATTAGCTAAACCCCTTGCAAATAAAAGAAGAAATCCATGACGGAACAATACCTTCACTGTCTGCCACAGGAAGCATTTCCCCTTCATAAGAACTCAGCTCAAAATTGGTAACAGCTTCCCTTCCATTACATTTGATAGCCGCTTTGTCATAAGCCCTGATGCCAGAAAAACAGAAACGAAAAGCGGAGAATTATATGGGAAGCTACCAAATTAAACTGAATTTAAAGAAATTCACCGCAACAACTAAACAAATCCAAATCTCTGTAGGACCTTGCAGCTTCTACTTCGTTGTCGAATAACCCAAGGTATATGTACCTGCATGCAAGCATGAGGTTCTCATCGGTAAAAAACTGGGTTTCCAAAACCCTCACTCACCCCAACCATGAGGTTAACTCTACTTATCAGTCACATACAGACTCTTGGGTGATTCACCAAGCACAGATAACACAATAGAGAACTACGACATTGAATCAACTGAGCAAAACCTTCTACAAACTTTTGAAGGAAACAATCAATACAATTGAGGGGGATCAAGATTCATACTTCTTGCCAAGGAATTGCCCCATCCGAGCTTCCCATCGACCGCACTTGTGGAGAGTCACCCCTCGGTATTTCGAGGTCCCCCTCGAAAACCCAGTGCTCTGTCGACGAAGGATGTGAACAAACTCCTCCTTGGTCAAGTTCCTCATCTGAAAACAAATGAATTTCAGTCAATATGAAACAAACAGTTCTCCTCTAACCAAGCTACCAACCAATCAAACTCCACTCAAGCACCTGCTTCAGATCCTCATCATAGTCACTAAGACTGAAGTTGATATCAGCGTCAACCCCCGAAACTTGATCGCAGCCCGGTCGTACGCCCTACACATCATTAAAAACAATACAACTATATACCCCAACAAATTCATACACTACAACACAAGAAATTTTCAAATTTGAATCAAAATTCAACCTTGCAGCAGCATGAGCAGTGTCGAATCCTCCTAAAACAGACACAAAACAAAACTAAATCAGATCTGAGCTCAGATCAATCATTGGCAAATAACATGACATTATTTACTGAATCAAAAGTTTCGTACCCAGATACACTTGTTTGCCACAATCCCTGAACAAAATTTGCAACGAAACAATCACCAGAAATTCTATAAAAAAATCAAAGAAAGCAGGCATTTTTCACAGAAACAAGGGAGAAAAAAAAGGAATACTGACCAAATATGAGACTCCCATCTCCCAGTCCTCCTATAAAAAGTAACCCTCTGTACTGAGAGCTCCTCGACCTTGGCCCCCGCCGACTCTTCTTCACTTGCTGCTGCTGCGGCGGCGGCGGGGGCGCTTGCTGCAAAACCCTAGCCTCACCGCCCACTCCCCCCTGCCGGAGCCCGAGATCCACGACCCAATGCGCCGGCCTCGACGATGACGAGGAGGCCGCCTCCGCCACCGCCATCGGAAACAGCTCCTTGGTGACAGCAACCTCAATCTCTTCCTCTTCTCGATTCTTAAGGATCCCGAACTGGAACCCCAGCGCCCTCGTCGAGCACGACTCTTCCTCCCCTGCGGTGCTCGAGATCTCCGCATTGAGCACCGAAGAGTTCGACGTGCCGGAATCGTCCATCATCTGCACGTCTCCCGCCGTCTTCTCCACCGCCGACGACGAGGACTCGCCCGAGGACGCAATGTTGAGGTCTAACATTTTATCTCTCTCCCCCCTCTAAGCAAACTGAAACCAAATCAAACCTCAAACCAATATCTTCACAAGATTCGATTGAATTCAATTAATTTTTTTTTTTGCGATCGGTTGTCTCTCTGGATTTTATTCCAAGAAGAAGAGCCAGAGCAAGAAGAGGTAGTAGCAGCAGAGGGCGGAATCGTTCTTACGGAACATTTGCCTCCAAATTTCTGAGCATTTATTGCTAAAATCTTCACTATATTTGTTGGCGGTGGTGGCGATTTTTTCCCCTTCTTCCCCTCTTTTTTCTTACAGAGCAAGAAGAGAGCAAAGCTCAAAGCCTCTCTCTCTCTCTCTCTACTACACGAAGAGTAAGGCAACGGATTTGCCCAAGCATAATACCCAATTTATAGAGGGGCTAAAAAGAGAAAAACCGCTGGTTTCGGCTTGGGGCAGGTGACCGGCTGTGGCCGGTCATCCGGTCTGCGCCCATTTCGTCGGGAGGAGAGAGAGAAAAATATCCGCGGCCAGAACCGTTGGATATGGAATGGACGGTGGGATCTGGGTGGTGACGCAGTCTCATGGTTCGCGTGGGAACGTATTTTTTTTTGTAGTTTTTTTTTAAGCGGGGGACATAGTGGGAATGAATGGACAGTGGCCGTACACGTCCTGGGCGTTGGATTTTAGTAATATTTTATATCGTGGGGGGTTGAGCTTCTTTTATTCATGCAGGTGGGTTTCCTTTAAAATTTATTGAGTGGGAAAACAAAGAGAGATCAGAACATAGAAGAGAAGAGAAGAGAGGAGTTCTGAAGAAGCTTGCTTGAAAATCTTTCGTTGCTTTGGTTTGAATTGTTAGAGCCATGAAAACTAACATCTAAGTCAAAACTTCTTTGAAAGGAACATTCGCGATGATCTTTGGAAAAGATTCTAAGTTTGTGGAGAAAATATTTTCAAAAATAATGATATATGGATTCATGAGTTAATTCACATACAGCCTATAGATAAGAGTGCAATATTATTATTTTTATATTTTTTTTAAAATTATTTTTACTAATATAAAAATAATTTTGAGCAAAGTGGCTTATAAATTTAAGTTATTAGAGGTAACAACTTTAAATTTCAGCGGGTGTTATATTATTTTTTATTTTTTTTCTCTTGTCTTATTACACTTAAGGATGGAAGTGAGGAAGTGAAGAAGTGAGGAAGTGGTAATAGTCCCTTTGGAACTGGGGAATTGGTTAGTAAGTTTCTAGTGTTTGGATGTTGTTGGGAAGTGTAGTTTGGAAAATGTTATGTCTTTCCGGTGTTTGGATGGTAATGTGGAAGTGAAAGTGGAAAAGTTGACTACAAAGTTGACCGCAAAATAATATTAAATTAAAAATTAATTAAGAAAAATAAAAATTAGACTGTAATTAGAATGCAAGTGAGATTTACATGAGCAAAAAATTAACTGTTTTATGCTACAACTTATTACAGATGAGGTTTACATGACCACAAAATTAACTGTAGCACTCTGGAAGTGAGGAAAACGTTGTGTAAAGGAGGAAAAGAGAGAAGGAAAAGAACTTTTTTCATTTTCCTTTTCCGGTGTTTGGATGAACAACAGAAATGAGAAAAGACACTTCCACTTCCTCACTTCCACCCAATTCCTTGAATCCAAACAGCCCCTTACGTTCATACGAAACTCTTGTCACATTTTTGCGTCCACACTGAAAAAATTTATCCACTGAATAGAAAGAGAGTGGTATTGTGTTTATTATTTAGATAGTTTGCAAGAGTAATATGACCAGTATTTTGTTTTTAATTTTGCCATCAATAAAATGGAGGCACCTATGTAATTGACAATCTAAGCATTCAAATACTTTTTTATTTCTAAACGTTAAAACTTTCTTATATCTTAGCTGGCATAATTTGAGGTGAAATAAACAATTAATTATAGGATAAAGAATGCATCCAATAAGAAAATACATAGATCATCATAAAAGAATATCCCCTTTGTTTAGGAAATAAAAGTACAATAATAACATCCAATCAATTGAAGTGTTCACCCCACATCCAAACCAACTTGCAAATTAAAATGTAAACAGGGTCCAATACCCCCAGTAAGTGGATATCAAAGTTTACCAAACCCAATAGCAAGCCAACCTTTTTAAGAAGGCAGTTGACATATGAGATGGAGGATTAAATGCAAAAGGTCCCTAGCATTTCTTGATCACTTTTGGTCCCCTAATTAATTAGCCTCATAATCATGATCCAAAGACTATTAATTAAGTTCTATAGCATTATATGTACCTTAAAACCTCTAGTTATAGGTGGTGCCAATCTTTTTGTTGAGGTACAAGAATTGCTATCTAAAGACTTAACTTCTTGGACTTTGATGGATATGCAAATTTAAAGGTTTTTTTTTTTTTTTTAATTTTCAATATCACTATCCAACTAGTGTATTTGCCATGCTTTCGTTTTGCTGATGAATTTGGATGGAGATACTCATTTTGAAATAAATAGTCAGGTTGGTAGAAATTGAATGTGGCTTGGCATCAATATTCAAGGGATATAATGACCATATAATTAGTAATTTTGTTTTGTTTTTTTGCAAACATAGCTAGGTTTGAATATTGTGAGCATAAGTAAATATCAAAAGCTAATTTCAGTAGAAATTAATGAAGAAACTATAAGAAAATATAATGTTGCGCAGATTTGTAGTTGTTCGGCTTTCAAGAATTTCACCTCAATAGTTGCCTATTTTAATTATTGTTCTAGGTCAATACAATAAGACAGAAATTACGAACGCTACTCAGCAAAATAATAATCTCTTGATGGCAGAATGAAACGCCTATCACGCAACACAAAGCATAACGATATAGGCTTAATAATCCGTGATAGCCTCTATATATAATTCTGTATATCGTAAATGAGCTTTGACAAACCACCAAACAAATGGAGAAATTCACTCACAATCTCTACAAGAAAATAAAGTGCCTTTCACTGCGACCATTATTATTTAATAATGTTTTCAAATATGTTCGAGTTCCATGACTGTTTATAGCTAGGACTCACGATTGATTCCGAAGATCAGTGCTAGATGTGGATTCTTCATGTAGAAATTTCTTTTAGGCTCGAGGTGGAACAGTTCTACATGAGAGCCGAGGGGATTGAACCATTATTTCTTTTCATTTTTCCTAAGTGAATAATTAAATAACAAAATACTTTAACTCTATTTTTCTTTCTGTTATATTAATTAAAAAAATAAGAGTGAGTTCTAGAAAATCCCAAGCCCGTAAAAAAAAAAAAAAAAAAACAACCAACAAAATCATTTGCTTAAACCCAAGAGGGCAATTATGTCCAAATGCACACATAAAATAACTTGTTGATGCGATCACTTCCCCTCCAATCAATCAACCCTCCTAAAAATAGAAAAACAAAAAATAGGGAAAAGAAAATTAGGAAAATACCAGACAAACCCATGATCAAATCCCAGCCCTTGATTTCCCCTCACAAGTAATGAAAACAACAAAGGGCCAGAGCCAGGACAGATACATGCACGAGCGATGAATGAATGAAGAAAAGGATGAGAGAGAAGTCGACCCACCCGCTTTCCTTCCCAAGAGGGTAACCCGCACGCCCACCCACTTTTCCCGCCGTATTCTCGTATCACCTTCCCTTCCGGTTTTGGTAACCTGCGACTCGCCCGCCAGTCACCGGCTGCAGCCGGTCACCGCCCCCAGTAAAGTAACCCACGAGCCCACGGCCCCGCTCGAATCTTTTAATGTTTCCGTCCCTGTCTTGGGCTCCTAAACTTGTGGACGTGCCGATTCCTGCTTCTTTTTTTGTTTTCCCATTTTTTTTGTTTCTTGTTATTGGGAAAAAAAAAAAATTATGAAAATGGAATTTATTGTATATTTAATGTTGGTGGGCTGATGGGCCTCAGGTCAGTGTGAGTCCTGTACATGGGAAATATTTGTTGTGCCAGTCACGAGGTAGTGCAGTCGGAGTCAGTTGGGACACCTGGACATTTTTTACAGCTGGAATCTGGGACCCACATTTTACGATGATGCCAGACTCACGTGGAAATTAGGTTCGTTTTGTTGTGTATAGTAGCACAGAACGCAAAATTTGTGAAATACCTAATAACAAAGAATAGAATAACTAAGTAATATTTTTATATATGAAATTATAATATCTTATAATTCAATTGTATAGCGAAAACATTTTGAATGAATTTTGAGATTAATTAAAAGAGGAGAATCACGTAAAATTAGTGGATTGTAGAGGTAATAAAGTCATTTCACTGACTTATTTCAATTATATCAAGTTGATTAGGTTGAAACCTATTCGGTCTTTAATGAGCTGTGAATCCTGTAAAAATCTATAACGCATCAAGTTCACATTGTTGTTATTTTAAACCCGATATTTGTTGACCCCTCCTTTCACAAGCAAACGCTCTACAAAACTTATCTTTTATCTAGAAATCGTTATCTAAAAAAATTTATAATAAATACATTATATTCTTGAATTTTAAGAAAATTTAGACTAAAAAGTAAAACCCACATTTTCCCTATACTATAAATAAGGGAACAGATATTGCCACCCCAAGGAATGATGAAGGCAGTCCCAAGATTAAGGTACCCATCTTTTTGTCAGAGGCACTCCTCAAATTTAAAAATAGCAAAAATGTCCTTCTCCTTCTCTCCCCCTGACGCCACTCCTGTCCCCTGCTCGTCCCCCCACCTCCCTGCCGCACTCGCCCCCTCCCCCGCCTCTCACCTTCTCCCTACCTCTCACCCCTCCACCAGTAGTTGCTCGGTCAGACCAGCTAAACAGATGAGCTCTGTTCAGTCAGATCTGGCTGAACATACTGTTCGACCAAATCAGAGTGATGCACCCGGCTGAACAGATCTCATTTGTTCAGCCAGAGTTTGACCAAACAACTACTGGAGGGAGGGCGTGGGCGGAGGGAGGGGTGGCGAGGTGCGAGGAGGAGGGAGGGGAAGGATCGGGGCGGGGGAGGAGGAGCGAGCGCGAGGGGGGGGAGAAGGGCGGGTCGAGGGAGATCGGGCTCGACATAGAAGACGACAAAGGAGCAAGAGGAAAGAAAGAGAAAGAAGAAAGACATTTTTGATTTTTCACTAAGGATATAAAAAAAAAATTAATGGTACACTTGTAATTATCAATATCAATGGGGTGCCTTCCTCCCTTTTTTGGTTTTTTTGGGTGGCAATATCCACCTCCCAAAAAAACCGGAAAACAACCTCTAACACAAATAATTATCAAATCGTTTTCTTCCAAGTACCAATATACGTCAGGCCTTGTAGATCCTTCTTCACTAATCTCCAAACAGAATCCATTTCATCGTTTAAGCTTGCGTATGAAATGCACAAAATAACACAGTGTTGGATATTCAGTTGTTATTGTCTTCATAAATATTTACTCAAATCACTTGAACAAAAAATTTGCTAGGTGTTCTTCAATGAACAAACCCTGCATCAGGCCCAAAAAATGTGGCACAATACATCATAGTACGGCGTCCATGAAATTAGTATGAATTGAGAGATGAATCTCATAATAGACTCACTACTAAATTACAAAAAAGAAAGATTTTTTTTTTTTAAACTAAACTTTCAACATAGACTCAGCAAAGCATCATAAACAAGCTAGAGTTTATACTTTATGTCCCTTGAAATAATCCTCGCCCAAATTTCTTGATTTAGCAAAAATACAGAGGAAAAAAGCATGCGAAGACGGCTCCCAAACAGTTGGGACAGGGCTTGGTTCATTGTCAATGCAGTAATGCACAAAAGAAACTTCACAAGAATCATCACATTAAACTAATTTTCACCACCAAAGATTCAGCAAAAACACAAAAGAGATTGGAGCCCTCACAACACTCCAAAAAATAAAAAAAAAAACATAAAAAATTGAGCGTTGTATCTGTCGTGTACATGGGAAAACCTAGGAAAGCAACTGATACCTTTGATTAAGGGTCACATTAACATATTTTCGGTGCCCGTGCATTTGGTCTAAAATCTGCTCTCCAACTTGCCTCATTTGCCTCCTCCCTTGCCACAAAGGTCAAGTTACTAAAACTCATGAAATTAAAATAAATAAACAAAAAGATCGCGGATTTGTGGGGGTCACCATGTGTTTCCAAGTGGTTCGAGGAGCCCACGGTAACAAACCTATAGAATCGGCAACAGTAGCTAGTAGATCATTTCATAATAATATAAGTTTAAGCGCAAAAGATCATGACAATAAATGTTAAGAAACAGAAGAGAGAGCCGTAATGGATGTTACAAAAGATTTTGATAAGAAATGTTAAGGGGGAAAAAAATTAAATATAAACGATATGTCACCAAAAAAACAAAAAGAAATTCATGTGAATATTTGACAATTGACGATAACTGACAAGAAAATAGTTCAGCCAACTGGATGTTGTTAATGAAAGTATCGATGATGTGTGATGTCAAAATTAAAACTATGACTTGTGATAAAATATGGCCGAAGAATGGTGAAATGGAACAGAAGGAAAAGGTTATAGCAAGAAATTCCCAAAAAGAAAAAGAAAAAAAAATGGATTAAAAGGAAAGAATTTAGAACATTCAGTTGTTGTTGGAGAATCAACAATCAGAGCCCAAAGATGAAGACTCGGCTAGTATTTTTCCTCCCTTGTGTTCTTTTCTTTTCTTTTCCAGAGAGGTATCAAACGCCAGATTTTAAAACTACCCTTGCAGTACAATTACAAAAAACAACAAGTGTGATTATAGTTACACTTGAAGTTAACGGACAAGCTAGCACTATTATTCTTAAACTATGAAGCCTGTAGACCCAGCTGTGATTACTTTGCATTCGTACGCTGTTTGGTAAGTGAGATATGAATGAACCACACCAAACATACAAAAAGCTGGCCAATAGGAATTAGAAAAGTGTACAGTCCTGCTCATTAATCTACTGTCAAAATAACTAAACAAGGTACCTTAAAAAGGCATACTTTTTTAATTTTATTTTTAAATCTTGAGATAGAGATGGCCAGTTGAAAACTAGACCCCTGAATGCAAAAATGAGAGCCGAAAAAGATAAACAAACCAAAAGGAGAAAGTCCAGTCGTCAGGTTTCATAGCTCAGTTTTGATTTAGTATTGTCCTGATGTACTAAATAAACGTATAAACCCCCAAGTATTATCAAAAGGCTTTCATTTTGTTTAGGGTTTCATCGTCGGCAGAGGTGTAAGAGGTATGTGCTTTGGGAGACGTGGTCTCAGTGTGTCCATTCATGGAAAGTCTTTGGTCTCCACACCACCTACTCTCTACTTGTGCCTAAAATTTTTGTACACAATAATACAACTCCCATCACTGAATTTCCCTTTCAACCTCTTGTTGCGCTAGGATGAACCTCGTAGGTTTCTGAAATAAACAAAAGTATAAATTACAGCAACTCCAACTTCTTATTCCTCGAGATCACACACAGTTGGCAGAATTCCATCTTTCAAGAAAAAATGTATTTTGAGGTCTCCATGTTAAAAGGTCTGTTTAAAGAGAGAGACAAGAAGTAAAGAAAACGGCACATTTTTCCTCAAAGGAAGCAATATTCTGCAACAACCAATCTGGAAATTCAAAAGTTGGCCAACCATACTCTGTTTTTGAAAACAAGCTAAAAGTTACTCTCAAGCCTAACACACACATACACCCTTTAACACCCAAGGGAATTCGAACCGGTGACCTCTAGGGAGCAAACCCATGGACCTGACTGGTGGGTCAACTCCACGGGACAGACTAACCATACTCTTAAATAAAAAAAATAAAAAAATAAAAAGAAATTAACAGATAAGAAACAACCCATTTAGATACCAAATCTTTGGATACTTCTTCCTTCTCATCCTGCTTATCTCAAATCCCAATAACTAGTTATAGTTTCTACAATTATACTCTCTAATATTCTTTCTGCTTCAACTTGCACACGTGTGCTTGAGCTCAACATAATCCTTGGGACTCCGCCATTGATGACTCAGCCATCACTTTCTGGATTTCTTCAATGCTATGTATAGGAAGACTTTCTCACTCTATTCCTGTTCCCTTCACTACTACATTTAGGAGCACCTTTCTTTTCAGCTAATGCCTGCATTATTCTATAACCATGACTTTCCTTGAATGAGAGAAAAGCACGTAATGTTGCTGAATATATAATTACAACTGCCCTCTTAAACCTTAGCTTGCCAGCTCATAGATTGTGACCACCAATCATTCTTCTTGCCATTGACCTTGTTTGGCACCTGATCTGGTCCTCTATTTGAAAATTTTGCACTAAACTTTTTACCATAGCCCTCCACCTGGCTCCATTTTCCTTAATTAATACAAGGCTTACAATCTATGACATGACTAAATAAAGTTATGGTTAAGAACTGGATTAGCTTGGAGGCACTAAAGACATGGACCCAAATGAGTGAAATGAGTGCTACGAAAGAAAAGGCAAATTCAGGTTCAGATCAAAGCACCCCTTTTACTAAAGGGAAGATAATAATTGCTTGTGTGAAAAAGGTGAGAAATGTATTTCATAAATTTCAATACTTGATCATGTCAAGTCTATCCCCCACTCAAGCCTAAAGTTGTTTTCGTTAGGATAGAGAGAAGGCGATATACCCTCAACTAGAGTGTGATTATATATTTATAGAGAAAAGAAATACATGACCTAATAAGACTAAGGAGTAGGAGAATTCAAAAAAAAAAAAAAAAAAAAAAAAAAAAAAAAATCTATTTCTACCCTAAATCCTATTTCTACTCTAATATTCTCCCTCAAGCTGAAACATAGATGTCAATTATACCCAGCTTGCTACACAAAATTGAAAACTCTTTATAGATAAAACTTTAGTAAAAATATCTCCGAGTTGACAACTCGATGTGACAAAAAAAGTAACTATTCAATGCGTCATCATCATGTCTCTGATAAAGTAGCAGTCAACTTAAATATACTTTGTTCGCTCATGAAAAACAGGATTATTTGCAATGTACATTACCGCTTAATTGTCACAGTATATTATCATTGGCTTGTTATAAATGATGTCCATTTCAAAAAAGAAGAGATTGAATCAAGTCAATTCACAAATTATATGAGCCATGACTCGATACTCAGCCTCAACACTGGATCGAGCAATAACATTCTGTTTTTTACATCGTCATGTGAAACGATCCGAGTTTCTAATGTTCTCAATCAACATAAAAATTTCTATTAATCATCAGATTATCATGATCATATTCAATTTCTTGAAAAAATCGAGAACATCTCCTCAGTATATACTCCTCTGTTCTGATATACAAAATATATATCTATAGTTTCAGTCAATATCGGCCTACTTATCAAATTCATCGAGTAAACAATCTTGGCTACCAATATGCACAATAAATATAAGCTCGAGAGTACCCCTCTCAACATCCTCAATCCAAACACATTGTTTTCAAATCTAACTCCAAATAAATATATATATATATATATATATATATATATATATATATATATATATATATATATATAACAAAAATATGTATATCAGCCGACAGCTGAGAGTCCCTCTCAGCCGGTGGTGACGTGACATATTATTTGCCACAACATTTTACAATCTTAAAGGACGGCCCGCTTATGGGAACAACTGAAATTACTAAATGTCCCTGCAGTAAATAATAATAGATCTATATTGTTTATTATTATTTTTTCTCCTTTTCTAGTTCCGCGCGCTGTCAGATATAGATTTCAATTTTGCAGAAAAAGTCTTTCTAAAAATAGCGGGTGCAGGATTAGCTTTCTTTTTTTAGTTTGTAGATCTAAATCTTCATCGGTTCTCCATCATGATCTCCATTAGATTTAGATCTATGTTATTTTAATGTCGACCCCCAACTAGAACTCATCTCCTACTAGTTCAGGTCGCCGACGCCCCCGCTCCTTTTCACCCGATCTTAATATGAATCATATATCATCAGGTTCAACTTCATCACAGAATATAGAAAATCTAGAATGATTGAGATCTTTGGGTGTTGATTAGGAGGTTATTTTTTTTCTTTTTTATTTATTTTATTATTTTTTACAATTTTTCATCTGAAAATTTTTTTGGGTAACCTAAATGATACTGCGATCTAGTTTAAGTTTTATAGAACAAATGCGACTGAGGTCGCAATTTTCTAATTAATAATGTCACAGTTATTTTTTGTCGCAGTCTTTAATTATGTTAGATGTGCGACGTTTGCCGCAATCCTTTTATTTATTAAAATTCATGTTTTATCTTATGGTCATTAAATTTTTAAGGACAGCGACAAAGGTCGCAATATTAATAAAACAATTTTTTGTGATATTTATAGACATCCTAAAGGATGCGACTACGGTCGCTAATTTTAATAAATAATGTCACAGCTTCTTTATAACTGCGATCTTAGTTGCAATCTGTAATTACATCAAATGTACAACCCTTTCCACAGTCCTTTAATATATTAAGGTCCGCGACAAAGATCGCGCAGTATTACAAAAGAACACTTTGTTGTAATATTTATAGACATCCTGAAAGATGCGACTACGGTGGTGTCTTTTAGTCAATAATGTCACAATTATCTTTATAACTGCGACCTTATTCGCATTCATTAATTATTATATTTCAGATGTGTTATTTTCAATTATTTCTTTTTATTTAATTCAATATTTATTTTGGTAGAAAATAAATTTACATGGAGAAATGTCTGAAAGCGTAGTTATTTTTTTAGGACAACAATTTGCAACAGATGATGAAGCTTATAACTACAACTTCTACAGTAATGGTAGGCTATTTATGTATATTATTCTAAATTGATATATTCTTCGTATATGCATTTATGTGACTTGCTTACACTGACAAATCTATTTGTAGTCATAATAATTTCTTGTACTTGATAGATAGCATAACTTGAGAGGGAGCTTTTCCAAGCTCTTTCCTATCATTATTTTAAATAACTCATATGTTTTGTCATTATCAAAAAGAGAGATTGTTGGCCCAAGGTTACAATAACTGGTCTCTTTTTTGATGATAACAAACGTATGTGATTATTTAGTACTAATTAAGTTCAAGTGTTTTAAGTGTGTTTCAGAGTTCAAGAGGATTCAAGAAGTTTTCTTCCTCAAAATGAAGGTATATGAGGAATCAGGACTATTCAAGAAGGGATTGAAGTTCAAACGCATTTGACGTCGCTATTGGAGAAGCCTACTTGAAGACTCTTGTAGTCGTATCAAGCCTTGTGAGAAAATAGTATGTTTAAAGCATAGAATATAGATTTGGTGTTTGAAGAAGTCGCACACAAAAATACACGTTTTCAAGATACAAGTTTTCCCGTATTGGTGTTTTTCATGTTAGGTACTTGATATATCCTGTTTAGAACATATATTTCATTGTCTATGCATTGCTATTTCTCTTTAAACCAATATAAAATATTTTAAAAATAGTCTGCTATTTAAAAACAATCAGGAAAATGTCTTTTGACCTAGGTCGGTCGACCGACCGGTCGATCGTAGCCTATTATAGACCAAGACGATCGACCGAGCGGTCGACTGATCCACTGGCAGGGTTGTGCATGTTGTGCACGCTTGTCGGTCGACCGACAGATCGACCGACTGGCTCAACCCGAGATACTGTTGGGGGTCGGTCGACCAACCACTGTGTAATATTTTTTTGACAGACTCTGGTCGACCGGGCAATCGATCGAGCCTAACGGCTAGTACAGAAACGAACTGTCAGTCGACCGAAGTTCTGTCAAAAGCTCATAACGGCTAGTTTTCAAAATCTGTCTTTTATTCTGATTTTTCCAACAGGCATTTTTGCTTTCTTTAGATCAAATCACACCCTTAATGACCTGGTGAGCTAAACTAATAGTATTTATCTATTGCTTATATATATGGTCATTGGGATTGGATTTAAAACATTAGTTTTTTGAGAAATACATTGAAAATCAAGTTTGCTCTAAAGAGAAAAGTTTTCAAGTTTCTAGTTTTCAAGTACTATCATTTTCAAAGCTATTTCAATTGATTTTTTAGCTCTTATATTCTTTCAACTGAAATTTTACTCTCACAAACTCTTTGAGCTTCAATTTATATCTACTCTATAGGAAGTTGTAAAGAAGAGAGTTTTGTGATCTAGTGGTCACCAAAAACTTTGTAAGCCTCATTGCCTTTGTGCTACCTCTTGTGTAAAGGATTGAGTGTTGGAGCTGTGTACTCCGGTCTTGTGTAGACTATTGTAATTTCTTATTGTAAGGTCACTTGTGGAAGATCCTATTGTGGATAGTGAAATCCTTCACGGTGGTGAGATCGGGACGTAGAGCGGTGGCTTGAACCTCGAAACAAATTTTTTTTTGTTTGCGATTGCTTGTCTCTTGATTGCTATCTTTACATTGCTTACACTTATGGGTCTGTTTGGTTGTCGTAACTGGCCGTAATTCGTAGTTGTAATTGGTAAAGTCTTTTACAATTGTAAATGAGTTACATGTATGTAAATTTTACGGTGTTTGGTTGGTAATATAAAATTGTAAAGTGGGAAAGTGTATTGTACTTTACGGTGTTTGATTGTCGTAATGTATAAGTCGTAAGTGAAAAAGTTGACCACAAAATTAACTATTTGGTGATTTTAAAAGTTTTAATACTGCAAATAAATATTAAAAAAGTTAAATATTAAAAATTTTAATATTAATATAAAAAATAATACAAATTTGTATGACCACAAAATTAACTGTAACTGGGCTGTAAGTGAGTGGTAACTGGGTTGCAAGTGAGTGTTAGTTGAGTTACGTAAGTCTTTTACGAATTACGGTCCAAACAAACGCCGTAGTTGTAACTGGATAGTAAGTCGTTTACGAATTACGGAGTTTTACGCAAAACAAACGGCTCCTTGTATTGTTACTTCACTTGCACATTCCATTTATTGCTTGCATTACATTCATCATTCTCATTTGTCGGTCTTTACACATCTCAACAAGAAGGCAATTGAGCATCTCAACTTATAATCTACAGGAACATTAGAGGAGAAATTCTAGAGCCCTTTCACGGGGAATTCGGCTGCACTTTTTATTTGAGTGACCAGTTTGTATCATTTAGCATAGATTGTTGTTATTCCGTATTTGATTAACATTACACCTATTCACCCCCTCTAGACGTATTTTCAAGTAGGTGGAGCAATAGTGTCCTGCGCAGTACATGAGGAGGATCCAACAACATCAGACAAATAAGCAGCTCAGGAGGATCCATTAGTTGTTTTCAGGTCGAACCCGAACAAATCCCGACCTTCAGTTGCAGGCGTGAAGCACACAGAGGGTCGGCGGGGCTCAGGCGAGGGTGGACGAGGACGCAAAGGCTCCGGTGAGGGGCGAACAACGTCGAGAATACCGGCGAGGGCGCTAGCAATGTCGACGAATCGCCGTAAGGTGCAAGGAGCACCGGCGAGTCGATGTGAGTCCGGGATGATGAAGGCGAGGTTTGCAGGTGAGATGACGATGAAGATGAAGTCGATGCAGGTGAGATGATAATGAAGATGAAGTCGACTAGGTCTGGTGACATAAGTGGTGCCGCGGAGAGATCGATAGAATTGATTTGACCTCAGATCTGAGAAGACAAGGTCCTGGTGACGTCAGATTGATGGTGGCAAGGTGGTGGCGTTGAATCGAGATCAATTCGAGGCCAAGTTGTGCATGCGAAGTGGAATTAGGGTCAAATTTGTGAATACGATGTTGTTTGTCAAGAATTTGAGTTTGATTCGAACTCGAGTTGGGTGTTGTCGAGCATCCGACACCATTTTGGCGGCGAGACTCATTTGTTGTTGGAGATGAAGTTGGTGGTTTGGACTGTTGCGGTTAAGTTGGCGAGATAGAAGGGATTAAGGTTTTTTTGGTTTGGATTTAGTGGAGAACAAAAGAAGAAAGATAAGAAAAGAGATGATGAATAGTAACTTTTTGTATTTTTGATGAATTTTTGGTGGATTTTTGACTGATTTCTGAACAATATTTAATGGCAGATCTAGGATTCTTGGGATTTTTTTTGAAAAATCAAAAAATTTGCTTTGATACCATGTTAGAATAGAGAGAAGGGGTATATCCTCAACGACGGTGTGATTGTATATTAATAGAGAAAAAAATACATGTCATAATAAGAAAAAAAATCATATTTCTCCTCTTATTCTTATTTCTACTAAATATTGCCCAATGGTAGATGAACTTGGTGTTGTTATACCCAGCTGAGAAATGGCCCCCAGTGGATTGAATCACTCAGAATTGGAGCTAAAACCACATAAAATGAAGGACTAGAGATGATGGTGTCTATTTCGTTTATAATTTATCACAAACCATTTATTTAAATAAACAATCCTACAATCCTAGAATGTGTCCACCTTGGCCTGCAAATCCTTGACACATGTCTCAAACATAGGGTGCACTTGCACAGGTAATCACTCTTTCAATTGGATGCTTCCACAACAAATGAAAAGAGGCAGAAGAACAAAAGAGAGAGCGCCCAAAAAAAATGAGAAAAATAAATGGAACATTAAGGACGAAAAAGCAAAAATAAAGTTACAAGGATTTACAATCCTCAATAACTATATGCAATTAGTATTTTTTCTAAACAATATAAAGTTAACAATCCCTTGGCAACAACCAATTCCACAATTTCAAGACAATTTATTTGGAGGTTCATTTATTTACTGATAATGTTGAAACCATTGAGCTATCCAACCATCTATATATGATATAGATGATTCCTCAAATATCCCAAAATTGTTTACTTGCAATGGGAAAATTCCATCCAACTTAGTTCCACAAGTAAGAGAGATGATCTGGGTCCATCTGAACATTCCCGCTTAAGGATATGACAGTGGCTAAAACTCGGCTCGTGAAATACCATGGAATGGCACCACGATTAAAACAACCAACAAACAGGATCCAGTTAAGGCACCCCCCATCTCAGCCATTTCAATCACCTGCAGATTTCTAAAGGCACCCCCAACCCCCAAAAAAAAAAGAAAAAGAAGAAAAATAAAAAAAAGAAAAAAAAAAAAAACTCTAACTCATTAGTGTATTTGTTGAGTGCAAATAAGGGTGGCACTGGTTCAGGCCGCAATAGGTTCTGGTCAGGTAAGAAAATGTCTTTAAATGCTTGAACATGACACACCCAACTGGATCCATTTGGTAGTCATTGTTGCTGGACCTATACAAGGCGGCGAGCAACCTCTTGACATGCTTGACCAATTAATTGACCATTCCATAACTTTGCATCTTTTTAACCATTCTGAATCACTTCCTTTTCATGATTTTAATTTTTTAAGTACTTGAACACAATATTATGATATTAGAGTTGACAATGATATATGATGAACCATCCCTATAAAAAAATTGCCACGTAGTACCAACAAACAGAGCAAAGCGAATCAAGCCAACAAAGAGTGCTCCTATCCATGCTCAACTCGTCTGAGTTGTGGGTTACAAATATTTCAACCATATGTGACCCAGAATGAAATATGCCTATCTTATACTCGCATTTTTGCTGAGTAAGTTGGGTCAAGTTCACAGAGGCTGAAAAAATAAATAATAAATCCTTCGGTCCGAATAGAAGGAACCTAATGGCAAGCATTAATTTTTTGGTATAGTCGGAGCTGAGTGGGCCTATAACTGCACCAAACCAATACATGTTCAAGACTCCACAATAACAGAAGCAACAACTACAATAACAAAATTGTTAACACAAAGATCTGTAGAACTATGGAATCCTTTTTCTACATTCAGTTCTGTAAAGGGCGACAACCTCTCCTATTTCAGCAACTCTTATAGCCTTCTTTTGGGGACATAATCCAAGCTTGCTGTCATCTGCCCCTACTCTCAGTTGCTCTTTCAACTACTAGCTTTCAACCCCTTCATGGCACAGTCACCGCTCTCCATTTACTCATGCCTACTATCTTAAATGATTCTCTTGCATCGTACAAATGAGGCAACCTCTGACTTATTATGAACATTCTATCTTATTTATATAAGTATCACCATTCATCCATCTGAACATTCTCACATCAGCCGCACGTAGGTGCATTAATCCAATCATAACTGAAAACAAACAAGTATTTAAGGCATCTCTCCCTCCTGATGTAAGCGTGCAGGAGTATGGGAGAGAAAGCATTCATGTGGATATTTGTATGTGCATGTTTGCATGCATTAGCTCTCTCCATATATCTCTGTTATTTACTTCTTCATGTCTGTGTCCAGGTTACTTGTTTGCAGGTCAATTATACAATTATATACAGTACCTTATTATGCCTTCATGTATGTCAGTTTGTTTATAACTTATTTACATCTACCACTGTAAAGCATGCAACTAAACACCACAGTCAGCTAGGCAGCAACAAGCATGAAGCCCTTTGTTTTGTGAACAATATTTTTAACAGTAAGGAGGTTAAGATGAACCAAAATCATGACCAGGTTACATAGAATTAGTTTTCAATAAATATGCCACCTGCCAGGAATAGTTTTTGATAAAACAAACAGACATAACCTACTCATCAAATGAAAACTTTTGCAAAGAGCTTGTAAATCAGGCAAGAAGCAATATGTTAAAATTCTGGCCCAATATGTCGCAACTTACCAAAGTCTGTTGAAATAGACATTTGAGTGGGATTCCTCCTCCCCAGAGTCCAGAAATCAGAAAGATTTTCAGTTACATGTCAAGAATGTTTTGCCCTGTAATTTCATATATTAGTCCTTGATTTAAAAAAAAAAACCATCAAATAATAGAATAAACAGCAATAAAGTTGTGTCATTTTTCAAATATTGACCTTGACAACAGATTGTGCTTATCTCCTGTCCCATGATTTCGATGCCATCATCACTTAGTAATGAAATCCCTGATGAATTTACAATAAAGGGAAATGCCACTGGTGGAGAGATTGGAGACTTTGCCACCTTTATAAACCTCTGACCTGTAATTGCATTTCAATAAGATTTCAATATAGCCACATTATAAGTGAAATTCTCGAGTCTAAATTTTTTTCTTTCCCATGCTAATTGATAAAAGATATTGTTTCTAACTGCATATTCCGCCCGCTGTAGAAAACTAGAAACAACTGCTGGAATCGAGAATTATGTCCTAGAAAATAGGAGAAAACTTTATAATAAACTGTACAACATGTATATCACTTATAGAATCACAAAAACTATCGAAAATCCTGTTATTTCCTAGCATAATCTGTTTGAAGTTTTAGAACATTGGATTACGTTTCTGCATGTACGTGACGCATATACTTACGAATTGTATGCACATAGAAATGTATCAATGTAGATTATAGAGTCTACATTCTATAGACGACATGTACTAGAACCCCACCCCATTCACGTGTTTGATACATACCTGTTCATGTACAGACAACATATGTTGATAACGGAAAGACCAAGACAAACACAAGCCTTGTACAAACCTGAATGAGCCTCAAAGATAAGACGGATGTTAACAGCATGTGCCCATTGGATCCCTAGAGCAGCTGTCAGATGAGACTCCTGCCTCTCGGAGTTTTTGATAGCATATTTCTTCTGCCCTGTACAAGATTCAAACTTAAGGGCTGAGTTGACAACCAATCAAAGAAGTTAGCCGGCAGGCCACACACACACACACACACGCACACACGGGAGAGGCTTTGATACTCCCAGGGCATAACTAAGTTTTGCCCATCTACAGAAATACATATTGTGCAATGAAATTAAAAAAAAAAAATCATTCCGTTGATCTTAATCTACATATCTTAAAAGCTTCATAAACAAAAAGTAATGCATTTTGAAGTTCATTTACTCATGTTTTAAGTGGTGACATAAATGAACATTTTTCTAACAATTAGAAACTGTTCATTTTGCAACTTGAAGCATGACCAATGGATCTTCAATCATATATATTTTTCTTTATAAATCTTTTAGACATTTAGATCAAGATGAATGGAGTGGATCATCCATTTTCTTTGCATATCATACACTTTTATTAGTGGGCATAACTAGCTTAGTTATGCCCTGGGAGTATTAAAGCCTCTCCCTATGTGTGTTTTTTCAAAACCACACCTTGGAATGAATAGTGAATGGATTCATCACTGTTTTGACTCCGTACTTGATTTGTCGCTACAATGGGAATTCGTGAAAATTCAGCAAGTGACCTACAGAGGTTATGAATTCGTCATAAGGAAAATTCCGCTGCTTAAATCCATGAGTTGTGAGGCGCGCGCGCGCGCGCACAACCCGCACTAGAGGAAAAGAAGAGGGAAAACTATCTCACTTGAGAAATGGAAGAGGCCATCTTACTGAATTTTGTCTAGAACTGCCTGTACGTCTTTCATTCTCGCTGAAATATAAGCACATAAGAAAAATCTCTCCTTATTTCTATGAAGATGTAAATCAGTCATACTATAAACATTGATGAATATCAACTAAATACTGGATTTAAAAGTAAACTGTCAAAGGATGAGGAGAGGAGACCAGAAATAATATGTGGGTCATATGAATAGCAACGAGGGGTTGGGGGGGGGGGGGGGGGGGGGGGGCTTGAAAACAAAATTGCTTATGCAGAAGCACCTGAATGAGTGGTCAGGACATGATTCATAAAGACGATCAAGATAATTAAGATAAGGCTTTATGGTGGAATTAGCATCTTTTCTTTTTTCCCTTCCAAAATGGCATTCAATCACTACACAACTCACAATATAATATTCAAATTAGTCGTTGCACCATTAACTATTGTGACACAATGTGATTATGTGACATGATCCAATGCAAAATGACCATGCTGGTTATGTTATTATTGCTTGTTCAAGGAAATAATTCATTGCATGGGACTTGATTATTATGTTGTATATATTTGTCAACAATAGAAGCAGTGGATATTTCTTTTTCATGCTATGACGTATAAGATTCATGCTAAGTTCCTAAAGTGTTGTATACTTTAAGTATTTGTATAATGCCTATTAATGATTACATGATAAATATTAAACAGATGAAGTTTCAATAAAATGCAGGTTGGAAACTTCATAATGGAACATAGAGGAACTTTTCTGTCTCACAGTATTATCTATTTTATCTCAAAAATCAATGCAAATAGTGTTGTTGCGAAACTTATCATGGAAAAAACTAGTTTCCATATTAATATTTTGTAATGAAAAAGCAAATACTAACGCCATAATAGGACCAACACAAAAACCATAACTAAAAGGTATCCACAAGTCTTCCAAATCCTTCAATGCAAATCCTATAACAGGTCCCATCATCTATAGTTGCAAGAGTCTTCCTATACAAATTATTCGGCATGAAAATCATCAGTATGGTCTCGAGAGCGCAACCCTAGACATCATACTTGATGAAACTTTTAGACAAAGATCTCAGCAGGTAAATAAAAAGAAACAAAAGAAAAAAGAAAAAGATCTTTCCAAAAATCTAACCAGATCAAGATTGCAGTTGATAAATTCTTGGTCCTTGCATGCTTATTTATGCCAAAAACTACATAATAGAGGATCTGATAGCAGAAAAAGTTTCTATTGGGGGGAAATAAACAAGTGTAAAACTCACAATTATAACTACCCTCAACAATGGAAAGATATAGAATTTGCCCTCACCTCGTAAGAAGAGAAGCCATGCTATCAACAACAAGCAACTTAACCTCATGCTGGAGAAGTTTCAGTTTCATCTGATGTAAGCTGTAAAACGCAAAGTCTATACGGTATGACTGTTCTATTATTCACAATAAGTAAATAGTTCTGTGAAGCACATAGAGCATACATGATAAAATCTTTCATTTATGGGCTAACTGGACATTAAAACAATTGTAAAATGAGGCAATTATAAAGCAAAATCATTGAGCAAAATCATTGACTGCAATGTAGGGATTTTTCATTCTAGTAGCAAAATCCACAACAACTAAAATCATAAATGTTAGGACTTTATTGACCAATGATCAGGGACTGCTTCAATTTACAACCACGATACAATACAGAGATACTTAGCACATGAATAGGTACTTGATGTATCTGGAAACTCGTGATCAGGTATACTATCAGTTAGCACATGCTTTAGACAATCAACAATATAACAGATAAGAGCAGCTATCATGCAAACATTAAACTGGAACTGTCAATAGGCAATTTAAGTGAAACCATAAACCAACTCGATTAGAAAGATGAAATAGACAAATATAAAAATTAAAAAAAAAACTAATAATACAGAGATAAAACTAAAGCAGTGGAAATAAAACATATGTGGCAACAAAATAACAATGAATAGAGTCCTCTCTAAAAAGATGAAGGAAAAAAGGGAGAAAGGGGAGTCAATTGGGGAAAATGTTCGCCAAGATCTGATGAGCAGCGGGCTTGCCGAGTAAGCCCAGTGTTCGGAACGATGCGGGTAAGGGGATTAAAGAGGCTTCTTCGATGAACTAGAACAATCAATCAGTGTTGAGAAGGAAGGAGGACCAAGTGGTCATTCACTTTGAGGTCACAGAGAGGGGTTGGTGGGTTTGGATGGTTTATCATCTGAGCAGGTGGTTATCCCAGATGGAGAATTGAATTAGAGGAAAGAGGAATCGAAAGTCCTACTTGGAAAAATTTTAGTAAGAAAACTAGATCCAAGTTTTGATGCAGGGAGTTGACAACAAGATGACAAACTTTGGGCAAGTTTTAAAAAAAAAAAAAATTCTGTCTGCTACATATTCTATTTGTCAACATGGATAATCTGATCAAAGTTAGGGTTGGAGGTCCATCCGTCCATGGACCGTGGGTCATGTATGGTCAAGTGATGGCATTGGAGGAGTGGAGAGAGGAGGTTTCATCCCATCCAAGGAGAGCATCACGAAGATGGCAGTTTGAGTAAGGTTAGCAAATCTCCAATCTGCTGGAGAATATGGACTATTCAACAAATGGCAATGAAAGCAGTGATGCCACTTCCCATTGATGAGTATACGGAGCAGCTTTGACGTGGTCATTTGCTAGGTTTGTGTAAATTGAGTTGGCCAAAGCCTTTGGTTTCTTGGTATTAATGTTAAGGTTGGATTGAAGGATGATTGGCAATCTTTTGTCTGAGAGGATATTGCAATCTTTTGTTTCAACTACGGTATGGTGGGTCACAGGAAAAATGAATGCCCTCACCCAAGGAGAAGAGATATGGAAAAGTAAGTTGCTATAAACGGCATGGTGGATGTCAATGCCACTAAAAAATCTAAATGTCAATGAATTCTAAATTCGTGTACTCGAATGTTATGCCATCTGTGGGTTAATGATGTGGTTAATGGTGAATCTGCAAAAAGAGCTAGACTCATAAGATTGGAGAAAGGTAAGCAAGTTATGGTAAACAATGTGGATGACATGAGTGACTACCATAAGACACTTATGGTCCTTGGACTATTTTTAAAGGTCAAGGGGAGGATGAGTTCAGAGGAACTCATAGGTGAGCAGGCAGAGGAAACAATCGAGTCATGAAGATGATCGTTTTGGATCTAGATATGCACCACTAGTAAACCAGGACACACTTTGTGCAATCAAACCAGGGTACACAAGACAAATCAAATCAAGATTCATATAAGGTGAACAAACTTGAAGTGAGTAGACAAGGGGCTAATCGTGCAAGGAAAGTGCAAGGATTATGCACAGAAATAGATGAGAAGAATCTCTATGATAGTGGAGGAAAATCCATGAATGAGTTGGCAATGGAAAATCTTCCACTCAAGGAAGTAGATAATATCATTAACAATATAAATCAAAGATTTTGCATGAGCAATCTCCTTCAACTAATGAGATGGTTATAGCAGTTAACAAAAATTTATCAGGGTGTCAGAGGAATAAGGAGAATATTTCACCAAACATTCTCTACGAATCCAAAGGTGTAATGCATGGTAGCGATGGAAAGGCTAAGTACTTTGGCAACGGCGATGACCTATCTACCCTGAGCTTAATGTTATAACTTCAAAAGAGATTGGCAAGTTAGGAGATGGAAAAACTTTTAAAAAGAAGGCTACTTATGGCTAAAGTCTCTATTCTTAGAGTCATAATGTTGCACCCAGAAGTTGTCTCATTTCAATAATGTAGATGTTTTCCATGGTCAAAACTCAACTAATGTGGATGTTGGTAGGAGGCAATTGCCTTCATCATCCTAACCATAAGTTAGAATATGTTGAGGCACTAAAAGATATAGGTCGCACGAATTATATGGCAAAGAAGCTTAAATGATAATTTGACCATGAAAGACCCCATTAAGTATTGCAAAGGAAGGGGGCCTCTAATAAAGCTAGGCAGGAGGTAATACTAGTTATCACGTTAGAGAGATGCATGCCGGCAAGCTAGCCCTCTTAAAAACCCGTGAATTATTAATAAGGTTTTGTTGTGCAGGATATGCTAACAACTTACTACTGGGAATTGAAGGTGTCATAAAGCTTCCCTGAGAAATACAAAAATGTATCACCCACTTTCTACAATTTGACTTAAACATTTGAGTAGGCAACAAAAAATCAACAATTATAGCTACACGGAGTAAGGTAGAATTCCCTGATATGGTCATCCGGGAAGTCTCTCCAAGTATGACTGCCCTACAATTCTTGCAAGTGCTGGAGAAGTACCTATGGGTAAAGCACAAGTTGTACATTCACCTTAAATCAAAGTACAAACTTGATAATGTGCTCTTATTTGAGAGTCAAATCAACAATGATTCATGGTTGGAGCTAAAAATTGCTTATGAGTTGACTGGAATGTGTAAGGCATCAATCTCTGGAGCATCAGAGGGAGGAGCTTAGGGATGGCAAGCTCGATTATAATTGAGAAGGTTGGAGTGGTGTGCAACTTATTGTTTGTCACATCACTCATGATGATGGTTTTATGGGCCTTGCGTGGTGTATATGCAAGTAATCTCGAGATAAAAAAGAAGGTTGTTATGAGATCTACTAACGTTGTGATTACAGAGACTCAAATCTCAGCACCCTTCTGTTTTCATGGGGAACTTCAATGACTTAGAGTCAAAGACAAGAAAGAGGGTGGAGAGTTTGATTTGAAAAGGGGTGTAAAGGAGTTCAGATAATCTACTTCAGTTAACCAGCTTATCAATAAGGCCTTCACTAGGCCGAGTTGCGCTTGGTGAAATATCAGCCAAATATGGCAAGAGGTTTTTTTGAGTGAGACTTAATAGAAGCTTGAACTTGTAGGAGTGGCATTTGCATTACCACGGTGCAAACATCAAACACCTTACATGTGTTGCTTCCAACTATCATCCAATCTTATTGAAGACTATTTGATCATTGGGCGACACATTGAAGGTCTTTCATATTAGCTCTATATAGCAATGTATCAAAAAACTTGTTATGTAACACGTTATAACCCGTCACAGAACGTTACGGCACCCGACCATTATATAACACTCGCAAAAAACACAGTTAGCGTTTTTTTTAGCGTTACGAACGTTATATTATGAAAATAACATAACGTTTGTAACTCACGTTATTTACCATATTGCTAAATATAAAACAACGAAGCAATTTCTCTCTCCGGACCAAATCGACATGAAATCCTAAATTGGTGACGGCCAGCAAAGCATCGAAACATCCCCATTTCCTCCTCTCTGCAGTTAATGGCGACTCTCTCGTGTGATTCTTCCTCTGCAGTTCCTCTTCAATTGCATCTCTCTCATCAGCTAGCATCGAAGCACCTCAGTTCTTCTCTCTTTGATCTCTCTTCAATTGACGAGAAATTTGCCATCATAACGCTCTAAAAAAATCGAAAAACTAAATGACTCTTCAATTGACGAGGAACTCATCGTCAATCTCTCTTCAATTGACGAGGAACCGCACAACATCGGAGCACCTCAGTTCCTCGATGCTCCCTAAAAATTATTGTGAGACTTGCTAAATGTGTTATATATTATTTTGATTTTTTTAAATTTTTTAAAATTATTTTCTTGTTTATAAAAATTATTAAATATAGTATATATATTAAATAAATATTAAATCGTGTAATCTGTGTTATGTGTTACGTTATAACTTATGTTAACATAACAAAAAAAAACGTTATTGTTATGTTATCGTCATTTAAACATTGCTATAGAGATCACGTCGAGGTTTGAGATGCTCATAGTGTCAAGAAGATCATGGGTCTTTTAACTTACTGTGCCCCGTGAAGTTAAAGAGATTGATGTTGGTTGTAAAATCCAAGAATAAAAACTCAATTCGAAATATCCACAAGAAGGTGAAGCTCCTAGGAAAAGTAAATGAGCTTCAAATGCGAGTGTCGGTCTCTCTATGGTTGAAGAGTCACCCACTCTGTAGCATATAATTGTAATGCTTTCCTTTTACAAATGTTGAGGTGTGTTGGGAAGTCCAGAGGAGGGAAGTTGGTTAAATGGATGCAAACATAGTTTTTTTTGTTCGGTAGTAGTCAGAAGAAACAAGAATTGCATATGAAAGATCAAGGACGCTAAGGGATTACAATGACTAAACCGGAGGAGAATAAAGAGGTGCTTATGTTAAATCTCTTTAGGTTATCAGAATGAGAATTATATTGATAAGATGATTCTGAGAGCCCTCAATGATGAAAATAATGTATTGCCGACTCATGATCCATCATTCATAAAAACAACTAGAAAGGTTATGAGAGCATTACCAGATGATAAGAGTAAAGTTCGAAGGGAATGTTCGGGGTGTTCTATATAAAAGGGCATATAATTGGCCTAGATGTCTTCTCTGTGATCAAACATGCTTTTAGGGTAAGTTGACGTTGTAGGCCTACAGCAATGGCAAACTATACTGTATTGATACTTAGGCAGGATAAGCCAACGAGATTGGAGCATTTTCATCGAATTAGTTTGTGTAACAATGTATATAAAATTGCTACTTAACTATTGGCTAACAAACTTGACTCCCTAGCAAGCTGCTTTAGTAAAGGGTCATTGTAGCATTATGAATAACTATGTGATAGCCCAAGATATGTTACACTATGAAATCATTAAAGTGGAGTGAGATAGGTTAATGGCAGTTAAAATGGATACACATAGTGCATTATAAGATGATGTGGTCATTTATTTGTCAAAGTGTTGACGTCCTTTGGCTTATTTGTGAAACGGGCGCTGCACAAAATAATTATTGTAAAAATTTTAGTAAATTTTAGTTAAGTTATTAGATTTTGGGCACATGCTACACATACAACAAAAATAGAATTGATGTAAAATAAAATTTGTTAAGATTGGCCTTTTGTTCTAATTCTACAGAATTCCAATTTTGAGTGAGAACCAGAGAAACATTTCATCTTTTTCTTTAAAATAAGTATCATATTCTCTCTCTCTATTAAATGTTCTCTTTTATTTCAAAATTCTTTTTCGAAATGGGGATCCTTGATAAATATTGTTTTTTATTATGTCAAACTTCTTTTGAGATAGGATATAAATGTTATGGCTAGATTTTTAGGTATTGTAACACTTTGTTATTTCACTTTCTTTTTGACATAAGGCTGAGAGACATTAATGATCTGAGAAATTTTACATATGTAATCATGAAGAGAGAGATAAGTATCTTGATTTCTTTATCTAATAAATGCTAATTTTTTTTTTAAGTTTCTTTTTGAGATGATATAGATGTATACTAGATTTCATGATATTTATTAGTTTGTAAATGGATGGATAGATTTGGCTTGGACGTGACGCAAACATGAGTCATAATCAAATTAAAATTCCATTCAAATTTTAAAAGGGTTGTGGTTATAACAATAAAGACATAAAACTTTGAAAGAATAGAGGACTTGAGGATTCAACTATAGTAATTATATGTGTACAACATAGTGCAAATTTGACTTTATCATTGGCACATATACAAGAGGACAAATGAAAATATCTCCAGGTTAAAATGATTTTAATGCGAAAATACACACATTAAGTAATTTTATGGACTAGTTTTATATCGTGTTTTTATTACTATATTAAAGTCATGATTGCTGAGGAGATATTTGTGTAACATGTGTATTCTAAATAGTTATAAAAGAAAGACAATATTTTTCTAGAAAGAGAAAATTTAGACTTTTCATGTTAATTAGTATAGTTGAAAGCACTCCTAGGGTCTTCTTGCAAGAGGATAAACATAAATGGATATATTTAAGTACATTTGGGGTTATATACGTTAAAGTTTATTTTGACGGATTAAATGTAAAAAGCTAACATTAATTTACATTAAGATACACCTTTTTAAGACATGGTCAATTTAGACGACACTGATTTTTTTTTTTAAACATGACCAAGCAATAGACAGTAATTCCTTTTACCCAAAAATGGGACACGTCTCATGGGATAGATGATGTGTATTAAATTAAGGGGAAAATATCTATGTACCTTACATTTTTCTTGATTTATTTATTTACCCCCACCTCATTGTTTCTTCATCATTTGCCCCTACTTCTTATTTACTATCTCATTATCCCTTTAGATTAATTTGTAGATAATTTTTGAACTTTTTTAGTTTATTTACACTCATTTACCTGTCCTCCTTTTTGGTATATTTCTAAGAAAACAAAATTCCTCTTAATTAGAATTTCTATCACATTTTTTGCTCTTCTTTCATTGTCTCTCTCCATTTCAATTTTTATTTCATGACATTTGAAATTTCTTAACTTGTGGTTTTATGGCATTAAAACTTGGATATTTTGATTATATCTACAACCTTTAGACATTGGAATGACCCAGATGATTTAAATAAAAAGATTTCACAAAACCAAACCAGAAGTATAACGCCAACCACACTTCACAAATGCCAACACAGATGATTCATGTCACAATGGAATACTTGAGTTACTTGTTACATGCTCCTTTTTTTATTTTTGTTTCAAAATGACCACTATTTTAGTATTTATGTATATAAATTTTGAAATATTAATGATACGTATGGACGTGGATGTGTTTTCTAATTAAGTAATGTTGGACTTTTAGTTATGCCATGTGTCAAAATAATTTCTCTTGTAATTTAATTTTAGTGATTCGCATATAAAAAGTAGGGTTTTAGGGAGAAAGAGAGATTTTGAGGGGGAGAGAGATCATTAGGGAGAGATTTTAGAGATAGAAAGGAAATGCAGTCTTCTTTTGCACATCAGGAAAGGTTAATTAATTTTGTTAGTTATCAAAAAAGAGAAGCGTAAATCAATCTAATATAATAAATTAATTTTGAAAACTATCCATATGTTGATATAAAGGGCATAATAGGATAGTAAGTATGAAAGAGGGGCAAATAATGAAGAAAAGTTGAGTCGGGGGTAAATAAATAATTCAGGAAAAACCAAGGGTACAGAGCCATTTTCTTCCTAAAATAATGATTGTTTCAACTTCCTAACCTGGCCAGGTGAATGAATTAATTAGGGGTAATTTTGAAATATTAAATAAAACTTCCATCTTTCTTCCCTCAAATTTAAAGCCTAAACCATGGCCCCTCTCTCCACCTCCCATCGTCAACCATCCTTAACCACGCCGTCAACACGGCCCTCCTCCACCCATCATGGTGACAGTCAAACAAACACCGGTGCTCAATGATGAAGCATGAAGCCCACTTATCAACTCCATCACCTCATTATTTCTCCTCATGTTCCCTTAATTTCATCAAATTCTTGAATTTTAGAAGAAAAATTAGATTTTTGATCAATTGATTGATGGCCAATGTTAAAATTATACATTTAGTGTAACCTTAGATCGAAGGAGAATTGAGAATTCTTAGAAAGATAAAACCTTGTTCAAATTATTTTTGTTGGGTCCAGCTGGTTTCATCATTTTTTTTGCAAAATTTGAGAACTAAGATTTATTGTCACTGTAATTAATCAAATTTGTAGTGTTAAGCTTTTTAATTTAATTGTGTGCTTACTTTTCTTTTCAAGAACTACACGAGTAGATAGTTGTATCTTTTCTGAAATTTATCAAAGTTTTTTTGAGAGGATGAAATAACTTATCAAAGTTGTTAGAGGGAGCTGTCGTTGAGGATGGTAGGAGGCAAGGGTTGGGTCGACGATGGCCTCAGTAAATGGAGAGAAGAGACAGAGGGGAGTGGTTCGCGATTGAAGGAGGGGAGAGTCGCATCGGCCATGGGAGAAGGAGCCGAGGGCTGAAAGAGTTAGGCTAGAAGAGGGAGAGGATTTCATGGGTTTTGTTTTTATGACAAAATACTCTCAGTCTCTCATTAAATGAATCATTCCCAGCTCATAAATGATGGAGACGCAAATAGTCATGCCACGTCACCCGTCCCATGAAACCGTCCCAGTTTTTGGTCTTGCTAGCACTGCTCAACACAGTATACCTAAAAAAAAAGGTGGGCCCTACACAGATCAACTTCCCCCGTGTACACTTGTTTTACCTAATTATATGCCATACGTTGGATCCACATTAAATAAAATGTCCCCACAAAAGACTAGCCTCACCAAGTGAGACTGACTTCACTTGTTTCGCAATGATACAAAGTGATATAGTAGAGAAGGTGGAAGGTACATAATCCTTAGTGTTACATATCCTAAAGTTTATATATGTGTATTTACCCACACAAATATAATACATGCAAAAGATATTGAATGGACCCAGGTGAACTACTCCAAGCTCCAAGTGTGCTGCCACCCAAATAGTGAGCCTCCTGAGCCCACCTCCCTCCTACCACATATTGTACAAGTATTGCACCTTATCCACGTACCGGCACCATGAATCTGGTAACAATTGTCTGGCATCATTCTTTCAGCTGAAAGTTCCTTTTATTTGCTGCTGATTCAAGAACCACAATATTCTGACAGCATGTAGGTTTAAATTATTTGCTTGAATTACTCTCTCAGGAATGTTCTGTTTGCTGCTTCCTGCTGTTGATTTCAAGCCTCAGTGTCCTGATTGTACAAGTGCGCCCACCCCCCCCCCCCCCCGACCACACACACACACACACACACACACACACACACACTAGGTAATGCATTCTTTAAAAAGACTGCACCTACCAACTCAATGAACTCATAGGGTGGGAAACTATAGGAGAAATATTTGATGCACTATACACCACACTAATAAAGGAGATAATGGACTGGTGTGTCTCTACAATCTACATCTGTCGGTAATGCTAATTCCTCGGGCCTCTCACTTGTTCTATCTCATAGTTTTAGAATGCATCATATATTCCAAATCTACTAAAAACCTAAAGAAGAACCCACCATCAGAATTTAGCAAGGCCAATATGGATCTCATATAGCTGTATCACACATCACTCTATAATATTCAAGCATAAGTGCATTATCAATTAGTTGCTTTTAAACGA
Organism: Agave tequilana; assembly: GCA_038442645.1. Classification (NCBI taxonomy): domain Eukaryota; kingdom Viridiplantae; phylum Streptophyta; class Magnoliopsida; order Asparagales; family Asparagaceae; genus Agave; species Agave tequilana. The sequence goes on along the minus strand of JAVJIF010002548.1, from coordinate 260,396 downwards.
CCATAAGCGAAAAGGTCCAGAACCACACCTCTCAGTGAATTCAGACAATGATGTTGGTCGCAGAACTACTATTCTACCAGCCATCTGCAAAATCAACAAGGTAAATTATACTTTTCTGGATAATTTTCTGTTTCTTTTGAAGCATTATTCATTCACTTTACTCCCTACACAATCATCTTGGCAATAATAGGCATTAATTTCATTTGGATAAAATGCAGAAAATGAAACCCCTAAACTTCTGATGATTTCGTCTTTCCCTACCTGAGCCTAGCAGAAAATAACTAATTAGGGTTTTCAGACAATGATGCAGTTAATCTCTCCAGATCTCAGAAGGGACACTCAAGTGCAGAGCCCCAGCCAATAACATCGATTAAAGTTAAAAAAAGGAAAAGAAAAACAAAAAGAAAACAAATGAAATGGAAATTTTAAGGCAGCAGAGTGGACCCCCCCCCCCCAACCAAAAAAAAAAAAAAAAACCTCAACCACAAACATCATCAACTTTAGACACCCCCCCCACCCCCCCCCCCCCCCCCCACCCCCAACCCCGAAAAAAAAAAAAGTGATATTATTAGGGAAGACAAAATTTGCAGTGAGTTCATGCATTCTATTTTTATAGCATAAGTAAAGAAATGCATCAATAAAATAAATCATCTTCTCATAAACCTTTTGTGCCATGCCTTCTGATTTAAACATCTGAGGGAAACTGTTTTCTCCAATCTCTATCATCCTGTTTGAAAGCATTTTTAATACCAACAGTACAATTAGAAATGCCACTAATGTATTGTACAAGTCAGAGCAAAGAAAGAAAAAAAAAATCTCTACTACCTGCGTGAACTAAATTTTGATTCTGCATCAATGTATATAACACGACCATTAAGACCTCCATAAGAAGCAGGCAAGGCCGCTAGCAATGAGAGCTTTAGACAAAACTACAATATGAACCAAAAGAATCTATGAAAAGACTATTAGAGTTAAGAAAATTGTAGGACGCAAGAGATAATATATACATAGGATAAAAAGGATGTAATGATTCATGAACTAAAGGAAATAGAACATTCAACATTCACCAGGGAAGAAGCTAGGATTGGTTTTTGCTAAACAGGCAGATAGACCATATTGCATGTTTAACTGTTCTATTGCTGCCTTTAAATTGCACGATAGCCAAGACAAAACCTGCATTTAGGATATCTCTACAGATTTGTTTAACACAAAGGGTTCAGCATCTATAAGATATAAACAAAAATTTGTTCATAAGAAACATCATTATTACGGGAAACCACTAGTGTTCATTCAATATTGAACCAGGATGGAACTATGTAGCATGCGCTGTTTGGGGGTATTTTATGCGACTGGACAAAGTTTTCATCTACTTGTTAGTTTCCTAACACAATGTCCTCCTTTATTGAGCTTGGGAATTGGAGGAAGAATAACATTAAGCACAGCATGGGCAGTAAGTTTGGCCTAGTAAATCATAACTATTTTGATTTCATAGCAAAGTTGACTCCGAAACTTTGGTCAAAAACTCGGTTTTTCACCCGTAATCAAGCAATGGCCCCTAGAAGTCTAGAAAAAAGTAGAAATCCCTTCACTATGAAGTTGCAAATAAATTTAAAAAGAGTAAAAAGAAAAAAAGAAAAGAAAATCTTACCTGTGTTTTACCAATTCCTGAAGGCCCAACCAGCTCTGTGAGAGCACCAAACGGAATCCCACCACACAACGCATCATCAAGCCCCATCAAACCCGTGGACAGATGCCCACCAAATGCCTCATTCCCCACGCGATCCTCCATCAACGAAAGCGCCTGGAGATGAAAAGGAAAAAAAAAAAAAAAAAAACTAATTTCAACATTTTGAAGAAAGGACGACAAACAACTAATCGGGTTTCAAGAGAAAGCTAAAAATCTCACAGTTTGATACGGAGGGCACGTGATCTCGCTGATGCGAGCAACGGCCGAAGCGACTTCAGTGAGACCGACATCGAGAAGAGACATCAGATCGATCTCAGGCATCGAGAGCGCGTCCTAAAAAATTAGAGGAAAAACCCTAAAATGTGCGATAAAAAAAATCAAAAATTGCAAGGGGTTTGATCTGAGATTTAAATACCTTGGCGGTCAAGATGTTGCGAGCAGCGAAGATGTTGGCGATCGATTGGGGAAGGCCCATCTCGCTAATTAATTTGTTCGACATTTTTACCAGAAAAAGAAAAGAAAAGAAAAGAAAAAAATTCTCTCCCTTCCCGCTCTCAGAAAAACTATAAATCAAAGGAGAGGCGGGTCATAAAAGGGCGAGGGAACGGATTAGGAGAAAATCCCCGCACAATTTGATTATTACGTATTATCCCTTGAAATGGCTAATAATTTGTTACAAATAGGCTCCCGCGGATAATTAGAGAATATTTTCAACTTTTAGGGCATTTTTTTGGAGCATTTAGAGGATAGTTTCAACCCTTTGGATTTAATTATAGGTTTGCAAACTTTTAACTATAGTTTTGCTAGTATATTGTCGTCATCAGTGAAAAACCGACAGACAGCGGCGAGAGAGGTAGAGGGGAGGAGAGAAAGGGTAGTGAGTCTAAGGAGGAGGAGGAAAGCAGGAGGAAGAAGGAAGAAACAAGGGGACTCGGGCGAAGAGGGGAGGATCGGGGGATGGCTGGCAGCTAAGCAGAGAAAGGAAGAGAAGGACTAACGGATGAACCCAATTTCTGAAAAAGTCACAAGAGAAAACCGACCAAGTGAAATGACTCGGTCGGTTTTGATAAATTTCACTAATCTAATATTCCGTTTAGATAGAGACTGGAGTTACCTCATATAACTTTTTTACTTTTGCATTTTGGAGTTAAAAAAATCATAGCCTGAATTGATTTTTGTAAACTGCAATTAATCCTAACTTACAAAAGTATCGAAATACTTGGGGCATGTTTAGTTTTGAGGTTAAGTTTTATAAACTGTAGTTTATTAGAGTTAAGCTCTAAAAAAACAATCTAAGATCCGTTGGCTAATTTTCATAGTTCACTAAACCACAGTTAGCTACCTCAAAAATTTAACCTTTGCTGTAGTTTAAAAAAAAAATTGAATAATTTTTTCTAGCTCCAAAATTTGTTTGGCCAGTGAAACTACAATTTAAGATTGCAATTAGAGTTGCAAACTTCTAATTACAACTTAAAATACAGTTTAGAAGACTTCAAATCCAAACAGACTGTTAGAAGACTTCAAATCCAAACAGACCCATAATCATAACCAAAATCACAACCAAATAGACCTCAGCTTGGATCTTTGGAGTTAAAAGACTTACTGCAGAAAACTACAATTAAGAAAAACTTACTCCAAAAGCAAACAAACAGGCCCTCAAAGGCTCTGAACTCTCATGTTAGATTGGTTAAAATAGTGGCAGTGAGAGGGGCGATTATCGAGTTAAAAGCTTAATTAATCTATGGATCCGAGAGAGTTTTTTAGAATTTGCCCTGCTAAAAGAATAATCAGATGAACACGTACAACTAAATTTCCATAGATATCCAAATACAGTAGTCCATAGTTATAAGATTATTATGTCTCCAGAGTTGTTATAGCAGCACAATAACACTCATGAATTCCATATATGGTGGCTGACACACATAATAATAAATAGAGCTTTTCTCTATGGGGTCCTCTATTGCTACTTTCTCAGACTCGTAAAAGTTAAGCATAGAAAGCCCCAGATAACATGTTCATGTTTGCATAACTCTTATTTCAATTGCGCATTGCATTGACAGATATTTAGGGCATCGGCAAGAAGCCAGTGCATTGTGATGGCATGCTGTAGATCTGGTTTGAAGTAGCAGCAGCATCACTCTTCTCCCCAGTTGCTCTGGTGCTCGACGTGCATGTCAATAGCCCCTTTCCTGAAAGCATGGAAAAATAAGAATATCAGATGCAGGATAGTTAGAGATATAACCATGCGATCGAAGCAGAAAAGGTTTCTTGTCATGTAATTTGAGGGCAGATTCAAGTCGGACCCATGCATGTATGATCCAGACCAAAAGCTGCTGGTCTGACATTATGTGTGTTGTCAATCTTATCAGTGGGAGAATCGGTTATTTATTTTTACTAGTTTTTCCTGCCTCCATCAGTTTATACTAGGCATCAAGCTCAGCTTAAAACAAGGTCATGGAATTATCCACCGAGAAGCTAGAGCATACTTCGGAATTCTTCTTTTTATCGTTGTTTGACCCTTTTTTTCTTACGATGCTGATAGTTTCTACTTGATAGAAACTTGTGATCACGATCATTCCATAGGTGTCAACTTTTGATTGTTTGGATATGAATGCTTGTAATCTAACCCGATAAGCAAATTAATAAGAATTCAATATATCTAAATTTGACAGTTTGCATGCTAAATTATTTACAGTTCTTTGCATGATTGACACCGTATATGCATGCATGTAGAAACCCATAGGAAGAATAAGCATAAAAAAGTGGCCATGGCTTTACCAGCAAAAAGAAATAAAGTATAAAAAATGAAATACTCACAAGTGGCTCGAAATCAGGACTAGACAAATTGATAGTGAGATTTTTCACCAATACCAAAGCCTACAAAAACCAAAGAGATTTGAGTTCACGCTTTAAAATGGGATCCAGTTATATCACCATTAATGATCAAAATGCCATATACCAAGCAAAAGAATACGAAAATCTGTAGTAAATATGAAGCGCAAATTTAGTTGTGCTAGAAATATATCTGATTCTGGAGTTCATAATTAACATTAGTTCCATATATGAATGGTAATTGTAAATGTTTTCTTTTAGGTGTAATTGCAGTTTGAAAATTATAAGCAAGGAAATTATGAAGTCATGATATTCTAAAATTTTACCGATTAATGTCCGGTTCTTAATAGTTCAGGCAAGAATTAATGTGAAGATAATATGGTTCAAAGTCGCGGTCTCGGCCGCTGACTCGGCGGGCACTGTTCCATGTGGGTATCGGCGTCGCGGCCCCGACTCGGCGGGCACTGTTCCATATGGGTATCGGCGTCGCGGCCCCGACTCGGACGATACGCGCGAAACGCTACATAGAGAGCTCAAAAAAATACTGAAAAAATCACAACAAAACTTAAAAAAATGTAGACATCAAAATTGACGTATAACGTGTCCAAAACATATCACCTAGCACACTAAACATTAAGATAATGCAAAAATACATGCGTTGCGGTATTAAAATATCAAAATAAATGCATAATTTAGTAAATTATATGAAATTAATTAAATTTAAATTAACTTCTTTTTTTACAAAAGCAAAGATTAGCTTTACCTTTATAGTAAAAACTTAAATTACATGAAATTAATAATATGAAATTTTGTCTCGACTCGGCCTTGACTCGGGGCCGACTCGGCCTCGACTCGGGTGACTCGGCCTAGTCGGCCCCGAGTCAAGTAAATCAATGCGAAATGTTGGAACGCGGAACGGTCTCGGAATGGCCGATTCTTTGATCCATGGAAGATAAAGGAGAGCGCAATATGACTAAGATAACTAAACAATTGCATTATATAGTGGATGAAAATGTTGATGATGAGATCCAGAACACGGAGGAAAAACATCCTTCAGGTTATGTGCCGGCAAAAGGCAGTTTAATCAAAGAAAACCAGTTTATGTTGATCAGATCTAAAGCATGGATAATGGGAAATACCATAAATGGACTGAAATTACTTGATAATAGAAAGCATATTAGTCAATACTAGCTTGGAGCCATCACACATCTTTAGCTGAACTGTCAGTTGGAAACTGACCAGATTTAGAGAACCAAGGGAGAAGCTCTTTCAAGTCAAATAACTAAACAAAAAAATAAAAAAAACTTGTATCCAACTTTATTGGTGATCAAAATGAATCCTTTCTGGTTCAATTCTATTTTAAGGATACATCCTCTGTTAAGTTATCAGCCATGATCTGTCTCAACCGAGGTCTCTTTGGGTCCCCTTGGGAAATTCAAATCAGTTTCAACTAAAGAATTTATCCGGGAAAATCAACACACATATGGAATTACTTCATATTGAATTGCAAAAATCAATATTAAAGACTTTCCCCATGTTTATGGTAAGCTTCTTTGAGCAAGACTAAGACATGAGAACTCTTCTTCTTATTCAGCCTACAATCCAGAAATGTGTGTGTTCTGTAACTTCTATGTACATCAAGCAACAAAGATCACAATCACATCTTCTTCCTTTCTGATTGCTCCTTCTACACTCTCAGCACTAACCATCAAAGATGTATCATCAATAATCCATAGGAGAATCTTTGGAGCATCATGGCCTGTGACTATCCTCAAGATTCCCTGCCAAAGAACCAATTAACTCAACTTCCCATGTCCTTGTGACTACTAAGACTTCAAATATTGAACCGAGGGCTATATTTCATGGATGCTTCAATCAGGGTTAAGTATATTTAACCGATACTTGGATATTCAGATACCCGATGGATGCTTGCCGAATACTCTGATAATGTAAACCCATGTGTATCAAAGAAGTAACAGAGATGTTTCCGAGACTAAGAAGTAATAAATCTAATGCATAAGTGCGATATTAACAGTCCAGATATCTAGAACCATTTGCATAATTTCCACCTCCAGAATTATGAATATTTTGGTAATTACTAATTTATATAAGTTGGAAATATTTTATGTTACCAGAGTGAGTGTATTTTGAACATTATGACCTTGCAAATCTATTTATAGATAAATAACATTACCTTACAAATATAATTTTGTAGTTTCCATATCCACGATGCAAATTTATCTTGCATTTCAAATTTGTCATATCTGTGTATCTGTATTGTGTCATATCTGTGTCCTGTGGCATTATCAATGCGACATAAAGCAAGAAAAATGGCCGTGTTCATCAGCAAACATCAAGGAGACGAAGGACCTTTGCCTTGTATCTACAATGCCTCCACAAGACTTGCCAGGTTCCAAGTCTAATGAGGAGTTGCAGTTTTACCTGTAGGACCTTAAGACTTATCAACGTGTGATAGTGTTGGACCTGTTTTAGTCCCTGTGTTATTTGTTTTGACAACCAAGGTTTTAAAGTGAAGGCCTGTGGCTAGCCGACAAACCTTCTCACATTATATTAGTAGACATGTAGATTTATCCAAAAAAAATGATGGGGCTGATCAAATTTAAAGGGAAGGGGGGGGGGGGGGGGGGGGGGGATTCACAAAGATAAATAATACTTGGCTCAATAGATGGTTTAATTTGTGGGATCTATAAATTTATTTTTACACAGATTTGGACAAGTATGTGCATATGCATGGAACATACTGAAACCTAGGTCTCTATATGACTAATGCGAATGGCTGTGGCCTAAGTGCCCATGACTTGTGCAAGAACAGAAAAATAACAATCTTATCCTTCATTGATGTGTGTCCAAGTCAAAGACATTGCAAACTATTTGAAGGGTTCCAGTAATGCTTGATCTTTATCCTGATTTTCATCTTGAATCTGACTTCTTAAGTTAACAAAATGATGTCTATTTGTATGTTGTTCTTATGTGTAGTTAAAATCCTCAAGTCAAGTATTATATGCAATCCAAACTCTAATGTAGTATATAATCTCGAGTTAAATGACCTATGAATAAAGGTCATAAACCGTTTATGGAGTGAAAGTTTTTTATTTACGAATTTTAGGTTTTGCACCAGAAATATTCTCTTGATCCTACAACTTTCATGGTGAGTATTAAGTTTTGAGCCCTTTACCTACAAGAGAACAGATGTACTACATCCATTTTCAAAATTGTTGAACAGTATCATTCAACAAAATCCATGTCTTGGTTTCCAGATTATTATTTTCTCCTCTAACCATACAAGTGTCTTGTAATTTTCTATTTTTAATTTTCATATGATAAAAGAAATTATATACAGCTGAAACCTAACGTTAAAAAGAAAATAATAACGCTAACCCATTTTTCTGTTCCAGGGACTAGGTATAGGAAACTCCAATCTACTTTTCATTGTACATGACCGTTCTTGTTAGGAACTTCATACCATAGGAAAAACTACAAGGATCTTGAACTACAATACCTAACCATATATGCATTATAATGTTTCAAGGATACCTTTGATTAAGGAGCTGTAGCCGTATCAAATACATATCCGGTATTTGGATACTTTGATACTTGATGGATACCTCTTGGACACCACCATTAACATATCCTAGAGTTTATAATGAATCCTTGGCGCACCAGAGATGTATAGACAACTAGAAATTTCAAATTCTAATTCACGAATGATATTTCACAAATTCACTTGATTTGTAAATGCATTAGTATTATTTATTCGCTTTCTTAATGTAAATTTTTTACTTTTCTGGTGAGTATTCATTAAACTTGAAAATATATTATAATATCTGAGTCAATGTGTTTCTTTAACTGATATGATTTTGCAAATTCATTATAGATAAGACATTAGCCACGTGCGGTTATACAATTTTATTAGTCAATATCTACCATATACCTTAGAGGTACAAGTCGGGTAAGCTTGTACACAACCAGACTCAGACCACCTAATCTTTTAGCTGGTGTTAATATTTGTATGTAATAACTTTGGCCAAGTTTGGTCAAGACAGTGAAACAAGTTTAAATTCGATTTGGTGCAGTTATGGATCAGGTAACCTAACTTGACCACTCCACATCTCTCCTTCCTCGTCTCTCTTCTTCTTTCATCTTTCTTCTTCCTAATCTGATCTCAGCTTCCCACTCTGGGACCTCCCCTATCTCTGCGCCCTCTGCCAACCCATCCCTGGACTTCCTCCACTAGTGCATCCTCCTTGCCTCCCCCTTCTGACCTTCTTTGCTTTTCATTACGCATTTGTAATCATTTATTTATCTTTCTAATATTGCCATAAGAACTTGAATCACTCCCTAACTCATAGTTGAGCTTATATGTTGAGTTAAGAGAGTCAACTCATCTCTAACCATTGGTTCCTTCTTCACTCAAGTTGCTGCATCCTCTCCCGCCCCCTCAACCTACTCGCTGCCTCCACACTCTCTCTCGCGCTCCTCAGCATCCACACGGACTACACCCTCATCCCTGGACTCCTCTACCTCCGCTCTCCAGAGTTCATCTTTTACTCTACTCAAACTAAATCTGAGCCAGGTCAAGCTAAGACTGATTCCAAGCCAAACCTGAAGCAGGTCAGGTTGGGTCAGGTCGGATATGGACAAATTTGCTTGCAAGGAAAATCAAGCCGACATGGATTTAACTCATCAGACCCAGGTTGCATCCATTTCCGACATGGATTTAACCCGATATACCCGTGTCCCAAATTCTTAACACTTTCCATTTCCACGTCTCATTATCATGTTGTATATCTTGTATCCGTGTACAACTGCAATAGAGGAGGATTTTCAGTACAAGATATAAAAATATCTTGCCATGATACCTGTGATAACAACTTTTCTGTATATATTTCTATTAAAAATTAGTAGTTTTCTTTCTTTTCTTCCTTGTATAGAGGACGAAGTAATTTTTCAAGGATGAAACAATAGGAATTTATCATTTTATTGAGAGATCTTTCAAAAATTATTCATAACTTTAGGCAAAACAAGATCCTTGACGTCTTTAGTGTTGCATCATTTTTTCTCCTTGTACTCAATGAGATACTTGTAAAGCACCGTATTATCTAATTTGAAACTAATTATAGCCATGAATCATCAAGATAGACAAAAATATTACTTCCCTGTAAATTATGGGAATTCTAATTGAATGGCCAAACAACCGTATTCGCTCTTTCTTCGGGATTATAAACAAGAATCATCTTGGAGAAAGGAGTCTAGGTGAATGCTTCTTTATAGTCTAAAAAAAATATGATACATTAGAAGACAATACATGACCCTATAGAAAGTTACATTTATTAGATTTATTTTGAATTTTGGGACTAGATCCATTAGCCAGTCTCTATGGTTTTAAAATATATAGTTTTATCAAGTCATTATTGCTACAAAGCAATCAGAAATAATGATGTTAACTAGATTCATTGGGAGAAATTAAAAAGGTACTATTTGGACTTGCTAGTTTTCACTAATTTTAGTTTAGTAATTAGAATAAGGGTGAATTTTGATTGATGTCTTGAAAGAAGATAATAATGCCCAATACATGTTGAATTCATATAGAAGTATCCAACGAGAATCCAACAGGTATCCAATGAGAAACATATTGGGTACGTATCTGATACGGGTATTTGACCTATTTCGAAGAATCAGTGCATCATAGCATATTTATAATCATTTCCTCAAGCTTGCTTGCTAACTACAGACCCTAATCAGACACCGGGGTCTAGTCACTATATAAAATATTTTAAATACTATGATTTGAATTAATCTAGTCACAATCGTTTAAGAACATAACAGGCAAACTCTCTAAAGTAAAACATTTAAACAACTGTCATGGTCATTTAATAATTTCATAAAACTTTAGCATCTTTTAAGACCTGAGCTAAGGCTGTCAGATGGATGTGAGACATAATTCAATTATAACTATAACTCAAAAGGTTTGCATAATAATAGTCACGTTCTTAAATGTCCCCAATATGCCCCAAAATGTGGTTTTTAGTCTTCAACTCCACGACATTGTAGATATATAAATCATTATTCAATCAAAGTCCCTAACATGTCAGGTTTGATCTGACATATCACCTGACATTTTGCCTGGTATGTCCCCGGCATTATACTTTGTACATGAACTATAATAAGTGTTAAGATCATTCATTTATTTTTTTCTTTATTATTTATGTTTATTACTTATGATACTCTATTTTTTTATCTTTATGATGCTTGTTTTATTGTGTGGCATGAATATGCCTTCTTTAAACACTTTTACAGTTAGGTTTAATAACTTTGTTAAGTCGATGACAATTAAGATACTGTTTACATTAAATTTTTTTCTTCAATTTTTATATATATGATATACATATGTTTCATCCACCATAGTGTTTGTTTTTTATTTAATGTCCCAACATTTCGCCAAATATACACTATCCAACATGTAATCTCTTTGGTCGCCATGATCTATCATTTAAGAACTTTGCAAATTACTAAGTAAACCCTAAACATGTTTCTAGTGATTTTACATGATTTATTTATGTATTGTCTAGTTAAGAGTTATTTAGGACATATATTTACTATTTGTCGTGACACTATATTTACTAATATTTCCTGATATGTCCATGATATTCGACATCCAACATGAGATTTCACAATCCATGTGGCTCGGGCATCTGACATTAGAACATTCATACTAGTATAGATATACCTTTCTATTATGCCCTAAAGGACCCCAATGCTTGTTCCACAAGAATCACGGTACTAAAACTCAGGATGCATACTAAGTTTCCCAACTTGAGCTCCAATGCTAGATATTAGGAGCTCAAGTTGTTGATTTGATTAATAGATAGAATTCACAATGTGTCATTCGACTTGCCAAGGTACACCTCAAGTGTCACCTCAGTTCATTCTTCTCCATAGCTCTTGTGGGCTATTGTTTATCTTAAAAGGGACCCTTGTTTCCTTTTTAGCAGAAGTAAAAGCTCTCATCTTGTTGAGTAAATTATTTTAATGGTATAGTTTTGAGATAAATTTATATCCTAAAACTCAAGTAGGATTTGTTAGATGTAGCATCGTATTATGACTGTGCAGAATAGTATAATTTGTTGATACATGATATGCTCATTAATAACACATTCTTGTATGTGGTTGTACATTTACTAAGCAGATGAACCTAAAGGGTGCAAACGGATCGGATATAGTATTTACTATATTTGTATCCACTTTCAACTTTCAGATATAGATACAGATAGTGATATGTCGAACATGAAAAATTGATATTCATAGCCGTCAAAATCAGATATCAGAAACGAATAGAAAACTATCGAATCAGATATGTGAGAAATGGATATTGTCATATATAGGCTAAACAGATATACTTATATTGCAATTTATCTTAGTTAAAAAAAATATAAAATGTAATGCAATAAGAAAGTACTATGATATAGAGAAGAGAGAAACAAGTAATTTTATTTAATTAAATAAAATAATTAAGTCAACATTAAATGAAAAGGAAAAGAATTTTATTAGACTTGCATATTACCCAATAATCATCTTTCAAAAAAAAAATAATCCATCCATAAATCTCAAGAAATTTCTCAACTTCATAGTAAAAATTTGAAAATCATAATTCTTATGTGGATATCTGAATCTCCATTCATATCTACATCCATATATGGATATTCGTATCCAAAAAATATTCATTAATATAAGGATATATGTATATGTCATTGTTTTAAATAGCGGCCGATATACCGGCATATCGGCCTAGATACCGATATTTTATCCAAAATGATACGATAAGTGTCAAAAATTACCGGATATCGTTTTGGACCGATATTGGCCAATATATCACCATGTGGCCGATATATCGGCCGATATCCGAGATGAAATATCCGATACATCGGCCCTTATAGTTACTTATTTAGATAATAATTATTATTTTTTATTTGAGAGATTATTTTATTTTATTCTATATTCATTATGGTATTTCAATGATGTTTTATATAATATTTGGATAATAACTTACTGCTTTTAATAATGTCTTATATGTATTTACTGTTGATATATAAACCGATATTTAGTACCATATCACGATATATCACCCGGTATCCGGTATTCGGTACATAATTTTGATGGCCGGTATATCACCGATATCCGATATTTAAAACACTAGTATCTGTATCCGGGTTTTATAAAACATATTTGTATCTGTATCCGCAATCTTTTCAAAATTCATATCTGAATCTGCCCGGATGCGGATTTTACATATGCGAATTCACATTTTTTGCAGATGTGGATGCGAATATGCGTGGAATATCTGCATTTGTTTGCACCCTTAGTGCACCTCAAGACATATATTATCATAGTGTATTCTATAACTTGCATACATTTGAGTTGATGTCCTACTAAATATGATGTTAAATCAAGAAAAAGAAATAAGAGCATTTGTACTTTAAACATGAAAGGGAAAAGAGCCTTGCAGAGAAATTTGCGGTGGATGCATCAAAATCATAAAGGATAGTTTAAGAAAATGAGAAATATAAGATGTATCTTATATCTGCTATGGATTGATTGCATAAAACGCCATGTATACCATCTCCATTCTGCAACTCAAAAGTTGCAACAAAATATAAAAAGTTGCTATAAAATATAAAAAAAGGTTTGTGAAAACATAAACATACAGTTTTAGCGGTGATGGGATCCATCTCCTTCAACTTTTGCATATAAATCTCAAAAGAATTTGTGATTTCTGGATCAATCATAGTAGCAATGAGATTGTACACTTCTGCAAAGTTTGGTATCACTGCAGGAAATAGAAAGGTAATATTATCAGTCCTATGTAGTTTAAAACAAGAGTCATCAATCATGATAAAATGATCCATCAATAATTAGTCTATCAACAATTAGATAAAAGCTAAGAGGGCATAACATAGTTTAACAAGTAGAGGGGTAAGTACAATACACTGGTATGATGGTTGAAGATGTTAATGGTAGAATTAATATGCATGAAAGAACTTGATGGTTATGACTGAAGATAAATATAATTCTTAGCCTATTGAATATTCCACTACATCACCTAACTTGCACAGGAGAAACACTAATATGCAAAATGATGCTATTTAAAAAGTAATGCATCTATCGGAAATGATGGCATAAATTAAAATAAACTAGATATTCTTGATAAGACCCTAAATTTGGACTTGTGGCTCTCAAATCCAACTGGTGTACTTTTAAAATGATTAGATGTTTGGTTTTGGGTGTTAGATTTATAAAGATTGTGTCCTTACCTTGCCGGAAGGCACGGCTATAGCCAAAGGATACTCTGAGGTTTATGGTATTGACAATCATGACACATTTTCACATGTAGCTAAGATAGATTCAGTCCGAATACTATCTCATTGCTGCAACTCATCATTGGCTTCTACACCAGCTAAATGTCAAGAATGCGCTCCTTCATGATATTCTTGACGAAGAGGTATATATATGGAGTAACCTCCTAAGTTTGTTGCTCAGAAGAAGTCTTAAAACGTGTAAATTAAAAAAGTGTATAAGTTGAAGAAATTCTTATATAAGTAGAAAGAGTCAACAAGAGCCTGTTTGGACGGTTTGCATGAGTTGATCAAAAGTTTGGTCTTTCTCATTCCTAAAAGATCACTCGGTTTCTTTTGTCAGCTTCAGGGAAAGAAAATACTTATGATAGTGTATATATATGACATTGTGATCACAAGTGATTATGCACAAAAAATTACAAATCTAAAAATAATACTTACTACAATATTTTTACATAAAGAACCTTAGATCTCGGTGATATTTCTTGGGTATTTAAGTGACAAGATTGGGAAAAAAAATCTTTTTGTCTCAAAGAAATTGCGTGATTGACATATTATCTAAGGCTAGTTTGTTAGGGTGCAAAGTTATGAATACACCGATCAAGACTTAATGCCAAGTTGTTACCAAATCAGAGGGAGGACTGGATAATCCAGATAGATATCAAAAATTGGTTGAAAAGTTGAATTATTTAACAGTAAGTAGGCCTAACATCGCATTTATAGTTAGTGTGGTATGTCAGTTTCTTTTAATACTAAAGACTAGTCAATGGAATTTAGCAATACAGATACTTGGATACTTGAAAATGCTTTAGAAAAAAATATTATTGTATTCAGATTGTGGTCATACTCGAGTGACAATTTTTTCAGATGCAGACTCGCAGGCTCGCCTATTGATAGACAATCAAGCATAAGCTATTTTTTATTTGTTGGAAGAATCTTGTGTCTTGGAGAACTAAGAAATAAAGTATGATATCACAATCTAATGCTGAGTCAAAATATCGTCCGATGGCAGATTTGATATTTGATTTGATTTGGGAAAAATCTCTTATTAACAATTAAGTTGATATTCATATTGTTGAAAACATGTATTTTACGAGCGCACAAAACATATTAGGGTAAACTACTATTTGATCTGCTGTCCGCTAGAAGGTGTTAGAAGCTCGACATGTGTCATTAACTCATCAATTGATAGATATACTCATGAAGCCTCTTGGGAAGGCCCAAGTTGAATTTGTTTATGACAAGTTGAGCATGTACGATTAAATGCTCGTGCATGAAGGAGAGTGTAATTAGGAGTCATTATATATTTAGGAGTTATTATTTAATTAAGAGTCATATTGCTATATGTTAATGGACTCCTATTTCTGTTAGGAGTTATGATTGTGTTTGCCTATAAATAAGAGTATGGAAAGAGAATTTATCAGCTCTCTAATTTTCATAATCTAAAATTTTTCATTAGGCATGGTTTAAAATATCGATATCGATAGCCAATGATTTTTGGTATCAATATCATCAATATCAACCACATCAATAATATCCATCGATACATTGCTTGATAATATAGGGTTAACATTATATCAGGTACCTCAAAACCTGATACGACATTGTTGATATATATTAGAATTGGCCAATTTTGAAACCATGATTTTTGTGCCTCATCTCCTTCCAAGTGGCTAATGGTGATACAACAGAGGAATTAGACGTTAGTCCAGCACTGATAAATTAATTGATAAGTCAATAAATATGATTAGACTCTTGACTCATATAGGGTTTATATTTTTAAGCTATTATGGATTCTAAGCTTATCACCTAGTCCTTACCAGGTTTGGTTCCTTCTCTTGGATCTACTATTCCAATAAATTAGTGATTGCTTAGCTCTCTACTTTTTGTTTTAATCCCTCATATTGTGTAGATGGATGTCATCTCCCTATTCTCAAATCCCCAAATATAACCGATACATGAAAAACTAATTAAGCCGGTAGAATTAGGTCATCTTTGGCCGGGCAATGCCATAATTTAGACTCTATCTGAATATGGGACTTTCATTCTTATATGACTTTGTTCTGGAAAATGTTCATGGGATCCCATAGTTCAACGGGTCTTGATTAAAGATGCTAGTTTGTTGTTTCAAGAATCTGTTGATATGTGAATTGTTTAGCTTCATGTGGTGCTCCCACACCTAATATCCCGTCTACAAGTATTGCGCGCTTTGCTACTGGGTAAAACTTACCTGATTTGTTTGTAAGATCTGTTAAGATCCTATCTCCATTTAGTTTTGGTTGGGCTCAGTAGACATGAGCCAAGGTGGAGGTTTGTCAGGTTTGCCCCCTCGCATCCTTTCGAGTGTCTGAACTGATAATATGGGAAAAGAACTAGAAAGTGAGTTAGTCTCGCATTGAGTAAAATAATATATGGATAAGTGGTTGAGTTTTTAGGCTCACGACTCAAATAGAATTAACCCTTTTGAGTCAATATGGGTTCCTAACCTATAGGAGGTCCATATCAGGCCCACATCCTTCTATAGGGTCTATAGATATCTCATACATGAATCATTGAACCTACAATAAAAATAATCACTCTTAGGTATTTCTCGCCTATTGATGTGGAAAATACCTTCTTTCTTCTTGTGTTCTGAGTTATATTCATGCATTCGGTTCCATCATACTAAATCTAAGCTACGTTTAATACATTTTATTTCCTAGAATGAAGAATTGGAAGAATTTAGGAAGGCATTAGTACAGAATATATAAGATGTAACTTTAGAAGACCTATGAGACAAAACAAGGTATGTTACACATCAATGGTTAAAAGTAGCTTAAGAATGATCATTTTTAGGTATTTCTCCCCCGTGAATCATTGAACCTATAAAAAAATAACCACCCTTAGGTATTTCTCACCCATTGATGCGGAAAATACCTTCTTGTGTTTTGAGTTATAATTCATGCATTCGATTTCATCCTACTAAATCTAAGCTACGTTTAATAAATTTTATTTCTTAAAATGAAGAATTGGAAGAATTTAGGAAGGCACTAGAATGGAATATATAAGATTTAACTTTAGAAAACCTATGAGATAAAACAAGGTTTGTTCCACATCAATGGTTAAAAGTAGCTTAAGAATGATCATTTTCGTCACTTAGGATCTATGTAAATCATAATGTTAGATTAGTCTTATGATCGTGACTGGAGTTTTAAGAACCATGAGAAAGCATGACCCTCAAATCGTTGCTTGGATATTGAGTGTATACAATACTATATAAGATAAACATGGAAGAAAAAACACGAGGATGCAACAATATATGTGGTTTGACCAATCTCGTCTTACATCTACATCTAAATGGACAATTTGAGAGAGATATCACTATTACACTTGTACAAGAAAGAAACCACACACATCATACACTATTTTCAATGAGAAAGGTATTACATTGAGCACTCATCTCATTACAGATGAAACCCCCTACAATGATGAAGAACACTTTCAACCTTAGTGAAATTTATCACCCTTGTTTGATCTTTAAAGCGGTAAGTTGATCTCTCCCTCTCCCTCTCTCTCATCATTGAGTCTACACTCTTTTTCTCCTGTAAGAAACTTCATTGGTTATGAGGCTTTTTATAGCCTTTCATAACCCTAAATACCCCTTGAGAAAATAATTAAATCATGACAATAAATTTAGCATTAAAGATATCCAAATATAGCACTTTCCCAAAGTCCTCATTGAGCTAAAACTTTGAAATCATATTTATTTATTCTTTGATTGGTAATTCTTTGACTAACATTGGCTCTCTTTTTTTGGCTTGAAAGAAAGCATAAATCACAATAGTGAGGACATTGTTCATAAAATCAAACCGGAGGATCTCTATGCACCACAAGAAGTCCCAAATTCTATATGTGGGCAAGTACAAGAAAGTTTGCCAATTTTCGAGCATTTTAAGACAGAGAATTCAGTGTGAGATGGGCATCAAATTGATTCACAACCGATTGTAGAGGAGATCGCTACCTCCTATCTAATAGAAATCGATGAGAAAATGTAAATTTTGGATTTTGAAAGTGGAATATTTCCTTCCTCCCTTTTCTCCCCCCCATTGAGTCTTTTGAAAGAAATAGATTATAACAATAGGGGAAGAAATCTTATTCTCCTTGCTCAATTGCTCACCTCACTCCTGATGATTCAATTACAATGGTTTTTTGGTTTTCTTACTGGAGTTTTACTTTTAAGGTGGATGATTTTCCTCTCAGGGGTTTAAGGAGATTAGTTTTGGAGGCTAATTGTTACTAGGTTTTTGGGTTCTGGTTAATTTAACCCTCCCCCCCCCCCCCCCCCCCCCAAAAAAAAAAAGGAAGAAGAGATAAAGAAAGAAAGAAAAAAGAAAAGAAAGAAACTTCATATCGGAGGATTACATCTCTTGTCTACATTCAGACTCCTAACACTTGCGGGTTTACATCAAAATATCTCCAAATCTTTCCCATTAAGTCCTATATTCAATTTAATTCAGACTGAATCATGACAAATCTTTCCCATTAAGAGCTAAATTTAGGTTAATTCGGACTGAATTTGGCTGATGCCTCTGATTTGTCTGTCCCATGTCTCCTTCATCCACAGAGGTTTTGCTTGAACTTGGATTTATTTTGAAGATGATGTTTTGGTCTGATGGTAAAATTAGTTCTGTATTACTCATAGAAATTAATAAATTTTGACAAATTTTGGCTTGTACGTATTAAAATCTAAGATTTGCGTTATTATTTGATGATTTTAGATTCTTCTAGATCAAGATCATGTGGAGAAGTATTTTGGAGTACTCCTGTGTACCATAGAATAACTGTGCAGGTGAAGGGTGTAAGATATAATAGGTATATTATATTATAGAAATAGTAAATGGAGCATGATTTCAAGTACGAGTCGATTCTGATATATCAGCAATATCATATTGCGTCTTGAGGTATCGGATACGATATTAACCCTCAATATCAAGGCTAATTATTGCCGATATTGCTGACATTGTGTGCTATTAGGATATTGACAATATTGATACCAAAAAAACCATTGGTCGATTTTGATACTGAGATTTTTAAACCATGAATTGGAGTCTTTAGAGTTCTAATAGTATTTAGAGTCATAGTTAGAATAGGATTTGGTCTTATATGATTTATAAAAGAAGAAGCGTTCTTAGGACTTATGTGATCATATTTTATAGTTCTTAGCAAATGGGAGATTTTAAAGGCTGTTGTACAACCAACCATGCTTGACTTGTCAGAATGCTAGCAATTTAGAAATAGCATGTCCAAAAAGTGAGTGTTTAAAGATGATAATGTTGAGATCAATGAGCACCTAAAAGATAAGAAATGAAATGAATGCACTCATGAGAAGTTAAATTTAGCTTCAACTGAGGATAACTCACAAATTGTTTGAGATGGTTTGGACATATGCAATGAAGAGAAATGAGAGCGCTAGGACTAGGATAGACCAAAACGTAGCTAGAGTGACTAAGACCAAGATAGCCCAAATGAGAATAAATTCCGAAATAAACATTTATATGGTAATTGCCAATGAGGAGGTGGATCTTAACGAAGTTATATGAAGAAAGAATTCATACAGCCAAAGGAAAAAAAATGGGATAAAGGCTTTCTGTTGTACTATTAATATCAAAAAACTTTCTAAAGCTTGAATGTCTGGTCTTGAATATTTGATTAGATATTATATCAAACAAGCAGTAAGATTTGATGTCCTTCTCCCTCCTAGGGCCATTCTCTGCCCCACAAAACAAGTAAGGTTGGAGCATTAAGTTTCACTAAGGAGAAAAGCTGGTCTGTGAAGCTATATAGATTTATCATATTGCTTAAGAAACCCCAAAATGCATCCATAATCGACTGGTAGAAGACTGCAATTTCACTTTGATCTAATACATTCCCGTTAACAAAACTGGTTTTAGTACTGATCTGGCATGATTGTTCTTTGCTCTAGGCTTTTCTTGGGAAATGCATATAGAGGAGAAAAATATACTCATTGGGACCCCGGAAATTTTAATATACTTTAAATATAAAAATTAAACATATTCTTTCAAATAGAAAGACTATGATAATATCATGAAAAGATAATTGTATTGCGTCCTTTTAACTAAAGTTTGATGAAACTAGTGAAATACAAGATTCTATCTTGATCAGAATTTATGAAGATGACTATGCATGCTATCATGTCTACTAGTTCTCTTATAGCAAATATACAGGTCATGCTCTTCGCATTAGGATCATCATACAAAAAAATTTACATATTTAATCCATGTATAGCATCTAAGTCAATTTTTATCTCTTTTAAGGTTTATTCAGACAAGTCAGCATGACACAAACATGTTCTAAAATGGACTTTGCAACATAATATTTAAATGCAAGAGGAAAAGGCATACATCACAAAAACATGTAAAGAAGTATGCAGCTGGAAACTGTTCAAATTATAAACTAGCAAGATGAAGGCAAATGCTCAGGAGCCACAAAATTTACATGATAAGCTAGAAATACTACTGAACACATGAAGTAGGAAAATGGCCTAGAGTGTTGAGAACAATATGGAATATTCATTTTGGTTTCAGTAAATTGTTCATTGATTTCCAAGTAAAGAGTGCAAGATTAGTGCTTCAGCAAATTTTTGCTCATGGATGTGAAGCAATGGAGAAGGACACCTGGATGTAGTAACTGCTGACTTCCTTGCTCTGGTGTATCATACACCACACATGATCGACTTGAACTTCCAGGCCAACTGAAGTTTTGGTTGTAGATACCTGCTATCCCTGATCCAGCATCACCTAGGTACCAAATTATGAATCAAATCTTAGAGCTGCAAGCTGCTTATGAAAGATATTAAAATATGTGCCTAATTGAGACAGAGAGAGAAGTCATCATGCCTTCAACCCCATGAAGGATGGCAGCATAGTCAGAGGACATCGACTCATTATTGGAATTGTAATCAATGAGCATAGACTTGTCATCCCATGAAGGAATAAAGCAACTGGATGAAGAAGGGCAAACCATAGATGCATGAAGTGGTAACATATCTGCCAGAGGGTTCAAAGAGAAACAAGTCAGTTTTAGTTAGTAAGACATAATTTGCATAAGGAAATATCTTGATATAACAATAATGTACTACGAACCATCTTCAGAGGATTTGGGTTGATAAGGATAAGCATGGTTGCGCCTGGGACAGGGAGGCGGCACATGTGCCATTAACCCATTCTTCTGAACCTTCAAAAAGTATTTCTGTGCATGACTGCGGATCTAAAAACACAAAAAACTATGGATAACAGTTGAAAGGAAAGGAAATTATGATGGTAAAGAAGAGAGTCTAAACTTTTTTTTCTCTCTTTCACATGATTGCAGTCTAACTCGTGTCTCACCATGAAGAAGCATGGCAATAGTGTTAGCGTCACAAAAGGCGGTGACAAGAAATATAACAAGTAGTAAACTGTAAAACTAGCACAATTGCTGCAGTCCAAGCCATGCATAGCTGTGGATGCATGCAACAAAAGAATTAATAGAGGACTTCACTCAATATTTTGGTCAAATTAAATACAAATATATTTTAAGGTTTGACTTTGCAAACATACACCAGCACCAGTAGTAATATCAACATCATGTAAAAACTCCTATCAATAATACATATCACATTACGTACACATATACTATAACCAAAGGAGTGAGTTCTGCGGTTTGGGACTATTGCTTTATGTCTTGGATGTTGCCTCCCTCAATAATAATATTTTATTTATGTAAAAACATTCAGAACCTAGACACATAGTAAGAAAATAAGTTGGTATTGTTAGAAATAAGACAGAAATAAATCCTCCCTTTTTAATAATAAAATAAAAGATACAATTGTCACAAAACAATATCAGCAATTAAATAATTTTAAAACAAATTTGAAGCCGCCTTGTGTAGGTATCCAATTGTGTCGGACATGCCCTAGAAAGCAAATATCTTCATGCAGGCAATGGTGACAATCTGCCCTCTAGCAGTAAGAGGAACCCCTGAGTAGCCACCACCTGATGGAACACGAATTGCTGGCACACGAACAGCCAGGCCTCAAGCTTGAATTAATGGTTAGGTGTGCCCAATGATGAAGAACTGAATGTTGTACGTAGACAGCAGAGACAAAAAGGGCACGAAGGAAGCTCACAATGGAGAGAGTTCTCTCGACATTGAGAGAAGAGAAGAGTTCTCTGCTGTTTTTTTCCTCCAATCCTCTCTGTTTATAGGGGTAATACCCATATGATTTAGGAAAAAAATAATGAGAATAATGTTTCTAACGCCATTCCCAATTTCTCCCAGGAATCACAAAGCGTTAATCATGATATGAAAGATCACAATTGAACAGATCCATACAAATTTTCTCTCTCCAAGAATGGAAACAAACATTTCAATTAAATTAAATTGCTCAAAAATTAAAAAAGGGGGAGGAAAAAAAATTAGAATTCGAACTAGCCTCACAGATGCAGATTAACCTTTTTGGCCCCAAATCCAATAGACTTATCTAGTTGGAGGGAATTCAATATAAACCCTAACCAACTCACTCGCTTCTTTACCTCATGTGGAACAGGAGTTAAATAATCATCAACATAAAAAGAAAAAAACCATTTTAAATCAATTTAATTAGTCTTAAATGCGTGTGGGGACTTTTTCCCTCTTAAAACATAATAAGTTCAACGGTCCTAAAAAAGGTTAAATTCTGGAAAAAGCAGAAAATATGTGATGAAAACATGATATAAGACATGATATGCAAGTTATGCAACCTTCTAGTGTGAATTCAGCATATAGCTTTCAGTTTTTAATGTACGCTAAGTGAAACTTGTCATAACCTTAGAGGCATAAGGGACTAGATCATGAATCAAACCCCTTTAGTAGATATTAGAAAAACACACAGAGCTGATGCAGTCATTGCAACCATTTTAGAGTTTTCCGACTTTATCTTTATGCACTCAGTTTATTCTCAACCTTTTAGTTTCAGCATCCAAGTATATCTTTATTGGTCTTTTGATGATGATTCAGGTAAGAAAAGGGTACAATTAAGTTGAGGTCAATTTAGTCTAATGAGGGGGCGTTCTCTACCTATTTTTGTTGCCCCTACCTTAATATTTTTTTTGTTCCTTGGCTGAATTAACAAGTTGTTTGCCAAATCCAAACTTATCTTCACAAACCAATCCATAGTTTTGTTCTTACTCCATTAAAAACTGCCATCCCAAACGAATCCACAGCTCTGATCTCTCTGCTGCCCGACAAATCAATTCTTACCCATTCCAATAAGCCATTGAAAGTAGTATTTCCCCCTTCACTAGCTCCCCCTCTTTTAAATCAGTCTCAATAGCAACAACCTCCTGCACAGGAGAGGAAGCAGAAAATTTGTGAAAAAAGGGCTCTCTTGCCTTGTCAACTCTCTTATCATCCCCTTCTATTCCTCCTAATGCTAACCTTGCTTCCTCAAACAACCCTTAACCCTTCCATCCCCTCCTCCTCTATAAAAAGAACTTAGTTTTCTAAAGAAAATTATTCTATTCTATCCTTAGTTGAGTCTTGAGAGTTGCTGGAAACTAGATGTTACCCCTTGAAGATTTCTCTAAATCAGCATGCTTCATCATTGGTGAATTATAAACCTTCTTGATCTAAACCTTTCATTAAACCTAACCTCATATCTTTCTACATTGAAACTTCTTTTCTCAACTTTCATCTATCTATGGAAGAAAAACATTAGGTACATTGTAATTGTCGCATTTAAATTATTTACATAGTCATGTATCATATGTTCTTGATTAAGAGCTAATTGTCCAATTGTCTAGGCCTTTTGCTAGTTAATATTTAATAGATTTACAAATTATTGAATCTAATGCTAAGTTGTTGCTGATAAGTATTTCTTCTTTGTGCTCGTCATGATATCCCAACCCCTCTAGTTATAGTACTTACCAAACGGTCCCTATCATCATGATAGCCCTCTTTGGCCTTTACTCGTTTTCTTTTACCCTTTTTTTTTGGAGTATACCCCTTTGCAACTAACCTAGTTTTGTATTTTTCAATGTTTCATCAAGTCTCGATTTTCTCTCTTAAAGATCCATTTACGTCCAACAAGTTTACAACTATAAGGTAACGTTTAAGAATTATTCTCTATTATACGCTTGATTTCACTATCAATAGCTTCTTTTTCAAAAAGGAGTATTAGCATATTCCATCAATTCCTTACAAAAACTTCAATCACCTTCTATCAGAGATGTAAAGACATCTTCTCCAAAGTTCTTCCCAACCCTTCCTCTCTTACTCCTAGGATCTTCTACAAAAGGTTGTAAAAAACAATTTGTACTAAAAGAAAGGACAAAGTTAAAAGAAGGTAATGAATTGGGAGAGGAGATTAGAAATCCTAGTCTTGAAGTGAAAGACACCCTACAAGATATTATATCTCAAATGTGTATGTTGTTTAACATCTCACTTATTTCAAAGGTAGTCACCAAAAAATTGTTCCATTGCCGTCATATGCATATCCAATGAATGCAAGATAAATAGTTTCAACTTTAATTGCCTCACTTTTTGTTCAGAGAATTCCCATCTTAGTGAAATGTCTCAAAAACTTAAATATAATCAATGTAAAGGTTCCTTCAAAAGTTCATAAAGAGTAATATCAAAGACCTAAACGGGAATTATAACAAGGATATAACAAGAAGTGGGGGGAATCTACCCAAAAGTTTCCAGATGCTCCTGAGCTAAGTAATATAAAATTCACTATATCTATAAAGGTTCTGTTCTTATATGCTTTCTATCAGCAACCACTTTGGATTGGGGTGTACAGAAGCAGCTTGTCTTGCCAATATTCAATTATTTTATTGAAGGTATATTCTCGCTAGAATCAGATATCAGGGTCTTGGTCTTCTTCTCAATTTCCTCAGTTTCAAAGTTATACCTCTAAACCTATTTAAGATCTTATCCTTAGTCTTAAGAAGATAAGTATAGCAATATTTGGAGTGATCATCTATAAAGGTCAAAGTATATTGTACATCTCTAATAGAAACTCTATTCAATTCATACACATCCCTGTTGATCACTTCTAGAGGTCTAGAGATTCTATGTGTAGGGAGGAAAGGTTTTCTAACATGTTTAGCTTGAACACAAACTTCACATTTCACACTTCGAAGAAGAATCAACCTTAGCCTTAGGGATCAAGTTGAGATTAATCACCTTTCTTATAGTCCCAAACTTCATACATCATAACCTTCTATCCCATGGTTCAAAGTCGCGGTCTCGGCTGCCAACTCGGCCAGTACCGAGACGGATCAGTCTAGGCGACTCGGATCGGACTCGGACGATACACGCAAAACGCTACATAGAAGGCTCAAAAAATTATGAAAAAAATCATGATAAGTCTTTAAAAAATGTAGACATGAATATTCATTTATCACATATTCAAAACATATCACCTAACATACAAAACATAAAGTGAAAACATAAATACAAGCATCATCGGTAGAAACATATCAAAATACATGCATAATATTGTAAATTGCACAAAGTAATTCATAAATACCTGCTAATATAGTCATTTTCACATTGAATTGTGAGGAGGCATAAAATCATCATTATCATCATCCCCGCGATAAGTATAAATATTAGGTATATAATTTCTATAAGGATAATAATATGTTTGTGGGTTTGATCATGTAAGCTGAGATGATTAGCTAGAGGATCTAGCATCAGAGTAATATGGCAGCAGGGGTTGTGTAATATCAGCTCCATGATGATAATACTCAAAACCTCGATATTCAGTGCTGCTACTAGAATATTCACTAGTGGCACAGTGCTAGAATAATCAGTGCTAGAATGTTGGCTAGATGTTAAACCCAACCCCGTAAATGGCCTTCAAGACTATATAACCATGTGAGTAGTTATCATATCCACCCAAATAATCATCGCTAGAACTCAAACCAATCAACCGATCCAAATGCCTACGTTGTTGCGAAATCCCGCTCGGCTTTCATAATCTGTATCTTGTGTGACACAATACTCTGAATCTCATGTCATACCACCACCTCATTGGCTTCCATCAACACCATGAGTCTTCATCATTACCGCCATCATCATCATCACCGTCACTGCCATCATCGCCGCCATCACCGTCGTCGTCGTCACTGCCACTTTCGTCACGACGACGAATACCTTCATCCAACCAATTTAAGTCATCTGGTGGTAACATCGATTGTTCTCCAATAAAATTACTAAATTACCTAACTTAAATAAAATCACTAAATTAAATTAAATTAAATTACTAAATTATCTAACTTTGAACTTAATTTAAATTAATTTACCTAACTTCAATAAACTTACTAAATTACCTAACTTAAATAAAATCATTAAATTAAATTAAATTAAACTAAACTAATTTAAACTAAATTAAATGAAAAAACTGTTAATAAAGAGACTGGGGGGAAGAGAGGAACAGAAAGGGAGAAAGACGGAGAGAGAGGGACATAGATAGCTGGGAGAGAGAGAACAGAGAGACTGAGGGAGAAAGAGAAAACAGAGAGAGCAAGGAGAGGGACAGAGGGAGAAAGAGACGGAGAGGGACAGAGAGAGACATAGAGACTAAAGAGAGAGAGAGAATAGAGAGACTGAGAGAGAGGTCAGAGGGAGAGAGGGAGTGATCGGAAGAGGGGGAGAGAGAAAGTACAGAGGGGGAGAGCGAGAGGGACATAGAGACCGAGAGGACAATGAGAGAGAGAGAGTGATCGGGGAGGGAAAGAGGGGTACCTGGAGTTGTCGCAGTGGACGATGATCGGTGATTGACAGAGCACTGGTAAGGAGCAACGATCGGGTGATTGAGCGATTGGAGAGGTAATTCTATTTTTTCCTCGCTTTATAGGCGAGGTGTCACGGGCGAACTGCTGCGTCCCCAGATCGACCTCAACTCGGAGTCGAATTGGCCGACTCGGCCGAGTCAGGCATGACTCAGCTAAGTTGGCCAATTCGACTCCGAGTTGATGTCGATCCGGGCTCCCCTGGGCTGAGTCAAATAACTCGGGTCTCTGACTCGTATCAAAGCTCGCCGAGCCGGATACAACTCGGCCGAGTCGGACTCAGCTGAGTCTTCGAACATTGTTCCATCCTATATATCGTAGGATTCAACGTTCATGACTATGGGAGAACAAACTACATTATGAGCTAGTGTAATAATATATTTAACTTAAAGAGTCCGCCAAAGACAGATCAGTTAGCCCTATTGTGTTTTAGTTTGGTGATGACCACTTATTAGCTACAATGCACTAAAAACTCCTATTCTAATATTTCTTATGTTTTGATTTATGTCAAGCACTTGATAGAGGTTGGATGGATCAGACCTCAAATTGCAATATCAAATAAGAAAGCGGTGATAAATATCTAGCTCAAGTTACTCAATTTATCAAGTCAAATCTATTGGAGTTAGAGTGATGAGCCAAAGTTTGCTATATCTAATTAACAACACTATGTAAGGTAAGAACTTAATTTGACATTACGTTGCATTTTCATACTTGTGCATATTCATTTTGATTTAAAATCATGATTTTCCTCAAGATTTGTTAAAATGCCTACAAGCTTTGAAACTAAATTTAAAAAATTGATTTGGGCTTATTTACTTTGACTTTATGCCTATTGAAATTTATACAAATTATTTCATATTTTTTCAAAGGCATTTAAATTATTATTTTTTAGTCTGAAGTTTTTGGATCGACCGTCGGGATATGCAGGTCGACTCGTTGGCTAAGTTAAAATATATAGCTCAGAAGCAGTGACAAACAGATCGAACAATTGCTCTGTTTGATCGCCAGAGCTATGTGCTCTTGGGCTGAACTCGATTTAACCACCAAGCATCCATCAAATTCATCCGCCAGAGCTCTGTGCTTTCGGGTTGGACTTAGTTCGACCGCCTAACATCCGCCGAATCATCCGCCGCTTAGCACTCTCGGTTAGGCTCGGATCAACATTCGAGCATCTACCACTTCATCCGCTAATCCCAGATAGCTACCCCCAGCTCTCTGTTGGACTCGGATCGACCACCGAGGTCATTCGCGCACTCCAAAATTCAGTTTTTGAATTTTCTGTGAATGACTGACAATTCAATTTGTTTTTCCAAATTTTGAAAAATAAAAGGGAATTTTTTTTAAAAAACTTTCGATATTTTATTCTGATCAATGGTACAAGTTAACCAATGGTACAAGAACTTGTGACCGTTGAATTTTCACTGTTTGCCCGCAAGTCGATCACTGGATCGACCACTGGGCACATGTTTTGACTTGGGCTGCTTGTTTGAGCAAACGTATCAATCGACTGTTTCAGGAGTCGACCAAAAGCGTGCAAATTTAAATTGTGAGAGGATTTTAACTTGAATTTTTGGGCTGAACTTCTTTTCACCTCACTCTATCTTCTCACACCTATAAATACAAGTTTTGTAACATCTAGTAAACCTATAACCCCAAATTAATACTTGAAATTATTAATTAACAAGTTTCATATATTAATTAACTATGCACTTCTATATATATATATATATATATATATATATATATATGAAACTCCTAGGATCATGCATATTTATTTTGTCACTAGCACCATGACCATGTTTACATACCTTGGGTACACTATTAACACTTGGTATTTTACTTATAAAATTATTATTATTATTATATTATAGTATTCTAAAGTCGATGAGACGAGAGCTGAGGTAAATGCCAAATTGGAGTTATGGAGGCAAACTCTAAAATCTCGAGGTTTTAGATTAGGTAGAGCCAAAATAGAGTACATAGATTCAGTAAACAGAAAATCTGATATTATAATATTGTGAGACTAGATGGATAAGAAATATCGATGAGCAGTCATTTTAAGTACTTGGGTTCTATTATCCAAAAAGATGGAGAGATCGATATTGATGTCAACCATAAGATCTAAGCCGGCTGGTTGAAATGGAGGAGCACAATAGGAGTTTTATGTGATCGTAACATTCTGTTATGACTAAAGAAAATTTTTATCAGACTGCTATTAGGCCAGCTTTATTATATGGCACAGAATGTTGGGCTATAAGGAGACATCATGCCCAGAAGATGAGTATAGCAGAGATGTGCATGCTTCGTTGGATGTGTGATAACACACGGAGAGATAAGGTGAGAAATGAGGATATTCGTACTAAAATAGGTATAACCTCTATAGAAGAGAAGATGAGAGAAAACCGCCTATGATGGTTTGGTCATGTGCGACGTAGACCTACAGATGCGCCAGTCCGGCGAGTAGAGCGTATCAATTTAGGGCAAGTTAAAAGAGCGCAGGAGAGACCGGAGAAAACATGAATGGAGTTAATACGATAAGATTAGTGAAGGCATATTGCTCGATAGGAATGAGTGAAGAAAGCTGATTCATGCGTCTGATCCGGCGTAATTCTCTTTTGGTTCATGTAGCCTACCATAAATACTTGAGATAAATGGCTTAGTTGTTGTTGTATAGTATTCTAAAGTATAATAGGATTAGTAGACCTATGGTATTATACCATTACTAAATAAAAGAAAAATCAAATATCAAAAGAAATGCACATAAGAAAAAAAGAAAATATATATTAATATGCAACCACATCCCTAATTAGTGGAGTGGTAGGTGCGCATGGTGAATATGGATCAAGGGCCAAAATACTCTTGATTAAAGTGTGAGACACTTGGATTTTTTAGCAATGGCAAACTTGTAAATTTTGGGTGAGGTTTCTAATTTCAGAATGAGAGATTTCATCTCTTCTTCTTCCCCAAAACACTTGAGAAAATAAGCAAGGTGAAACCTTAATGATCTCTTCCTTCCCCCTTTTAAGATCCCAAAACCTCTTTCCTTCCTCCCTCCATTTCTCTTCTTTTCCCCCCTCCATTTAGGGGGCTGCCGGAACGCGGCCGCCCTAGGACAGTCGCGTCCCAGCCGAGGGACCGCGGCCAGAAGACGCGACCACCTCCCTGGCCGCGCCAGTGGGTGATCCAGAGAGAGAGGAGTGGGAGGAAAGGGAGGGTTCTTGCAAGGGTAGATCTGAGTTTTAGGTGGAGAGATCAAGTCAAAATCTCAACTTTCAGGGCTTATTACCACCTTTGATCAAGGTATAATCTGACAGAATTTTTTAGTATAAAAATCAGATTTTTTAGTATTTTATTTAATTTTCTTGATGATGTTAGCAATAGAAATTTACCTACATGTTTTTCTTTGTATAAGGTATTGTTTGGGATACAAATAAGAGGGGGATCCAACCAATTTCAATCTTGAAGAAGGTGAGTAAACCTAAACTTTCTTGAAATTAAGTAGAGTAGAATAAGAGGGTCAAAAAATATATATACTGTGAAACAAAAAAGCAAATTTATACATATAGGACGTTGTTCTTATATAAAAGAATTTTTCATGAAGAAGAAATAATAGTAATTGGTCTAAGGTTCATATTTATGTTGAGATATGGTTTCATTTTATGGATGCTCCAACCTTAGGTAGGGATACGTAGTGTATGATGATCTAAAGCTTAGAATTATAGATGATCCTATGATTAATTTTAATTGATACATGCTCCACATCCTTAAGAGTGAACTAGTTTGTGTGAAATAAAATTATAAATCCACTAGGAACAAAACAAACTTGATGGTGTTAGTGGCATATCTTGGTTCATATTGCATAGCGTTGTAAAGGGTCATGTGCGCATAAATGTATATATATGTAGATGGGTCATGCATAACCATGGGTGAAATTGACGTGTGTATTAATACGTTTATTTGCTACTATTCCTAAGGAATGTTGGGAATTTTAGAGAGTGATTACCGTTTTAGTGATGTATGCTAGATATGGTATGGATTATTACTGATTTCTATTCACTTGTACATATATATCATATTTCGAAGGAAGGGGCCGGCGGGAGCCTGTGTAAGGGGAAAGACGGTGTATAAGTTTCTATTTTATATTATTGAAGGAAGGGGCCGAGGGGAGCTGGTGGAAGGGAAAAGACGACATATAAGTTTTCTATTTTATATTTTAAAGGAAGGGTCGACGAGAGCCAGTGGGAGGGGAAAGACAGTGTAATGTATATGTACTTTGTATCGAATGAAGGGGCCGGCGGGAGCGGTAGGCGGGAAGGTGAAGCCATATAAATTATTACACATTAAACATGTGATCTTGGGACTTATGTAGGATTGGTATAATAAGTGATGAAGTGTGCTACTTGTATGTATACATGTAACGTGTGATATTCTTAATACTTATGTTATACGGGTGTAGTCAAAAGAATGAAGTTATAAAACTAGATATGTTATATAATTGTACGTATATAACTAGATATGTTATGCATGGTAAACTAAGGCAAAATCACCACTACAATGTATGTAACCATAAGTATAGGTTTTCTCTTTAAATGCACCTATGCGATCTTTTACTACATTTACACCTATATATATATACACACACATGTACAATGCATAATTACTTAAGATGATGGTTTACTCACTGAGCTATCAAGCTCACCCCATTTCCTTAACATCTTTGTTTCAGGTCATGACAAGGATAAGAGACCAGCATAATGCAAGAGGTAATCGTGTAATAGGATCAATGACATCCTAACCTTCCCTTACTTGTTGCTTACCTTCACTTTTTCTAGTTTTTATATCTGTTTTGAGAACTTTGTGCATATGTAAAAAGGAAACTATGTACTTGTGTTATGAAACTTGAAGAGTGTGAATGCTAAGAGATGAAAATTCATGAAGTGTATTTTGTCTCTTTTGTGTATAAGAAGGAAGGATGTAAGTCGTTTTATGGGTTTTCCGGAACAATCATACTAGTAGTGTAAGTATGATTGTTGGATATATTATATGGGGATGGTATCATGTTATTGCATAAATTCTATTTGCTTGATGAGAGTTTAAGCTATATATGTGTGGGGATGTTTGGATTATATGTATAAGTCATGTATATGCTGATATGGATGATGGTCCTTGTATTATACTTGTTTATGTAAATGAGTGAAGAAATTCCAAGAGAAATGCTATCGAAATTTCGAATGATCACTTGATAGATGTTATGTGCATATTCGTTTGGATAATTAAATGGTTGATGGATACACTTTACATTTGGGACAGTTACAATATGGTATCAGAGCCCGGTTTGAAATAGGGCTACGTTAAATAAGTGTAGTGAGTTATGAATGAAGTGCTAATGTTTGTATATTATATGTATGATTGTATGGTTGATGTGGTAGTTTAGGGGGGTAGTAAATTTTTACAAATGTGGCTAACTCTGAAACGTGGGATATTTAACAGTCCTCTTATATTTGAATTAGAGTACCTGCATACTTCAATTCGGATGTCTCATGGAAAGGGTGCGGGCCCGTTTGCATGGAACACCAGTGGTAATGAGAGGACGGTCAAAATATCATGCAAGTCAAAGTTACTTCAGATTGTAAGAATGATTACATGTAGACAATTTAAAGCGCCTAATACAATATTTTAGAATTTACAAGCCTAGTGACCCCATAATCTTATTATTTTGAGATTTATATATGTGACATGAGCTTGAAAAGACTCCTTTACTTCTACAGATGAGAGACTCTGAGATGTCAGGATTTTCCTCCGGTAGCTCAGGATCGGATGGATCGAGCTGGGAGGCTGATACTATACACTGGGATTACGAGTTAAACGAGACTGATCCAAACATGATCTTTCATGACTCTTTGGGCATCGATGCCGATGATGTCAGCATGAAGGGAGAAGAAAACATAAATATAGTGGTTGATGCTGAGAGTATTATCGAGGATCTATCAAAGACTGAGAGCATTGATACCACCCTCGGTGATGGGATAGATTCCCAAGGAAGGATACCTTTTGGAGAAGTTTGGTGGAACTCTAGCTGGGCTCAAAATTGAATTTGTATGATGATCATGATTATTGGAGGTGTGGTGATGATACCATGATAGAAAAGGAAGGAGACCCAGGAGAAGAAGATCACGATGAAGAAGACCTAGAGAAGGAGGATCCCAAGAAGAAAGACCCTGAGGAAAACAACCCAGAAGGAAAGGGACCAGAGGATAACGGTAAAGAGAGAAGCTCCACTGGCTCTAATGAGAATCCTTAAACAAGAATGGGATGTATAATATTTTGGGAAGGAATGTCTTGGCTCGCCTATTTTTTCTGAGCTTTTTGGGGTTAGAGGGTTTATATATTTTGTAAAGAAATGCCTGTGAAAAATGTACTTAATCATGTTTTTTTTATGTTTTGTATAGATGTGCTTAACTGTAAATCTTGTCCTTGTAACACTTTTGAAGTTGTAAATGAAAGTAGTGGTTTATACACACACATATACACACATACATAATAGGATCTATGTTATGAATGTTGTTATTAATAGATTCGTTATTCTTTTAGGAATAGATGGACTTGAATCTTTCACCTCATGATATTGATCCAGAAGGCAATGTCCCGCCACACAGTACAGTTGGAAGCGTTCATCCCCTACTAACCCAGAGGTTGTGGCAGAACAACTCAGTGTAGATCAGAGAATCCCTGACAAAATGCCTGAGTGGATGGCACAGCTTGCAGTAAAGGCCAACCCGCATAAAGCTCTAGAGCAATTTCAGAAGCTGCACCCGCCAGCATTTAAAGGGGAGGCCGACCCAATGCAACCTGAGGAGCAGTGTAACACCCGAATTGATAAACTCTGGGCTAAAATATTTTCATTGGATTAAAAAAATATTTTTCTGTGAATTCTTATGATTTTTAAACTATTTGTTCCTGTGTCAAATAATTCTCAGTAATTATTTAATGAAAATTCGGAATGGATTTAAATTTTATAAATCATACCGGATTAATTGATATGAGAAAACATTAATATTTATGTATATTTGTACGCCGATATAAGTGTGTGTAACACTTGAATATCATGAGATCTGGTTTATTCGATATCTTTCTACTCTTTCGGATTATACTGATAAGAAGATCGTAATCGGTATATTACCGGATATTCTTTTGATATTAATTATAATTTATTATGAATAGAGGAATACAGAAAAATATATAAAAATACACGGACGTATATGCTGCATGAAATACTCGTATAAATACTGGGTATTGGTATTTAATCCTAATCATGATTGTATTAATATATTGGGGAGATGAAGAAAGAAAAAGAAAAGAAAAATAAAAATATAAAAATAAATAAATAAGATTGATTGATGAGTTATGGGGGAGGTAAGGGGAGTAGGTGAGGGATTTTTATATAAGGGAGGAGGAGATGAGGATTTCCATCTCTCTCCCCTCATTTCTCTCTCTCTCTCACTCTCATCTTCTCCCTTTTCATCTCTGGCAGTGTGGCCGGAGGCCGGCGACCGACCGGCGGTGGGGGGAACAACCGGCCCCCACCCTTTCTCCCACATATATATATGTATATATATATATATATCTCGGTGGGGCCCTCCGGCGGCAGGGGCGCCGGAGCGGCGTCGACGCCTGCGAGGCAGCCACAATTGCGAGCCTGCCAGGCGGCAGGCGCCGGGAGGGCAGCCGCAGCGCGCGGCTGCTGCTGCATTGGGTGGGAAAACCCATATTGGGTTTGGGTTTGGGTTTTTAAATAAACCCAACCCGAACCCATTAAGACCTAACCTGCTTTAAAAAAAGGTAAAATTTCATTTTATGTAACGGTCGCAGGTTTAATTACCTCAAAATTCATAATCATCAACCTTATCGCTCGTTAATCAGAATATATTAAAGAAATTTCGCCAGCATCTCCTCTGAAATATAGACTCCATCTCAATACAATGATTTAGATTTCGGCTAACATCAGCCTACTTATAAATTCTAAAATTTCATCATATAATTCATCTCAAAGTAAATCAAATAACATATACATAAGAATTTCTTCCCTTGATATCTATATATTCTAACCCAACCATTTATCAGTTCAACTCAATATACAAACTGCACATCGTCATATTTAATTCCCATTTATCAAAATGTAACACTATCTACTGCCACTAGCACTAACTCACAATTACTAATAAGATCAGAATTTACAAAAAGGGAATCACATTCTACCATAATATACATGCAATGTCTCAGGAGGATATCCTTTCAGCTCTAAACCGGACCTTCGCCTTGACGGGACCTGAAAACATCAATCTGTGATGGGGTGAGCTCAACAGCTCAGTTAGTGAAATCAATCAAAATAGAGTTTGTATTATAATACCATTGTACTTCAAGTATGATGCAGTTGAATAATGTCAAGAATCAGTTTCAATACTTTCTACTTATGCTTGATACTGCAGCTTATGAATTATAGATTCATTCTATTACCTGATACTTTCTATATGTATTCTTTTGGGTAAACGTGACCAATATTTTATTAACATACAATATCAATGATTTATCAATACTTGACCAACTCATTAGTCTCTATTAATCACCCTCCTGTTTTCAGTTCGTAACACGTTTGTATTTCGTATATAGTCATAGTCACAACACAACTCTTGGAGAGCCTAATCATAGCACAACTCTTATAGAGCCTAATCTTACTCACTAGATTAGTTACAGTTCAATATTGCACCTACCCCAATATACATATGACATCACACACTACTCGTGATAGTATCCAATTATAACTGTGTTCATACATGAAGTACGAGACACTCACATTCACATACTGGATGTCACAACAATCTATTTATCCAATGTCATAGACAACTATATGCATACACTAGGTGCCATACATATTAATATCCTTAATTCGGATATCATAAACAATCATATGCATATACTGGATATCATAAATAATCATATGCATATACTAGGTGTCATGCCTATTAACATCCATAATTCGGATATCATAAACAATCATATCCATATACATAAACATACATTCAAGTATACTTCAATAAAATAATATCAATACTCCCCTTCGATCACCTCCAGTTCAACCCGGACTCTTCCTCCGAAATAATAAATAACAATACTCCCCTTCGGTCACCTCCGGTTAAACCCGGTCCCTTCCTCCAATACAATAAATAACAGCAATACTCCCCTTCGATCGCTCTGGTTAAACCCGTTCCCTTCCTCCAATATAATAAATAACAGCAATACCCCCCTTCGATCACCTCCGGTTAAACCCGGTCTCTTTCTCCAATACAATACATGACATCATATACATACTTATGCACATTTCTTATCACAAAGGCATTCACATACATACTGATGTGTCACATAGTCAAGTTCATGCAATTTCATTTCTTAACTCGTTAGTTTCGAGGAATTCTTATCATATTTAAGAGGTATCAAATATACACATAATGCATTCAACTTAATGATCCCCAATATCGTACCAGTCAGGTTCATGATTCGTAGTACCAGTATTCGTTTTTCCTAATCATAATACTTATTCATCTTTTATCATTTAGTTAACATCTGAGATTCATCATCAATTACCTCTTTCATCCTCGGGCAGACTGCCTATTGGTTACAACTTGATTTAATTCAGAATTTTCTCATCACTTCTGATACAAGTGATAGTTACACGACGATTCTGATATCAATGAATTATTACACTTTTGATAGTATAATTATCCTACATTTCAATTAATGACCGATTTTAATACTTTTGTTTGGTACAACTCAAATTTACCTTAGGTTCTACCAATACCGGTGTTAACACTACTGACTTCTATACATTATGTTTTATTATTGCTTACTTCTATCTTCAAGTTTTAAGCTACACAGTCAATTACTAACCAAATCATCCTCTGCGTTCGCATATGAATCAAATCACACACATGTATACATGCATACACATACACATATCACTTACCAATACTGGATTACTAATCTCATTAACACGACACTCAATCTTTCGTCTGTATCATAAACTTTCAATTGTTATGGTAATTATCTGACTCTTACCGGTTAGATATACTCGATGTCACTATAAAGATGTGACTTTCAAGCCTAATAGAGAATCTGATATTCTGATAAATCAATTACAAGAAAACCTGAAAGTCTCCGGTGTATAGAGTAGGCATACCAAAAATACTAATTCAATATTATCGGTATTTATTTTGTTGATATTGAATTGTCCATCATAATTGATATACTTAATATTAAGTTATCAGATTTACTCAATACGACACTAACTGGTTTTCACCAGTTTAATTACTCACTTGATACTTATACACCATCATCGGTTACCCATTATCTGATATCTTATTCAATAATTTTTCATTAATAATCATTAATCGCTAAAAAGTACGCTATCTACTTATGAGTTGTGGTTCAAAGGTTCTATTTTTTCACCACTCATCAGGTTCGATGAATCTTAGTTATTTATCCACCAAATTATTTTCAGTTGCTACTGATTAACAACTAAATCGATATATATATAAATATGAGTCATCAGCTGACCTTTGATGCCTCAAGTGTGCAAGTTGATACACCAAATCACGTTATGAACATATATATCATGAAACACAGCAAATACGAAAACAGTATTCGCAAGATCAATACTTAACATACTACATAATATTTAAGTATCCCGTGTACTTAGCTTAACAATAAGCTTTTGATATTCAATTTATTTATCAAGCATATCCGGTAGTGCTAGGAATTCAGTTGCTCTAGTTCGATTTATTATCAATTACTTTGATCAGTTCTATCATTATCGGTTCACGTTCACAGTTGCTAATTAACCGAAATGTCCCGATCCCATCCGAGTTATCAATATTAACAAAACCTTCAATAGTTTAGTCAGTACGCTATTTCTATCATACTGCATCAATTATGTGTATCTCATTTAACAGAGTTTTCTATATCACAGTTATGACAAGTTGCTCGAAGATAAATCCCCAATTTTATTTGCTTATTTCAATCCTAATATCAACCTCGGATTTTTGCTTATACCAGCATCAGCATAACTGATTTTATAATTATCCAATTATGGTTGATGTGTCTCAAGTAATCTTTTGTCTTAATTGATTTCTAATTATTTCTTATTAATTAATAAACATCCATGATCTGCAATCGATTTCTTGTTGTCACTATTTAGTCTACTCACCGGGTACACCGGTGTTAACCAACCACCATCCGATTATTATTATCCATAATTATAAATTTCATGACAGCTTGGATATCACTAACATCATTATTATCTTAATGGTCAATACACATGCAATTATAGTGTTTAATAAAATCGGAGGTAGACTTTACCCACTTAACAATTTTCAGGTTAAGTAACTTCAATATTCATCACAGACGGATAGATAGTATTAGCTGAAGATTTATACTTAACAATTTCTATCAAAGCTCAGTACTTAAATATTCAGTTCTTAATTCTAATAAATACTCGCAACATATAATAATGCTCAGAATTTTACAAACCAATAACTTATGTGGTATTTGTCTATGTTCATCCATATTGATGCACTTACGGGCGATTAATGGTCAAGTCTATACGAATTATAAATGGCAAGACACAACTTGATATCATACCCGTGTTATGTTCGCGCGCGCACGCACACACACACACATATATATATCACGCCCGCAATTCATTATTCGGGGTATCCTATTGGATTTCAGTTCTACAACAATCATTCACTTTTATAATATTTATCACAATCATCGTAATAACAACATTTTAGCTCTATTGGATCAATATTATCAACAATTCTCAATAATAATTATTTCTAAATTGGGAAAAACAAAACTTAAGTTAGTTATTCCACTCATCGGCATTCTATAAATCCTTAAATGCCCAATACCACATACGGATATAGAGATGTGTAGCTCTCATTTTCACAATCATAACGGCTCAAGAATCATCCGAATCCGACTTCGGATGGCCAAGATATCGTTCGGAAACCAAAACCAATATAAAAGGTTAGATACGTAATAACTGAAAATTTTCAGGGTTGTTTGTAATTTTTTAGGGCCCCAAAATAATATGTT
Organism: Agave tequilana; assembly: GCA_038442645.1. Lineage (NCBI taxonomy): Eukaryota > Viridiplantae > Streptophyta > Magnoliopsida > Asparagales > Asparagaceae > Agave > Agave tequilana. The sequence goes on along the minus strand of JAVJIF010002548.1, from coordinate 221,541 downwards.
TATCTCACAAGGGCTAAAATGAAATTTTACCTTATTGGGTCGGATTTTGGTGCACAAGGGTCGGGTTTGGGTTGAATCCGAAACCCAAACCCGTTTGGGTTTTTAACCCAAAACACGGTAGCAGCAGCAGCGCGCGCTGCTGCCCTCGCGACGCGCGGCGCCCGCCACCCGGCGGTCCGCCGGTGCGGTTGCCCCGCCGGCGCCCCTGGCCGCCGGAGGGCCCTACACACACAGAGAGAGAAAGAGGAAGATGAGAGTGAGAGAGAGTTTTTATTTCTCTCTCCCCCACTTACTCCCACCTACTCTCCATACTTTCCATACCTCCCATACTTCTCATACTTGTTATTTTATTTTATTTTTTATTTTTATTTTTTTTCTTTTTCTCCCTCCTCTCCATAACAATCAAAATATAATTACAATTAAAATTAGACACCAATACTTGGTATTCAAACAAATATTTCATGAGGTAAACACATTTACATAATTTTCACATATTAGTTTACTCAAAACAAATTAATAAATAATTATAAAAGAATTTTCCGGTAAGATACCAATCACCAATTCTCATTATCGGTATGGAATAAAAAAAAGTCATACAAATTTCTAACAATCTCTTTAACACAATTTCTAATAATTAGTACAGAGTTTAATAACTCGAGTGTTACATTTTAGCCCCTGTGAAATTATAAATTACTTTGGGGCCCTGAAAAATTACAAACAGCCCCCTGAAAATTTTCAGTTATTACGTATCTAACTTTTTATATTGGTTTTAGATTCCGAACAATATCTTGGCCATCCGAAGTCGGATTCGGACGATTCTTGAGCCGTTGTGATCGTGAAAACGAGAGCAACAAATCTTGTGTATCAGTATATGGTATTGGGAGCTCAAAATTTCTCGGATACTGGTGAGTGGAAGTCCTAACTCAAGTCAGTTTTTTCTCAACTTAGAAATAATTATTATTGGGATATTATTGATAATATAGGTTGTGACCTGTCTGATCTAAAAGTTTAAAGTAATAGGTAAAGCATAACTTTCTATTTATGTTCTTCATTTTTACTCAATTATCCGATATGAGACTATTTAGATCACAAGTAACTCAACGAATCTTACGTTTCATGTGGGATGTTGAACTACATGGTCCATCAAATTCGTCAACTTGTTAGAGGGCAAGGAAAGTCAGCACAAGTCCAAACCTTAAATGACACATGGCAAACATAGATCACAAACAGCATCCAACACCCATGGCTACAAATATCGGATTCAAACTCCCTCTTAGGTCAAACCAAGCTCTATACCAATTTGTCACAACAAATCGGCTCATTCACGAACAAAACATGTGAATACACAAATATGGGTTGACACCACTTTAACCCAAAAACTTAGGTTTCAGCTAATAGTAGAGATCCAACTTTCTATGTAAGTTCTTTCACTTTTACTCAATTATCTTATGTGAGATTATTTAGATCACAAATAAGTTAAGAGTAGCAATTATTGGTAACGATAGTGTACTAGTGTACTCTAACGACTGTACTACATCAGTAGTACTATAGCAACAATTCTATAGAAGTAGCGATGGAGGTACTGTAGTAGTATTAGACGAAGTCGAATAAGCTGTTAGTAGTGGTAGAATGTGACAATATTTGTAGCAATTTAGATCACAAACTCTAAAGCTCACATAACATGTTAAATTTTGAAAGACTACATCTTTATTGATAAATTAAAAGAATTATAAAGTACAATTATATAGAACAATGAGTAATCCACTCTTTGTGTAGGTCCCATACAAAATCAAATCATACTCAAACTATCACTCTTGATACTACTCTCTATAAAGCTTAAAACACTTGTAGAGAAATAGAAAATCATAAAAAGGAATTGATTGATAATAAAGGGGAGACAATACATATATAATAAAAGTGATGGGTATGGGTCTATTGGGAAGAAGCCAATAGCTCAATAACCAATAGCCCAATAGCTATTCTAACGCTCCTCATCAAGATGGAGCATAAATGTCAACCATGTCCAGCTTGCTACATAGGACAGAAAACACCTTTGGAGAAGTTGCTTTGGTAAGTGATCTGCCAACTGCTTTGAAGATGGAGTAAACGGGAGAGAAATCACCTTTTTGGTCCATGCATCTCTGACCAGATGACAGTCAACCTCTATATACTTAGTCCTCTCATGTAACTCCTAATTTTGTGTGATATTAATAGCAGACTGATTGTCACAAAACATAGACATAGGGCTAAGATGATGAAAACCAAGCTCCAATAACAGATTTTTCAGCCACATCATTTAACAAGTAGTATGTGACATGGCTCTATACTCAGCCTCTGCACTGGTTCTAGAAAATCTTGTTTCTTACTCCTCCATGTCACCAGCCTCTAACGAATATGTATTAGCCAGTAGTGAACTTCCTATCTCCCTTATCACCAGCATATCCTGAGTCAGAATAGCCAAAAATATAAACATGTCCAGATTTCTTGTACAACAAATCTTTTCCAGGAGAGCTTTTGATATAGGCAAGAACCCTCAGAGCAGCTATCCAGTGAATCTCTCTAGGCTGATGCATAATGTAGCACCCCGGCTATTAAAATCTTTATTTAACATTATAATCCGTGATTTAAGAGATTATATAGAATTATCGAAAGTGATGATTCAGTTAATTGTTGTGTAATGTTTGTTTTGTTTTAAATTTTTGTGGGGATAATTTTAAGTGGAATGAAATATTGATAATTGTAAATATGTGTGTACATACATGTACGTGGGTAATTGGATTTATCATACATAAATACTAATATACCAAGTGCATGTGATATGAATATGTAAATGGAGGTATGTATGGATGTATATATATGTATGTGTGTAGTATAAGGGTATGTACTAGTATGTGCAATTGGATACATACTCATATTTACACTAATCATATACAAGTACCATTATTCTAATATAAGATTATTATATAAGAGAGTAAGTGGAGGGGAGTAGGTGAGGACAAGTGGCTAATTAGGAATAACATTTTTGTATGCACATATATTGGGCTACATGAGTAATACCCTTATCTTTCCAGCTACCTTCACTCTCTTCAGCCTTCTCCCCCAATTCAGCTGAACCCTAAGGACTTCCCAAAAATTCTTAAATGAAATCCCCTAAAATTCACTCTCAATTCCTTAAAATTTCTCCTCAAAATCCAATCTGAATCCCTACCTGTCTCTATATCTCTCCCTCTCTTCTCTAATTTGTGTGCGGCACAGCAGCAGCGCGGGGCAACTGCTGCTAGCAGCAGAGCCCACCCAGAGCACAGTGGCGTGGGTCCCCAGGACACGATGGAGCGCGACTCAACAGATTTTGACGCCGGGAAAGAGGTGAGGGAGTTTTTTATTTTCATTTTTCTGGAATTATTTCTTTTGATTAGATAAATTTGAAACCTCATAAACTTCTATGGGTTGAGAGCAATTGAAGCTATTTAATCCAGTAGATTGTTATATGATTCGAATGTTCTGGATCAAGATGGATCTTCTTTTTAGGTTGGAAAGCAAGTCTGTGCTTAATAAGATTGGGTGATTCAATCCGAGTTGGATTAATTAGAGAATTCATATTTAATTAGACAAAGTTAGTTACTGAAAACTTATACACTTTTATACCTGGGAAGGAGCTTGTAGGATTTGAATCAGGGTAGAAATGGATTGTTGATTTACCCATCTATTTAATTGTTATTTTTCTTAATTAGCTTGCATGAGATAACTTTTCTATTTCATAGTATTTTTCTCCCTATTAACCTATTAAACAAATTTTAGTTATGAGCATATGCCATTGCCACAACCCTAGAGAAGTTGGTGGCATTCGACAGTGTGATTATAGTCCTGTAGTACGATCTTTTAAGTCAAAATTTAAAAGAGTTCATGTCAAGATACGTCTTACTATAAAACAAATTCCACTTAATATATAAAAAAAAAATTTATGCTAGTAAGTATAAATGAGTCATGATGTCTATGCACATGCTATCATTGTGATCACGTCCTTGTTCTCAGAATGTCGGCTTTTTCTTATGTTTTCCCCTTTCCAATAGGTATGTCCAGTCTAAGAACAACATATCTTTCAGATTCTCTAACTCCTCACTTCTTATCATCTTAATTATGCAGAATTAATAGTTTCGACCTCAGAGGAGCATGCCTGCCCTAAAAATGATTTATGTTTTGTAAGACAGTTTCTATTACTCTAGATGAGGAGCTAATATAAAAATTTCTCAAGAATTTCAAATACCAAAAGTATAGTCATATAAGCATGTGTAATAAGTTCCAAGACTAAGATTTAAGTATCAATATCATACATCATCTCAGCGCAACGAAGCTAATCAATTAAATACCTGAAGAGTTTCACGATTAGAGTTGCAAGCAGGGTTATCTAAATTAACTTCGAATGAAAACTTAGAAAAAGGGAAGTTTTAACACCTTCAACAAAAGTTAAGGATAAGAATGCTTATACTTGGTGACAAAATGATAGGTAAAACTTAAAAGTTTGAATCATTCTAAGAGTAGCATGTAGAGAGCAAGTAGTTTTAGCAATATTTGGTTACATCTCAAATTCAATATCATTCACCGAGTTACCACATCCAATTAAAATGACTAGACATCCACATCCTCCCTATATGGTAGTTTAAAAATGAAATCATCCACAGTTGGATTTTAGTTAACTAGATTGATGTGTTCTAACTTGGTCGATACTTTAGTAGATCAGTTGTAATAGAGGATCCAATGAAGGAGAAATTCTAGATTTTGAGAATAAATAGGATGTGCATTATTCATATCATTAATAGGCAATAGCCTCTTGAACGTATCCCCTCCATCACAAGAGTATCATAGTCATTACCGGTCGAAGTGTTTTAGTTGAAATTACACATCCATAATCATCATAATTTATTATATGAAGGATCAAGTTTGTTGTCATCCTCTTCTTCTGTAGGGTTATCTCACCCATTAGAGTTGTAACACTGGTTAATGATGTTGAAAATAGTTATTTTGTAGGTTTTCAGCTACTTTTACATTGTACGATAATAGTAGGCAATGGCTTCAAGTAAATTAGCATCCTATATCTGAAATTCATAAGTTCATGAGGTGCCTAAAACTTCTCTTCGCTTCTTGTCTGATGTTAGGGACTGATGTTCAGATAAGTCATTCTCTAGTTGGATAACCACGTCAGCGCAGTACCACTGTATGTGATAAATTTGTTAACCGAAAAATTTGTAAGAAAATTTATAACTGACATCAAATACGATCAATAATTACTTCACTAACAATGAAATGTGAGATTAGCCACAAATTACGAATCCTATAAGTAATTATTAAACTCAAGGATAGTTAGTGAAATTATGACTAATAGTAAGACCTAAGACCAAGAAATTGTATAGGGGGAAGATAGGTTGTTATGAATAGTTAATTTTAAAATTTGTAGTTAATATTGGAAATGAAATGATTAAAAGTAACTATCTGATTGACCAAATTAGTAATCATAATATCATAATCTTTAGTTGAATTGAAAGTACAGAGTAAATTTACCTGATGTGATTAGTTCACAATTCAAGAGATCGGGAATCCCCGATTGGTCTTGTGAGTCGTATCTTCAACTTGTACTGGTATTAATTGATGAATTCATCACCAATTTGAAGTCAAAGTGAAACAAGATAACGATAACTATAATATTTCTTAGTCTAACCAAACAAAACATGACTTGTAATCAATGATATTGAGAACTAGAGTCTAGAGAAATAGATTTAAATACAAAAAAATACAAATTGGTAAGTTTGATAGTAAAATGCAGATTTGTAATTAGCACGCGTATATAAAATTATTACGAGTGTAACTCCAAAAACTAAATTTGTCACCCAAGAATTTAACAAGTAATCACTTATTAATATAGATTTTTCGATAAATATACTTGATGATAGGCATCGCGCGTATGTGGATACATATGTGTCTATTGCATTTCACTGGATATATGAGTATAATACACGTTGTAAGAGTTTCCTCAAAAACTAAACCAAAACATACATTGGTGAACAAACTTCTGCTCTAATTATAATAGAGTTATATGGAATTGGAATGGAAAATAAACTTGTGTATGAGATCGTCATGGTTAATAATCTTTATGCTAAGTAATTACCGGAATATATGAATGAACCGGTTACTATCATACACTAATACGGTTGATCTTCATGATATGCGTGCACTAATCATTGTGTATACTCAGTCGTGTGTGCTATATTGAAGATATATGTATATATATATATACAAGCAACATGATCAAGAAGACTGAAAACTAGTAACGTGAATAAGAATTCCACCTATATAATAAAGTGAATGGATTACTAAAGTGTTAACTTATAAGCTATATACATACTATCTACATATATAGTGAATTATGAGCTTTTCTTCAGAAATAGAATTGATGAGTTAAGAATCAACTATAATAATTGGTTGATACTTCGTATTATGATGAATTGACTGTTATTTGGGTATGCACATATCTCTCTGTGTGTGGGGGGCGCGCGTGCATATATACACATGTCTGTTGCATTCATATTTATCTAAGGGACCGGGAGGGAGCCGGTAGGGGGAGACGGTGTTACCGTTATATCTATATTTATATATCAGAGGAAGGGGCCGGGCGGGAGCCGATAGAAGGGAAGATGGTGTATTGTGTTATGACATTTATATATATGCTTATATCATGAAGGAAGGGGCCGGGTGGGAGCCGGTAGGAGGAGAAAGATGGTGTGATTATCATATATTTATACAAAAGAGGAAGGGGCCGACGGGAGCCGGTAGGAGGGGGAAACGGAGAATCTCACACTTCACTTGTACTTTGTATGTGCATATGAATCATGTATGATATGTACCCATTAAATATTTTGTGTGAATGTAAAAGGGTGATATGATTGTATTATTGAATTACTTGAACAGATAAATAATATTCGTAGCAGTGTGATGAGATATTGTATTACCGGGATAGATAACTATATATGAAATTGGAAGTATGTTTGATGTGCTCCGTGTATGTTATATGGGACACGTAGATGATACGTGCCGCAAGTACATAAGATGAATTCATGCATAAATTAAAAATAACTGAGTGAGTATGCTACTGCAACTCATAAACTATGTAATCTGTGACAGAGAAACTAAAGAAGGTTAAAGAGAATCAATTACTAGAAAAGTTGGACCTTCATAATGGTATCAACTATTCATTATGATATATTATTTTTCCCTTGTTCCTTTTGTTCATCTATACTTGTCGTAGTTGTTGAAGAAAAACCTACTCCTTATTATTTGTGTTTCCTTTCTTTGATACCCTTCTGACTCTCTCACTGGCTTGTTGAGCTCACCCCCTTCCAGTTTCATATTTTTCAGGTGAGACTGAGGCCCAGCTTAACTTTGGACAGTTGCTAAGAATTCCTTTAAGAATGAAAGTATTGTATAATATTCATTGTAAATGTTTCTTATTGTATATATTCATAACTTTATTAGATATGTATTGATAATCAAGTATTAAATTGTGGGATGGATTGGTGTAGAGAGAGATTTAGTTGTGATATTCATGATGAGTTAGATTATATGATAGTACTGCCTTATTTCATGGAGCCCGAGAGGGGTACTCTCGAGCGTATCATTTTATTTTCATGTAAGTAGGCGATGTCAAGCCGAAATATTATTATGATTGCGTGGATGGTTGCCTAATATTACTTTATGTATCTAGATTGAGAATAAGTAGGCTGATGTTGGCCGAAACTATTTGTGGATAATATTGTATATCAGGTCAAATCAGTATTTGTAAAGGAGATGCTGCTGAAATTTTCAGAAATTTGGAGATGATTATGATAATATGTTGGTTTAAAAGAATGTTTATGATTATTGAGGATATTAGAAATCTGAGACCGTTACACATAAACCTACTCAGTACTCCAACTATAAAGGTTATATCAGGCCTAGTATTGTCAAGTAGATCAACTTCTCAATCAATCTCCTATACTGTCCAAGGTCATCAAGTAAATGACTATTATCACATCATAAATTCATATTTGCTTTCATTAGAGTGCTAGCAGATTTGCACTGCAACATGTCAGTTTCTTTAAGGAGATCAAGTGTATACTTCCTCTGAGATAGATATAAATCATATTTTTGATAAGCAACTTCAATCCTAAGTTAATATCTTGCTTCCCTATATCCTTTATCACAAAATATCATTTGAGATACTCATTTGTTTCTGCTAAGGCCACAGAGTCACTCTCAGTTAGCAAAATCTCATCAACATGCACAGCCGGTATCACTGAGCCAGACTTAGTACGACGAACAAATACTGAGTGATCTAAATGATAACAAGCAAAAATAATACCAGAGATAACTATGTTGAACTTCTCAAACTATGTCCTTGGACTAGTTTTGAGTCCATAGATCGCCTTCTTAAGTCTACAGACAGTATTCTCTACCTGAGCAATATACCCTAGAGGTTGTCCCATATAAACTTGCTCCTTCAAGTCCTCATAGAGAAAGACATTCTTGACATCTAGTTGAATAAAAGCCACTCCATATTAACAGCAATAGAAAACAAAATTCGAATGAAATTCAGCCGAGCAACTAGTAAAAAAGTCTCAAAGTAGTTCACACCATAAGTTTAAGTATATCCTTTGGCAGCAAACATGGCCTTATACCTATCCACTAAACCATCTATGCGATACTTCAAAGTATAGACCCATCGACAACCCACAACAACAGCATTTTTGGGTGCAAAGACCAACTCTCAAGTTCCTCGAGAAATAAGAGCACTTATCTCTACATCCATAACCTGCTTCCAGACAGGTATCAATACAGCCTCCTCATACGACTTGGGTAAAGATACAGAGGACAAAGACAAAGCAAACTGTTGGCCTAAAAAACCATCACTCTAGTTTTGATGATGATTAACTCATAAAGTTATTGTACTAATGATCTTGTGCTCATTTAGTTTCAGATATTCTATCAAGATCTTAGTCCGTATTTAGCTTCAACAAAAGATTTGAAGTCAAGTTTTGAAACTAGCTCGTGTGATTCAAGAGCTCACGCTTTAACATCGCATCAAGTACTCTAATGGGAGTCTAGCTCATGGATCAAGTTTGGACCAAGTCAAGATGGAAAAGAAGATTTTCAAGAGAAGATTTTCAAGACTTGTGTCATATTTGTAAGTGTTAAAATTTTTGTTTTAAATAAAATATAAAGGATAGATTAGTTATGGATTACTCAAACTCACACACACACACAAAACATTTCATGTTAAATAGTTTTAGTTTTAGAAAATACAGTTTTGATTTTGATCTTCAAAGAATACATTTTTATGGTTCATGAATAAATTTCATCAAAACGAGTTTACATGGTTTATATGTGTATTGGATTTCATCCATACACATTGTTACTTCATAATGTTTAGAAAAATTTATTTTGATGTTTCTAGTTCATGAGTTTAAGTTTTATTAAAATCAAAACTTATTTTGAGTTTATTGTCAAAAATAAGTATATTTCATCTTTTATGTGTATTGGATCATATCTATACACACTATACTTCAAATGTGTTTAAATATCTTGTTTTTATATTTGAACAAGTTTTGAAAAAATTGGTTTTCCATTTGAAGTTGATTTTTGAAAAATAAAGTTTTCGGTTTAAGCCTAATTTCTATACCTCAAAAATAGTTCAAATTGTTTGTAATATGTGTTGATTTTTTGTCACACATATGTGTATTTCAAAGTATTGATAAGAACTTATTTTTCTGGATTTTATGAAAATTTATTATAATTTTTAGGGTTTTACAAGTTTAAGTTTTAAATCTTTAAAATCCTGTTCTAGGCTGCTGATGGTCGACCTACGTGCACAGATATGTACAAGCTTTAGCGGTCGACCGTTTGGTCGACTGATCCAGAGAGCTTGCTCTCTAGATGTGGCTCTGGTCGACCGAGCGATCGACCGACCAGAGAGACTTGCTCTCTGGTTTTTGCCTCGGTCGACCGAGCGGTCGACTGGTAAGGCAATGGCCTAGGGCGGTCGACTGGGCTGTCGATCGGCAACCCCAACGGTCTAAAATATGACCATTGGCCGGTCGATCAGCTGGTCAACCGACATGTCATTTGGCCAAAAAAACTATGCCCAACGGCTAGTTTTCTAAACCCTTATAAATAGGGGTCTTTTGGCCAGTTTTGAGTAAGATTTTAGAGAAGTTTTAAAGTCAGATTTTCCTATCTTTCTCAAAAGTTTTTCAACAAGTTTTTGGGCTTAAATTTCATATCAAAAAGAGAGTTTATCAAGAGTGTTTTTTTGACTTTTTCAAAAGCATTTCTTAAGTTTTTCTCCACAAGTTCCATCTAGTTTTTCTCACACAAGCTTGAGCTTTCTATTGTTATATCCATCCTCTAGGATTCTTGTTGTGAGAAGTATTTGTTGGTAATCAAGAGAAGAGATCACCACGTGTTCCATTTTATATTTGGAGGAAGTTGTATAGGTTGCGGCCTCGACGAACTTGCGGGTTCGTGTTGTGAAGAATTCTTGAGGGAGCTCATTGTAGAGGAGCGGCCTCGGCAAGCTAGTGAGCTTGCGGTGTGTTGTTTTTGCAGGAACAAGTGAGGGACTTGTGGGTCCAAGAGTTCTTGAGAGAGCTTGTTGTAGGTATTGCGGAACCGAGTGATCTTGCGGGATGGATTTTAGTGGAAATCCTTTATAGTGGTGAAGGCGAGAACGTAGAACAAGTGTGCTCGAACCTCGAAACAAATCTCTCGTACTTGCGATTGCTTATCGCTCTCTCTCACACTTGTGTTTATATCTTTCTTTCTCTTATTGCTTACATCTTTATATGTTTGATATATACTTGTGCTTAATTGATATATATGCTTGAGATTGTTTGACATCTTGCATGCTCTAATTCATTGTACATTCATTGCATGCTTGTGTTTGTGCTCACACTAATATTCAACTAAGAGAGCAATAGTAGCATCTTAATTCTTAGTCTAGATGAATCTTGAGGAGAAAATTCAGAGCCCTTAACAGGGAATTCGGCTTCACTCTTTAGTTATATATTGTGTGTTACCCTAATAGTTTTAGTTTGCATAATTAGTTTTAATTCCGGATTGTTTGGCATTTGATTAGCTAGTCACCTATTCATCCCCTCTAGGTGACCTATATAAACGGCGAAAGAGGAAGTAAGACGATAATAAGAAACAAAATGAGAGATAAGATGATCAGTACAAGATCGTTTACCTTTACAGAGGGCAATAAAATCATCAAAATCAGAGGAAGGTACTGACGGCTGAAGAGGTGGACCTTCCACTAGAAAAAAGGCGGCCAGAACCAGTTCAGAGGCAGGACTTTTCGCTGATGTGTAAACATGTCTGAAATCTTTTTCCCGAGGTGGCTTTGGTGCAGGTGATACGACAAGATATATAGGCTAAAGGTCTTAGTGAAGGCATATTGCTCGATAGGAATGAGTGGAGAAAGCTGATTCATGTGCCCGATCCGGCGTAATTCTCTTTTGGTTCATGTAGCCTACCCCCAAATACTTGGGACAAATGGCTTAGTTGTTGTTGTTGTTGTTTGGCTTTAGTGCAGGTGGCGATGTAGTCTCTTTTAATGACATTGGCGAAAAGACATCATAGTCAACAGCAAGTGCAAGTAAAGAAAAAGACGCTGAAAGAGAAATAGTCTCTGATGCAGTAACTAGACCTTGTAGAGAAAAGTAGGCAACTGATTCAAAAAAATGTGATATCAGCTGACACAAAATACTTTCTGGTTGATAGATTATAGCACCGATATTCTTTTTGAGTTCGAGAATACCCAACAAAGACACATTTTATAAACCTAGGAGATAATTTATCCAGACCTGAAGACAAATTCTAAACAAAACATGTACAATCAAAAACACGCGGAGGAACTAAAAATATACTTTTGTCAGGATACAGACATGAAAAAGAGATTTTACCATGAAGAACTGAGGAGGGCATCCTATTAATCAAATGACAGGCGCTTAACACTGCATCAGCCCACAAATACTTCAGAACATGCAAATGAATCATCATGGTTCGAGCAACATCTAGGATGTGTTTGTGTTTGCGTTCCGCAACACTATTCTATTGGGACGTATGTGAGCAGGAGCTTTGATGAATAATCTCATTCTTAGAACAAAAAAGAGACACATCATTTTTTATATATTCTAGGGCATTGTCAGTACGAAGCACACATATAGAGGTAGAAAATTGAGTTTTTTATTTCATTATGAAAAAGTTTGATGACACCAGAACTTCAGACCTCTCTTTAAGCAAATATAGCCAAGTCATACAAGAGAAATCATCAATAAAGATGAGAAAATATCTAAAACCTTTGGATGAAGGCACACGACTAGGACCCTAAACATCAGAATGAACTAACTCAAATGTAGAACTACTACGGTTATTGACTCGACTCAGAAAAGAGACACGATGATGCTTTCTCATCTCACAAGATGCACAACCAAGTGTAGAGAAAGAAGACTCAACAGAAATTATCGACCGAAGCTTCTGCAATGAAGGATGGCCCAAACACAAGTGCTAGAGTAGAATAGGATCAGGCTGACCTGCAACTAAGCCAGTAGGGGACACTGTCATCCAATAGTACATGCCTCCTCTCTCATGGCCTGAACCAATCCTCCTCCCAGTTATCAGGTCCTAAAAGACACAATAAAAAGAGAAAAGGTTACACCGTAGTTATATTATTTGGTAAACTGACTGATAGATAACAAGCTTACAGGAAATTTTGAAACATATGACACATTTTTAAGGTTCAAGGATGGAGTAACCTAACCCCATCACCAAGAATAGGAGATTGTGTACCATCAACAATATTAACAGAAGAAATTTTGGTGAAAAGATGTAAAGAGGTGAATTTATTCTTACTACCTGTCATGTGAGATGAGGCTCCAGAATCTAATATCCAAGGTCTGTGAGGAAAGGCAATATAAGCATTCATACCTGAAAAGAATGGATGAGTTGATGAATAACCTATCTGATAGAACTCGAGCTGACGTAACCTGTCATACTCGTCCTGTGATTCTGAACAGCAGGGCACCAGAAGGCACAGAGACAGTATCCGAGATAACACGAGCAGTATCATCAGAGAGCCAAGATGAAGAAATAAGAAAGGATGAAGTACTTGAGATAACCGACATCGCAGCCAATTATAAACTTAGCAGTAAAAAATCAGTAGTAAAGAGAAACAAATAACATAGTTACCAGATAGTAGCAAAGACAAACTTAAATAGCCAGAACAGATGTAAAAATCTGATTTTGAACAGTTAACAGAGCAAATCTCACCAGAGAAGTCTCATAGAGCATCAAGGAAGCCAGATCAGATGTAAAAATCTAATTTTTGAGTAGTAAATAGATCAGATCTCACCAGATAGGGCTTATAGAGCATAAAAATAGCCAGTTCAAATGAAAAAATCTAATTTTTAGAGAAGTTACGGCACTCCTTAGAGATATTAGAGGTGGGGTGGCACTCCTTGGTGACTTGGAGGATGGGCGACACTCTTTGGAGATGTTTGGAAGATGTTGCGGCACTAATGTAGGTGGGGCGACAATCCTCAGAGATTTTGGAGATGAGCGGCACTCCTTGGAGATGTTGGAAAGATGTTGCAACGCCCCTTGGATGTTACGGCACATTTTGGAGGTGGGGCGGCAATCCTTAGAGTCTTGGAGAAGGTGGTTGAGGAGAGAAGAAGAAATGATTTTAGGGTTAGGGTTTTCTTTACTCTGATACCATGTAGAGAAATAGAAAACCCTAAAAAGAGATTGTTTGATAATAAAGGAGAGACAAAACATATACATAATAAAAGTGATGGGTATAGGTCTATTGGGTAGAAGCCCAATAGCTTAATAACCAATAGCCCAATAACTATTCTAACAACACTAATAATACTCCATGAGTAAACAACTCTATTAATTAACTAATTACCTATTTTATCTATCAGCCTAAATGAGGCATTCGGACAATATGATCACCTGGTTAATTAGCTTACAATCCATTTGACTCAAAAAGAGAACCCTTAGTGGAGTTCAAGGTTATTTAACCACATATGCAATCATCTCCCTACTTGATATATAGCAAAATCAATACTTGTTTTGTTTCAATTAATCAAATTCATCAATTCATGTAAACCAAACTATTTCCCACAATCAACTAGATGAAACGATATATTCTAATAACATCTATCTTGGCTCATATCCAATTTGTACGCTAACAATCCCTTTTGCAACTATCAAGAAAAATTATAAATCTATAAGCATGGTTTGAAATCTCGAAATTGGAATCTGCCGCCAAATTTTGGTATTGGAATCGTCATATCAACTATATCGGCCATTTTGCCATAGTGATATCAATTGCGGTTAATTTTTTTAAAAAAATAAATAAAATTTCTTAAAATTTTGTTAAGATTATTAGTAACAACTTGACATTGTTTTGAAATAATCTAGCTATCCCACTGATATTTAAAGAAAACTCCAACAGCAGCTACAAGTAGAGGGGGAAGGAGAGGAGAAGTAACAACAGCAAGAGAAGAAGAGAAGCAGCAACATCCAACAGAAAAAAAAAGGACGAGAAGAAGAAGCGCACGTAGAAGAAAATGAGGAAGAGAAGAGGAAGAAAAGGAAAAAGAAGAGAATAAGAAGAACCAACCAGATGAAAAGGAGCAGAAGCAGCAGGAAGAGGAAGAAGAGGAGAATAAGAAGCAACAAGAGGAAGAAAAGAACCAGTAAAAAGAGGAAGAGAACAAGAAAATATAAAAGCAACAGGAAAAAGAAGAGGAGAAGAAGTAGTAGTAGGAAGAAGAACCAACAAGAAGAAGAAGAGGAGAACAAGAAGACGAAGCAAAAGTAAGGAGAAGAAGAATCAACAAGGAGAAGAGGGGGAGGAGAAGGAGAAGCATCAACAGGAAGAAGAGGAGGAGGAGGTAGAAGAAAAAGATGAAGAAGAGAAAAAGTAACAAAAAAACCAAATTTGCTACATATCGAAGGAGATCGCGGTCATCGGAGGGAGATCTGAGCATGTCATCTCTACCACTGAGAGATTTGGGCTTGTCATCACCGCTGGAGAGAGATCCAAACACGAAGCCTTCACAAAACTATGTCGATGTCGCTGTTGTTGGGGGCGGGGAGGAGAGAAATTGGGTTTTGTTTTCTTCTTTTTTGCAAAATCTCCGTTATATCTCAACCTCATATTAACCTCATATCGACTCGATTCTGGCTATTCCCAATTATTTTTGGTCCAATTTGCATCATCTGATTCAATCTGAATCAACCGCCAAATCCAATACAAATTCACTGGTTCATATCACAATCAACCGATTCTTTAAACCATGCCTATAATTTTATCTCGCATTAGCAAGGCATACTAATTTTAGCTTACAAATCTTTATCATATATACAAGGTTGCATGTTTTCTCATCTCTTCATGGAGATGAAAACAAATGTATCATAAACTCACCATGTTAAAGGCTTGATAAACCGCGGTCTCTAATCAATTTTCTTTTAGGAATTTGGTCAGGCCCATATCAAAAGATATACAATGAGAGTGATTGGTTCAATCTAGACATCCTGAGTTATATTATGTGATGTAAAACCACCTGGATCGTAATCACCTTCAAATCGTAACTAAATTTAAATTGAGGATAGGATAAGATTTTGGGTTTCCACCCCTTACACGGGCTTCTCACCCTAAACTCGAGAGCAAAAGAGACTCAAGAATTACTCAGATAGTTTGTGGAAAAGTTTTGATCATTCATTCAATAATTCAACATAATAGTCTAGGGGGCCTTATATAGGCTTTACAAAAGAGGACTACTGGGAAATAACTGATGTGATACTAAACGCCCACTAAGGAACACAAATAAAGCTAAAACACCTACTACAAATAAAGCTGAAACAAAATACTAAATCCTCTGAATAAGCTAAGACATGAAAAGATAAATAGGAGCTGCGTGATGTCCTCATCAATTCCCTCGGGGTGGGAGAAACTCGACTCTGTCGAGTGAGGACTCTCCTCACGAAGTATCTCAATCGGGCCAAGGTGGTGGTCGTGGCAGCAGCAAGGGTACATCATGTCGAGACCATGGTGGCGGAGGAGGAGCTGGTCTCCATGACAGATCGGTGGTGGAAGATAGCAGCACGATCAAGGAACAGAGAGTAGAGCGAGTGCATCGTCCTGGCTGAAAGCGGAGCTGATACCAGGATCCCACGGGCTATCCAATTCGTAAGCAGTGTACGCAATCCTCTTAAGAGTCATTTCGAAATCTTTACGCCAAGCATGCAACTTTCTCGTGGCCTCAAACCATCACCCTATTATCAACTGTAAATTCCTGCAAAATACTATATGGGTATGCAACAAATTTGTAGGTGTTATTGCAAATTGCTATCAGCCTAGTGATATTATCAATATGTGCAACAGGCAGATGCAAAACAGTAGGTATTCTAAGTATAGCTCCTAACGATGGGAGAACGAGAGATATAATATGCCTAGAAGAACACACATCTAACGATGGAGGTACACGGGACTCGGATACAAACTCTAAATAACCCGAAAAAGAAGTATTAGAAACCATTTGCTGGACCTTAGCAAGAAATTCAGGTGACTCTCTCAAGGATGAATTGATAGGATAACCATAAAACTAGGTTCAACACAAGGAGACTCGAATGGCTGATTAGGCACAGTGGGTATATTAGGTTCAACTATCTCGTCCACGTCATCATTGGCACTATCAGAAGACATGTGAATTTCATCAATAATTTGTGTGACAGAATCAGCTGCTATATCTTCAATTATATTAACAGTTTTAGACGAAACTTGGTCATCCTTAACAGCCATTGAATCGTCAATTTCATCATTGGGCACAGTTCTAACATGTTGACTCTCCGAGGGGCATTGATAATTATAATGTCCATAACCCTTACATTTAGAACATTTGACCTTGGCATTGATTAGCGTTTTGAAAGTCAAATCCAATTTTAATGCAACTTCAAAGGCATCTTCAACAGTGTCTAAGTCATAGGGGCCAGTAATCATAGCACGTTTTATTTTAGGCCATAAACCCCAAATAAACCTAGTTAGAGTCTCAGAAGGGTGCTCTCTCACTTCATTACGATGGGTTAAGTCCTTAAATATGTTAATGTACTCATGAACGGACATATGACCCTGATGGAGATTGTGTAGCTGGTCTAAGTGGGAGTCCCTATAATGCTGATTAGTCATGATGACTCAAGCAAGCAAGCAGATGCAGTGGAGAGCCCAAAAGTCAATTATACTAAATGTATGCACTAAACAAACAAAAAAATTCCCTAAAGTTTAAGCTTTAAATGTAAAAAAATGCATCTAAAATGATGAAAAGATGCAACCACTAGATCGAAGCAAATAGCATTTCTACCAACAAATTATAGCAATCCGTATAGTAATTGCAAGTAATCAACAGTTAACGAATTAGGTCAAGTTGTGATATCACCTGAGGGGGAGTCATTCACGCCCAAACGCAAAAGTTCTCGAAGATTCCTCAGAGAAATATTCACACTGAAGAGTTGAGATTGCCCACAAGACATTTGGACAGCGGTGATAAGAAGTGAAAGCTGGATGCCTCGAGAATGGCGCAAATCGGGCTCGAATCGGTGCAGAAACAAGCTTTAACTGTGGTGCACTGATCTACTGAGCTGAATCTGGAAGACGATCGGAGCTTGAACCAGATTGTGACTGTTGTAGGAATGTAGTACTGGTTGTCACGAATCCACTGCCTCGAAAACGGCTTGATTTGGACTTGAAACGAGCCCTGAACGGCCTCCGAAAGATATGACCTGCCGCCGAACTGAATTGAACCAGACTTGATCTGGTTTGGATTCTCGTTGAACCAGACCCGGTTCAATACTGGGCTTGATCTGCTCAGCTTGGAGCGGATTTGGGTCGGATTTGATCCAACTCAGAATGGGCTCGCCTCTTTAAAGGCTGGGCGGGTGTTGATGAAGCCCTCACCCGACACCCAACTCCTTCAGTCGCTCCCGCAGCTAGGGCAGGGGACGGGCGACGAAAGGCGGCGGCGGCGATGCGATGTCGGTGGTGAAGTCGTCTGAGATCTCGCAGAGAAGGGCTGATGGCGATGCAGTTGCGGCGAAGATGGCAGAGATCGGAGGAGAGACGTGGATCTGCGAGCGCCGACGAACCCGGGAGGAAGACGACGGGGATCTTGGGCGTCGACGATGTCTGGTGCGGCGTTGGAGATCTCCGGCGACAACGGCTTCGTGGAACGGAGGTAAGGATGAAGACGAAGGCGGAGATGTTAGAGATCTCCGGTGGCGTCGACTTCAATGGTGGAAAGCAACGGCGACGGCGACAGCTTCGTCGGATCTGACGATGATGGCGGCGGAGGACGTCAGTTGAAGAGGTTGATCGGCCGGCGAGGCTTCAGAAACTCCGATCTAGGTTCAGTAAGCCCCGACGAGGCTCGGATCTGCTCCGACCTGCTCCTTTCTGCTCTGGTGACGCAGTTAGTTGGTGGAGTTTGCCGACGGCGACGGCAGTGTAGACCAGAGGCGCCGACGAGCACAAATCCCCTTTCAGATCTGAGGAGACGATGGCGTGGAGATGCCTACTGTTGCGGTGGAGATCTCGTCGGAGTTGAAAGACGAGAGGGCAGCTGTTGAGGATTTGGATGTTGGGAAAGGGGGTGGAGGAGGTGATGGCAGCGCTCAAGGTCGTCGTGGTAGGCTGTGGGGGCGTTGGGAGGTGGTGATGATGCTGGTGGCGGTGATCGGGAAGTGGCGATGACGTGGGTGCAGCGGCGGCGGAATTTGGAGGATGGGTGAAGCTTGAAGACGATGATGAACAGTGCGGAGTAGGAATTTTCAGGAATTTTTTTTTCTTTTTTTCTTTTTTTTTGAAACAGTATAATCTCTTCTTTTTTTTTGAATGGATCTGGAATATAGATCTAGGGTTTTGAAAACTGGAGGAAAAAATTTAGAAAAGACAATATTTGAAAGGGATTGAAAACCAGTGCTCTGATACCAAAATGATGTAAAACCACCTGGATCGTAATCACCGTCAAATCGTAACCAAAATTTAAATTGAGGATAGGATAAGATTTTGGGTTTCCACCCCTTACACGGGCTTCTCACCCTAAACTCAGAGCAAAAGAGACTCAAGAATTACTCAGATAGTTTGTGGAAAAGTTTTGATCATTCATTCAATAATTCAACATAATAGTCTAGGGGGCCTTATATAGGCTTTACAAAAGAGGACTACTGGGAAATAACCGATGTGGTACTAAACGCCCACTAAGGAACACAAATAAAGCTAAAACACCTACTACAAATAAAGCTGAAACAAAATACTAAATCCTCTGAATAAGCTAAGGCATGAAAAGATAAATAGGAGCTGCGTGATGTCCTCATCATTATGGCATCCAATGAGAACAAACTCTTTAGTAATTGATACTCCCTCTCCTCCAATGGGGATTCTTATTTCTTGTTATGAGATAATGTAAGACAAACTCGTCTGAGTGGCTTGTGGAATACTACAAGGCGCGCCTGCAAACTCATGATTCTACCCAAATGTATGCTATAAATTATAAGAGATTTTTGCCTTAATTACTAAAAGAGTTGTTGTTTGTACTCTTATTATTTTGGTTACAGCTTGTAGGCAGTCACTTTCTCAATTAAACATAAGAACTATTTTTCTTCGTGATGGTCTCCAAGAGGAGGTCTACATGACACCATCTTTGAGCTTTTTTCATACCCCTCATTATCTAGCTCATACTTCTTGATCTCTTTAGGGTATAAAACCAGCTACTTAAGCTTATTTGAGAAATTAAATCAAGTGGATTCAAGCAGTTAGCTTTCTTCTAAGAGATATAGTCACGCCATGTTAATCTTATACCTCTTTCTGTAGAACTATTTTGTTTCTATGCATGTAAAATAAGAATTAGGGTTGAGAGACAAAGAGATTAGACGATAAAAAAGCAAAAGGATAAGAGGCGGCAAAACTGGGATAAAGTTGAGCCAAAAGATTCCGATTCAAGATAAATTCATGAGGAAGTGGGATCTCTTTAGGATCAACTCCAGCGTCGAGAAATTGGTTAATTGGTAAGGATACACTTTAAACTCGCATCCCTACATATGTAGATTTATTTGTAAGAAAAATATTTACCGAAAAGTTCTTACAACTTCCCAGAGTCCCCCTCAAGTTTGATCATATAAATTATAATACCTAATTCACTACAAATAAACTACATTGCTGATCTCCCAAGCAGTTTTGTAAAATATATTTAATAAGTAGTAGAGGTCACATTTCTTAGCCAATAATATTTCTCATGCACTATCTTCTTTGAAGAAGATGAAATCAATCTCAATATGTTTAGTCTTCTTGTCAAACAGTAGATTAGATACAATAAGAATTAGTTGTTCGATTATCACAATATAAAATCAAGTTCACCAAAAAATTTCACCAAGTGGTAAAGGTCAATATCTTAGCTCAATAATCTTCTCATCCACTAGCTTCTCTCAAACAAGATGACAATCAACTTCAATATGTTTAGTCCTCTCGTGAAACACCGGATTAGATGCAATAAGAATTAGTTGCTTGATTATGACTATACAGACACAGGAAACAATGATGTATAACCAAGTTCACCAAGAAATCATTATATCTATATCAATTAAACAAAACATCAGGCATGCTTGATATCTACATTGTGTAATAGATCTTGACAACACTTTGCTTCTTACTCTTATAAAATAGAAGATTTCATCTAATAAATACAAACTATCTATCAAATGGTGATCATGCACAATTAGCATTTGAAAAATCAGCTATCCAGGAGTGTCCACAATCAGAATACAATAAACCTCCCTATGGAGCACTCTTTGAATATCACAAATCCTGATAATAATATCTAAACAAAAGTGCGAGGATCTAACAAAAATTGACTTATAACACTCACAAGACAAGCAATATCAAGTCAAGCACTATAAAGTAATTCAATTTTCTCACTAATCCAAAATATCTCGCTAGATCAGGCAGTTACCCCCTTAGACCGCATTAGCTTGAATTTGTCATTGGAGCATCCACTAATTTGCATCCCAGCATCCAAGACTGCAATAAATAAATCTAAAATGTATTTTCTATCAGATAAGTATCTCTCTTCTTTGATCTTGTTACCTTAATCCAACAAAAATATCATAAATTTGCCAAGATCCTTGATATGAAACCTCCCTTGTATGAAAGCCTCAATCGTAATAATATCTCAATTGCCAAAATTAAAGATATTATTTATATATTTCACTCGATATGTGGAATAAGAAAGAAAAAAAATTCATCATTAAAATCAAATGTATGTGAACCGTGCAGGAAAACAAGGTTTGGACTAAAAAAACAAAGAACTTATTAGATCTAGAAATAATAACATCTCTACCCTTCCTAAGTCTAGACTTATATGCTTTAAGATTCAGCTTGGAAACACCTAGTATATTATCATGGACAACGCACACAAAACCAGCAGCACAAGACGATGAAGGAAAAGTTGAACATGAATAAACTAATGAATAAGGGACCTGACCATGAAGAATAGAAGGCAAATAACTTATAAGATAACAAGTGATAAGGACATAATTATCCCAAAAATGTTTAAGAACCTTCATATGAAATGAGTAGTGTATGTGCAACTTCTAAAAAAATGATGACTTTTACGGTCAGTAATATCTTGTTGTGATGTGTATGGACATAAAGACAAATGAATGATGCGATTAAAGTCCTTACCAGTACATCAAAACTCTGAAGTTGTGGTAATTTGATGATTATATTACTATATCGTAACACGCTCCCGCAAGTTGAGTATCATTTTTATGGAACAAAACCTGGGCTTGTGCGTAATGATTTTTTTTTAAATCCGTTTTTTAAATGTGTGCCCACCGAGAATTGAACCTGGGTTGCTCTAATACCATATTAAAGTCTGTCACTACATCAAAACTCTGAAGTTGTGGTGCAGGGGTTATATTTTATATGCTAACAGATAACTAACACATAAACTCAATAAACAAAGAACAAAAATATTCTTTAGCATTATCACTTCGTAACAAATGAATAGAAACACTAAATTGATTTTTTTACTTTAAAACAAAATCTCTTTATCATAAAAAAGATGCAAATAATTCTTTATTAAGTAAAGTTAAGTAACACAGGAGATATCTTCAACAAAGATAAGAAAATATCAAGAACAATTTTTGACTCTACAGGACAATGATCCCACACATCAAAATGAATCCTAGGTGGACAAGACATACGATAATACTTACCCAGTTGACACAACTCATAATCTAAGTTCGATACATGACTCAAAGTGGGAACTAACTTTTTCATTTAGCAAGGAAAGATGTCCCAAATGATAAAACATGTCAAAAGGAAAGACATTGCCTAGAACACACCATAGAATAAGCCAGATAATAAAGACGTCCAGATTCATGCCTTGTGCCAATCATCCTCTGTGTTCTAAAACCCTGGAAACCATAAGAATGAGGAAAGAAGACCAAAATATTTCAACGATTGGGTGAGTTTACTAAGAGATAACAAATTGAAAGAAAATAAGGCATATAAAAAACTGAAGATAAAGAGAAGGATGCATAACATTAATAATGCAACACTTTCTCCCCCGAAAGTTGAGCGATGAGCTAATGTCACAGCAAGAAATGATGATGTGAAATCAAAGAAGAAAGAATACATAAATCCTCAGTCATGTGATCGAAAGCTCCCAAATAAATAATCCAAACTGGAGTACTGAAAATGAAAGACAAAGTATGATTGCCTATCTTAGCCATAATATTTGTAAGGGAATAAGATATCATGTAAGTGGTTAAACCTATGTAGCACGCACACTCCTATTATGAAGCCCTGTCATATACAAAGCGTCTCTGACACGTGTGTCGTCTGTACTTTAAAGAAATTGTCACGTGTCCGCGTGTCGTGTCTAATTCAATATTGTCGTATCCGTGCAACATAGGTTAAAATTATGGTAACATCTTGTATCTCACAAACTCCTCAACTGACCACATTTAACATGGTAATAGTGGTAAATTAAGTTGGTTGTCTATATAGCTTTCAACAAGTGTTATTTGTATGCCCTTCTTCTTTGTAATACTTCTTTATCTTTACCTCTTTAGTCCACTCAAAATTATCTCTACCACCAACGATTGATGACATGCTCTACCTCCTCCCCTTAAAAGAGTACCTAGTATGAACCACCCTACTTCTCCTAGACATAATATATAGTAACACAAGCTTAGAATTTGTCCCCACTGTTAGCTATCAATCCAATAAAAAGATTTTTTTAATGAAAATCAACAAATTATAACAACAATCCCTTCAGTCCTCCCTTAGGCACAATTCCTCTCATCCCTCCTTAGAATCACAAACTATAATACTCCAAATTGTCTCTTGCCTTAAGATGTGGCAAACATAAACATATCACAAGCTGAAGTCTTTCGAGAAATACAAATAAAATCTCCAAATACTTCTAATCCTCCCTTGGGATTCAATTGCATAAAAGCTGAGATTCTCTCGTGGAATCGTAAAACCATAAGTAGACCTAATAACCAAAGATCGCAAAACTATTCGAGTTGTCACTGATTATTAGCTAGAATTAGACTTCATTGTTGATAGCATCATCAGAATCAAGGCTGGTTGGCAATGTGAGGCATAATCAACTTCGATTAGCAATTATAACTTGGTACTGATCTCAACTATTTGAATATATGGGGATTAGGGTTGTTGCAAGTGGTGAATTGTAACTACGATGACTAGTAACCGGTGATTTTTAAAAGAAGAGCGACAATATTGAGATTAGAAATTAATCATGACTCTGATACTATCAAATAAAAGTCAGGGTTAACAAGAAAGAGACTAAAGGAGAAAAAAGAGAGAGAAGTGGTTATTAACCTTAACCTCTCATCCCCTTGTGTGTGTCTACACACACAATTATATTGCAAACTTACATAAGTCCCTGCATTAATATTATTTCCTAACAATATGGACTAAATAAGCACTGTAGGTGATGATCCCTCTAATATCAGTCGAGCAATTTCTATGTTGCTATTTTGAGATGACAGATCTTGATTCACTTCATATCTTTTAGACCTAAGGTTGCCTTCAGTCATAAATGCAACCGGTTGTGGGTTCGCAATTGCAGGTAAATTGTGCATCACATCGATCCCAAACCTTTATGTCACCAAATGATATTAAAATTCTAGATAATAACTAAACTATTATTAGAGTTGTTTATTTGGTGTGAATAGCATGAGCCGTGTTATTTGCTTTGAAGATCATGATAAATTAATTAATATAATATCATTTGGAATGTTTTTAATTCAAATTATCCTTAACACTATCATGAAAAAGCATATATTAAGAAAATAAAAGTATTTTCTTACATGTGTATTGCATGTGACTGAAAATCTTAGTATATCTCTCTCAGCAAAGGTGCACGTTGATAAGTGACAATATCTCTCGTGTTTATTTGGTAGATGATCGGATTTTCCCTACTGATATTAAGCCTCAACAAAAGCTTTTCTGATGGTAAGTTAATTCTTAATCCCATTCGTTATTGGAAGCTTGTTTGCAGTCTTTTCTATCTCACTATCTTCAGGATTTCACATATTTTGTGCATATTAGTCATCTTGTTTCTTCTCATGGTTATCTAATCGTTCTGTAACTAGGGACCATTATGTATTTAGGAGTCATTATGTAATTAGAAGTCAATTTTACATAATATTAGAAGTTTTATTTCTATTAAAAGTTGTATTTGTATTTGTTTATAAATAAGAGAATAGAGAGATGACTCATGAACTCTCTAATTTTTATAATTTAAATCTTCTAATAGTATCAGAACCCTAAGGTTCTTAATCCTTCGCAATCTTCGTCGTCATTATCTCCACTTGCCATTAAAAGATCATCATCGACATCTTCTCCTTTTTTTCCTTCTTTTTTAAATCTGACTTGTACTCAGATGTGTAATATTAGAAGAAAAAATTTACTATTCACATGAACAGTACCGCGGTGGCACTATTCACCATGAATAGTAAATAGTTAAAATAAAAAGAAGATTTGGTGTTTCTCAGGTTTTTCTCTTTTCGAGTTATGTACTCTTTTTAAATACTTGAGAGTTTGGTGATCTTATATAAGTTGCTTTAGATCTCGATGGAGGATTGTTTGTTTGGGTTACTTGGTGGGTATTTAGATCTCGAGGGAAGATCATTTACTTGGGTATGTTGACATGTTTAGATCCCAAGGGAAGATTTTCTTTCTTGAGCATTTTGGTTGAGAAGTTCAGTTTTAGAAAAGACTTCAGGAGTATGACAGAAAAGGAGTATACATGCCAACAATTTGAGGTGTTTCAGCAATTTCATCAGATCCAAATATTTCAAAGACTGCCCAGATGTCATCTTCTGAATAACTCGCTCAGCAATTTCAATAACTTCAGATGTTTGAGCAGTTTCATGCAACCCAAAACGCCATCTTTCTCCTCCACAACTACGCTGACCTAGACATGTAATTCCACAGCTTGTCTTATATTATCTTCTCTACCGCACGTGAGTTTTAGCTTCAGAAGCTTTAGATCATATAACTGAAAATCAAGGTATATTATCATTCTCTTAGTTCTAGTTCTTTTCTCTATTGGTGACACTGGCAGATAGTTTTATATCCTCTATACAAGGTATAGGTGTGTCGATGATACATTCTCATTATCTCTATCATCTGTGTTTTATATTCTGAATTTTTTTATTTTGTTATCGATCAGTAGGATTACTAAATCATTAAAATTGCTCAGTGATATTCTTTTTCACACATTGTGTATTTTAAGAACACGGAACAAGAAAGACGATTGGCAAGGATACGAGTGTAGCG
The DNA here is from genome assembly GCA_038442645.1 of Agave tequilana. Taxonomy (NCBI): domain Eukaryota; kingdom Viridiplantae; phylum Streptophyta; class Magnoliopsida; order Asparagales; family Asparagaceae; genus Agave; species Agave tequilana. The sequence goes on along the minus strand of JAVJIF010002548.1, from coordinate 195,578 downwards.
GATTGTATTATCTGAATTTGGATTCCAACTAATAGCATGTTCTAGTTCAGTATCTGCTTTGGATCAGCATTGTTAGTTAGAACACTCATTTTTACAAGTTTTAAAACTTTTAGTTCTTGAGTTAAATTATGTTACGTCTTTATATTATGAGTTATGTCAACTAGGTAAGCATCATCATATGTCTTATCCCGATAGAATCAATAAAATGGCTAACAACTTATTTGACTTAGTACATCAGATGTATGGGGTCTTTGTATAATATCAAAACTTGATATCAAGTATGTTATAATTTTTGTGGATGATTACTTTTAAGTGGATGTATTTAATGAAAAATTATTATAAAGTATTTTCTATCTTTCAAAACTTTTGTTCTGAAGTAAAGAATTAATTTGATACATCTATAAAAATATTGACAGCTGTTAACACTAAAGAATTATTTAGTTCATATTTTTCAAACTTCATGTCTCAACACGGTATTTGTATTAGTCCTTTATTCATTTACTTCTCAACAAAATGATGTTATTGAATGTAAAAACTAGGTTTGCTTGAGGTTGCATGCACATTGTTTATTTACACGCGAGTTCATAAATAGTTTTGGGGATGTCATTCTTACAGCATGTTACTTGATTAATTGCATGTCTTTATTTGTTCTAGACAATTAGATTCCATACTCAGTTCTATATCTGCGGACTGATTTGCTTTTTTTACCCCACAAAATGTTTTGGATCTGTTGTTTTATATGTCATACTGATCCCTATTGAACCAAGTTAGATTCTCGTTCCCTTAAAGTGTGTTTCTTAGATATTCACATACTCAGAAAGAATATAAGTGTCACTATACAGAATTGAATCATTTTAAATTTCTCTAAAGTCATACTTTGATAATGAGTCTCATTCTTCTGAATCTCATGAAAACTTTAGTATTTTTTAGTTAAAGAATATTTAGCTGATAATATTGCATCGTTAGATAGGCATTATAGATTAAGATACACATTGCCTTCTAAATATGGAGAACCAAACAAAGTCTATACAAGATGTTACTTCATTATGCCACCGTCATCTGTTATTTCAGTTTCTACTTTACAATCTGATAAGAATATTTTACCCTCCAGTGATGTTACTTCTATTTTCATTCTTTCTCCTTCTATTTTTGATATCTCTAATATTAACCTTCAATTACTATTCAAAAAGGTATGCATTTGTGTTTCTCATTCTTTGTCTAATTTTATCTCTTATTCTCATTTATGTTCTTCATACAGTACTTTTATTCCTTTTGCAGACTTATACTCAGTTTTCAAGTATGTGTCAGAAACCCTTTTTATCTCCAGGATGGAGAGATATCATACAAGAGAAAATGATGGCTCTAGAATAGAATGAGAAATGGGACCATGTTTCTCTTCCTCCAGAAAAACAAGCAGTTGGTTGTTGATGGGTTAATAATGTAAAGTTGAATCCAGATGGGTTCTTAGCTCGCTTGAAGGTACGACTAGTAGCCAAAAGATACTCTTAGGTTTTGTTATGACAAAATTGATATTCTACGATACCAGTTGTTACTCTCAGGATCGACGTTTGTGGAACTTGACAATATGATCAGTACTTTTAAAAGAAAACTATTGTAAAGAAAACTAGCAATACCTAGACAAAAGAGTAATAAGAAAGAACACGAGGTTAACGTGGTTCGGCCCAAATTTGACCTCGTCCACAGGGAGAGAACTTGAGAGAGCTTTATTAATAACTTGGTACAAAGAGATTTAACCTTCCTCTTGATGACACAAGAGTATTCACATTCTCCTTCAATCTACGCCTACATTACAAGAGTATAACTTCTCTCTACGCACCATCACCTTGCTCCTCTCTTTGTTTGGCTTTCTTCTTATCTCCTTGGTGTTCTTCACCTTTTTTTCTCCTTGACATCAGCTTAGTTGAGGCAATTACAATATTTGGTTACAATCTTTATTTATAAGATTTTACAATGCAACTCCTATTTGGACTATGAGATGATCTTGGCCTTTGGATGGCTGAAGAATCTTGATCAATCCTTTTAGGAATTGATCTCCTTGATCTAGAAAGATTCTAGACCTAATCTTCAGAAACAAACCTTCATTGAATAGGAATTGAATCTTATTCATACTCCTCCTGAAAAGAAAACTCGTAATCGCTTGAAAAGAAAACTGTTTCACCTTAATTTGCTTCTTCTGCTTCAAGCTATTGTCTTCTCCAACTCAATTGAAATTTCTTGAACCATCATCTCTTCTTGAAAAATAAGGCAAAATCCTAACAATCTTCATCTTGACTTACTTTTCAAGCCTTTAGTAAAATAATTTGAGATTTCAGATTAATACTTTGATTCTTTTCTTGGTTGTAACCGTGTCGTGAAGCCTTTAACTCTTACCCCCTCTCCCTGGGGCCTTTGGGTGATTTACCGCCATGGCTTGGGCCATCATGGCTTTGCCTGAATGCACACTTTCTCCTTCTCACAACACTTTGACCCGGTTCACGTCCCATTGTATTCTTCCTTGAAACTCCACCTCGCGATGAACTCCCTTCCAATCTTATCCTTAAAACTTCACTTTGAAGTGAGTTTTCTTCCTTCAGCTTATATAACCCTTCACACTTCTCTCCGTCCAGGATTACTCTGTCTCCTTGGCTAACTGTGACGGCATCTTATTACACTTAGATCTAGCATTCTTCTTTGTCGAGCACTCTTATAGATATTAGATTGTAGCGTACTTCCGGGACATACCGAACCGCCTCCAGAGCACGCACCATCTCATCTCTTTTTGTAACCTTGACTATCCCAGTTCCAATGACCTCGCAAGCTGAGTCATCCACCATCTCGCCAGTCCCTTCCTTCTTTGCAACTAAAAAGTTGACCAACTCCTTTTGAAAACATACATGAAACGTGCTACCTGAATCAAATATCCAGCCTTTATCTTGAGAAATAGTGTCTTCATTGGAAGCCATTAATACTCCGGTTTCCTCTAAATTGCTCAATGCTACGCCTGCCTCCACAGCTTGTCCCTTCTTCTTCAACCACTCTTGTCAATGTTTGCAGTCATTCTTCCAATGATCTTCCCTGTGACAAAAATGACACGCCTTTGACGAGCCCGGACCTTTCTTTTCTTCTTCTCTTCCCTTCCTTCCCGTAACCACCAAACCCGATCCTATCTGCTCCTCTTGATTTGACTTTTTTCTAATCTCATTAGATAAGAGAATTGACGTGACCTCCTCCAAAATGAGAGTTTTCTTACCGTAGAGTATGGTGGTGACGATGTGATCATATGACTCTGAAAGCGAATTGAAAAGTATCAACGCCTTGTCCTCCTCATCGATCTTGATATCAACAGCTAGAAGCTCGTTGGTGAGCTTGTTGAAGAAGTTTAGATGCTCCAACACCGTTGTTCCTTCTTTCATGTGTAGCCCATATAGTTATTTCTTGAGATATAGCTTGTTGGAGAGGCTTTTCATCGTATACGTCTCTAAATTTGACCACAATCATGTAGTCATTTCTTTATTCATCACGTTGTACATCACCTCATCTTTGAAATATAGTTGGATCGTTCTTGCCGCTTTTAGATCCATCTCCTCCCAATTGTCCTTTGACGTACCTGCAAGTTTTGCTGACTTATCTTGCAATGTCTTGTGAAGATCTTGTTGCACCAGCAACGCCTTCACCCTCTTTTGCCACAAGCTAAAGTTTTCTTTACCATTGAACTTCTCGATCTCGAACTTTACGTAAAACTTCCTATCTTCGACATATCGCCCTTCGTCAACCTTTAGCTCTGATGCCAATTGTTGTGATGAAATTGATATTCTTCGATACCAATTGTTACTCTCAGGACTGACGTTTGTGGAACTTGACAATATGATTAATACTTGTAAAAGAAAACTATTGTAAAGCAAACTAGCAATGCCTAGATAAAAGAGTAATAAGAAAGAACACAAAGATTTAACTAAGTTTAGCCCAAACTTGGTCTACGTCTACGAGGAGAAAACTTGAGAGAGCTTTATTAATAATTTAGTACAAAGAGATCTAACCTTATGTTGAAGACACAAGAGTATTCACCTTCCTCTTGAATCTACGTCTAAATTACAAGAGTATACCTTCTCTCTATGCACCTTCACCTTACTCATCTCTTTACTTGGCTTCCTTCTGATCTCCTTGGTGTTCTTCACCTTTTTTTCTCCTTGAGATCAGCTTGGTTGAGGCAATTACAATGCTTGGTTATAACTTTTATTTATAGGATTTTACAATACAACTCCTATTTAGACTATGAGATGATCTTGGCTTTTGAATGGTTGAATAATCTTAATCAATCTTTTTATGAGTTGATCTCCTTAATTTAGAAGGATTCTAAACCCTTTAATTTTTATAAACAAACATTCATTGAATAAGAATTAAATCTTATTCATACTCTTCCTGAAAAGAAAACTCGCAATCGCCTGAAAAGGATACGGCTTCACCTTGATTTGTCTCTTTTGTTTCAAGTCATCATCTTCTCCAACTCAATTGGAGTTTTTTTGGACCATCATTTCTTCTTGAAAAACAAGGCAAAATCCTAGCAGGTTTATGGTGTTGACTATTATGATATGTTTTCACATGTAGCCAAGATAGCTTAGTCTGAATATTTATCTCATTGGCTACAGTTCATCATTGGCCTCTGCATCAGCTAGATATAAAAATGCATCCCTTCATGACATTCTTCATGAAGAAGTGTTAGATGGAGCAACCTCTTAAGTTTGTTGCCCACAGAAGTCTGAGAAGGTGTGTAAACTGAAGAAGTCCTTATATGAGTCGAAACAGTCACATTCTTTTGGACTATTTGCAACAGTTATTCAGAAGTTTGATTTTTCGTTCCCAAAAGGATCACTCAGTATTTTTTTGTAAACTTCTGAGAAAAAGAATACTTATGATGGTATGTACAGATGACGTTGTGATCATAGAAGATGATGCACAAGGAATTACATATCTAAAATAACACTTACTATAATATTTTCAGACAGAAGACATTGGATCTTTGCAATATCTTTTAGGTACTGAAGTGGCGAGATCAAAGAAAAGAATCTTTTTATCTCAAAAGAAATATGTGCTTGACATATTGTGTGAGTCTAGCTTCTTAGGGTGCAGAGTTGTGGATATACTGTAAAGATTAATGCCAAGCAGTTACCAATTTAAGAGGAGAACTTGAATAATCCTGGTAGATGTTGAAGATTGGTTGGAAAATTAAATTATTTAATGGTAACTAGATCTAACAAAGCATTTGTACTAAGTGTGGTAAATCAGTTTCTTTTAGCATAAAAAATAAGTTATTGGAATCAGTAGTACGAATACTCAGATACTTAAAAAAGACTCTAGAAAAGGGATTATTGTATTCGGATTGTGGTCATACTCGAGTGACAAGTTTTTCAAATGCAGACTGAGCAAGCTCATCTATTGATAGCGATCAGCCACAGGCTACTGTGTATTTGTTAGGAAAAATCTTGTCATGAAGAAGTAAGAAAAAAGTATGGTAACAAAGTCTAGTGCTAAGTTAGAATATCATGGGATGGCGATTTGACATGTGATTTAGTTTGAGTAAAAGATCTCTTATAAGAACTTGGTTTCACTTTAGAATCTCCTATGATGATGTATTATGACAATCAAATTACTATTCGCATTACTAAAAATTTTATATTTCACGAGCGCACAACACATGTTATGGTGCGCCAGAAGGTAGCATCCAGACTCAATATATGTCATCAACTAATCAATTGACAGATATACTTATGAAGCCTCTTGAAAAAACCGAGCTAGATTTTATCTGTGACAAGCTGGGCATGTTCGATATAAATACTCCAGCTTGAGAGAGAGTGAAATTATGAATCATTATGTAGTTAGGAGTCCTTACTTAATTAGAAGTCATATTGCTACATAATATTAGAAGTCTTATTTCTATTAAGAATTATAATTGTATTTGCCTATAAATAAGAGTATAAAGAGAGGACTAATCAACTCTCTAATTTTCATAATCTAAATCTTCTCATGTTCTACTTTGCTAATGGTTTATTCGCTATCATCGTGGCACCTCGTCTTATGCATTGTTATTTCCTTCTTCTATTCAGCTTTGTGCCGACATCTGATATAGTTTGGAGTCCTTGGATTATCATTCATTCCTCACTGATTTTTGTATTTTTGGGTGATTCTCTTATTTCTTGGAGCCCCATGATTCAGGAATTTTTTTCATGGTAGACTGATAAAGTTCAGTTGTGCTATAGTTGATACTATTGTCGAGGTGGTAGTTGATACAATTGTCGAGGTGGTTTGGCTTTGCTTTTTGCTCTCCGCTTTATTATGATAACTGAAGCACTATTCAAATTGCTAGCAATCTGGTGTTTCCTAGATGGACTAGCAAGTATCAAAATTGGTTGCCATGGGGTTTACCAACATTATGATGCAGAAACATTGTGCTATCATATATTCCTTTGAAACGTCAGCTTGATAACTTATTCGCAGAATATCATAAACATCAAGTGTTCTCATTCTTAGTTATGTGTGTGTTGTGTGTTCCATTTTTTAAGGTATTGCCTCAGGGTGAGTACGCTTTTGGTTGTATCCTTGTGTGTGCGCGCGTTTGCGCGCACATGCGTGTGTTTATCTATTTCTTTACTTGTTTACATGAGCGTGTATATCTATTTCTTTGCTTGTTTATCTATTAGGCATTTCCCCTTAATGAGGAGATAGGGAACTTACCCATTTTCTTCTCTCTTGCTCTGATGCCATGAAATGTAACAAATGGGGCTGCTTGAATAGAACAGGAACATTACACAACAAGACTCTTCTGAATCTTCTCATTAAGACAAAAATGACAGTATAAGATGAATGATTATTCGATGTTAGATCTTGCTTTGTAAGGAAAACAAGAAATGACATTGATAAAATATGACAATTTTACCATAATATTGTCAACACTTAAACAGGCAGCGCACTTATGCAGTAGATATGACACCCTTGACTACGGAATAATAGTGTTGCAAAGGAGAATCCAACATAAAGAAAGAAACAAAACAAGAAGGTGCAAGAGCTACAGGTATGTGTATATCTGCATGTAGAAAACATCAGAGAGCAGTAGACAGTTGAATGAAACTCAATTGTAAAGGTACAAATAATTTGTGAAGTAGTTTTCGACCCTTTTTTTTTAACAAATAACTAAGCCTTGGACCTTGAGATTTCCAAAGTAGGAACCTTCTCGTATCAGCAGATCAAAGAAAGTGATAAATATTAATGGTGCATAGGAGTCTGCACATAGAATATGAAGAGGGTACCTGGATTACTGTCTTTGTACCAATGAAGTCTTCGATTTTCTTCCATTCACGACCAAACCTAATTTGCAAAATATGAAAATATATTAATATCTTTAGAAACTGTTTGATCATAGACTCAAAAATATTTACATTGCAAACTGTAAAAAGAAGCCATCAACACCGAAAGAAGTTTGGTTTTAAGAGAATGCCAGCAAATAGTTCAGTTGAAGGAAGAATGCTTGCAGCCAAAACTTATTTTGTAAAAAAGAAAGACAACCAAAAGCAGCCAGGTCATCTGGTTGGTTGTCCAAATTAAAGAAAAATGTGGTTTTAATAGAGTTTAGTGTTGACTGGTGAAGGACTCTGCCGTTTATAGGTGATTGCCCCATGATTTGTTAGACGGGTTGGAAGGAAGTGGGTGGTTTCCACTCAAAACCCTTCGTTTGCTGGTGACTGCTAGAGTAGAAGTTTTTCTAAGCCAAGCAATAGCTGGTGTTCTCGGTGATATATGGAAGTGTATTTCGATGCATTGTCATCTACATGGCTGAAAGAGGATTAAGTAGGATTTGTTGATTAACCTCCTCATTCTATTTGTGCAGTGCTCTACTCTCGCCTTCATAGGCAGCTCTTTCCTCCTCTGCAGTTTTCTTTCTACCGATGCGAAATCACCATATCTAGTCAAAGCATTTAGTAAGAGTTGGTTGCTTTAGAAAATATTTCTTGACAAGATCTTCAAGGAATAAATTATTCCGAAAAGGTCAAACTTTTTTACTCTATCAGACTATCACCAAAACTGCACCTCTCATTGCGGGACCTTTTTTATCAGAAAACCAGAAAAACGCGCAGTTCATATTCTACTAAGAATTTGTCAATTAAAAGCCACTTCATTACCCGTGTTGACCCGCATTCGTCAAATTAGCATGCTGAAACAATTTAACTGGATAACATTTAGCTACCTAGAGTGAACAGGTGGCCTTTCTTAATGTAGTGAGTAGGAAGTTGATTATGATTGTTATAGGATATAGTCTTGCATTAACAAAATTACTCTATGCAATTCTGCATATGCAGAGTGTCTGCAGCTTATGCTGCTAACTAAGAAAATACATGAACAAAGATAGTTGGTCAAATGAAACATAGAATTTACAAAATGATTCCAAATTTATTAAAGAAATTTAACCACATTGCATGCTGAAGATGAAGATATAACTTATTGTATCATAAAGAGCCAACGAGGTTATTTTATTGCCTCAAGTGAGGTTAGCAGAAATGCTTCCAATGTTCAAGAAACTGAAAATTATCCAAACTAGTGTGTACTTGGATACAGAACACGCAAACAAGCAGAAACAAAGAATCAAAAACTACAGAGACAGAAAAAGCAATCACAGAAGATGGGATCTATGAGATGATTTTTTTAATAAGCCATATTTGGAGAGATGTTACCACTTCTATATGGCAATTAGAAATATTTTTTTCCTGGGTTCTTTTCCCTTAAAGGCTTAGCTGCATTTAGATGCTTTCATTTGGAATGATTTATTATTTTTCTTCAAGGCAACATCTAGATATTCATTATTGAGATTTTAGGTTATGCATTTGTCTGAAGTAGTCTGATGTGACAAACACAAATATTATTATGACTAAAACTAAATTACAAAATTTGAAAATTTCTCAAAGTAGAAATTTCTAGTTCCGTGGTGTTAGAAACTCTTGGGAATATCCAACTTTTGGAATTCTTTCTTTAAACTAATTAAAAAAAAACAAAAAATGTATGATTTACACACACTTTTCATTTAAGAAGTCTATACCTTTTTCCTTAAATCCTAGTTCAATGCATGTGAAGGAAAGGAAAGAAAACTAGACCAAGAGATTTAGTTCACGTGCTTAAAATAATGAAGAATAATTGCTAGTACATTGAAACCAAAGAAAATCACGACATTTTATTAAATTTTCACTTTTATGATCCTTTCACTTTAAGTAGACATTTCAAATTTCTAATCGCATGTTATTAGGAACTTTTAGGAATTTTAAAAAAAAAAAAAATCATACCTTTTTCTTTGAAGTCTAGTCCAATGCAAGTGATAAAAGGAAACCAAACCATATCAATAAAATTGCTTCCCCGAATTTAAAAAATACCAAAGAATAAACCTCTAGTTACATTGAAATCACAACCCAAAAATTCATAATGTGGTGAGAATAATAAGCAGAGGGCAGAATTATTACAGCAGAAGGCCGTCGAGAAACCGCTCGTGCTCCTCCTCAGACCAGCGTTCCCTCGACTTGGTGATGGTGTAGGGCTTCCGCAGCTTCTTGCTGGATTCGTCCCATTCCATTGCTCATACCCACACCCCAGAATCACCGGACCCAGCAAAAATTGATCAAAATCAGAACAAAGAGCAACAGCGAGAAGGGAATGGGAGATATTGGCAGAGCGATGGCATTATTTATGCCCCGGTTTGTTCCGTGGCTGGAAAGGGGTCGAGTTCGGCAAGCAGAATAAAGACGAGCGAGGGAGAGTGCGGGAATTATGATGAAGATTGAGGGTAAAAGGGGGCTTTTGGGCGGATGAAAGCGACGGAACCGGTTAGGTTTTGGGATTTTGAGGCGGAGGAGAGACCACGGCGACGCGGAGTTGGGCGGGAGGTTCGGCAGAGGCATGAGTTCGTGCTGGAGAAAGAGAGCACAGCGAGTTGGGAGACGGGGTTCATCGAAAGAAGAAAGGGCGGCTGGTTTTGCAAGAGAAGCCCGGTCTTAATGTGTGTTTGCAAATCTGGTTTTTCAAGTGTATTTGTAATTTATTTAATTTAAATATGGGAGTTTATACATTCTAAGGGGAAAAAATAACCAAATATAAACTTTAGTCCTAAAGATTAAGTTGGTAATTTTTTTCACGATTTTGTTTGTTCTTTAACAATCTGATGCTTCTTTAATTAGCACACGTTCAAATTATTGACTCGTTGCTCACGGTTTCGTGTTGAATTTCATTTAGTATAAAGATTGTTTTCACCTTTCTCGTTAGATTGGAGAGAAGTGACCTTACCTAAAGATCAAAACAATTTATTTCGTGCAAGGGGTGAGCAAGTCCGATGAATGTTCAAAATGAAATGTTGTATTTTTTTTTTAAGTCTAATGTCATTTTGCAGAGAAGAATGAGAATTAATTTCAAAATAAAATTAAAAAATCAAAAATTATGAAAAATTATAGTCACAGAACAAACTTTTTTTTTCAAGATAAATCATAACTCGATGTAAGCTACAATTGAATAGTTGACATCTTATATGATTATAAAAGACTTTATTACTGTGACAAAAATGATTGCATATTTCCTAGATTTTTCTTAGCTTGTTCAGTTATGTGCTTTGTGGTATTGATATCCTGAGAACAAATCACGCGTCACCAGCCTAATTATTTATTTATTTTTCTTCATGAATGAAAATAATCGGAATTTGCAAAACCTATGGAATTGTCTCAAAGCTGTAAATCTAGAGAAAAACAAGACTAGTTTGTAAATTTCTAATTTGGCCCAAGTTCGGAATTTGCCTAACTAGCCGTTGCCTTGGGTTTGAAATTTGTGGAGGACAGTGTTCGGGTGTGAGCTGGGGCTGAGACCAGACCTAACGCTGATTGATTTGATGATAAATGATGTAGAAGAGCAAATGCATTCCAGAACGATCTCATGCCAATAATCTCTCTTTTTCTTTAGAGAAAAGGCCTTAATCATGCGCTCGTTTCATACGGAGGCTTGCACGCAATGTTAGCACAAAAGAGGAAGTTAATGTTTCGTATAAAACACGTATAAATCGTTTGATAATTATATGAAAATTATGGTTTGCGGGGTGGTGATGTCTGTTCCAGGACCATGTCAGAGGCATGCCGAGTCGGAGCCTGCAGGCATGAGCCTTGCATTTTTCTGAATTTAGATGTATCCCATTTTTGAAATCCATTTTTGAAATTGATTGAAGCCCGACTTAAAATTCAGTCGAATACGAGTTTATCCCTAGACCAAATCAAATTGTGAATCGTGATCCTTTTCCCGTCCCTGTTCTTCGCTCACTGAGGCTCGTCTTCCTTGCCCGCCCAAAATACGCAGAATGACAACTCACGCGTGATTCAAGCAAGCAAACTGTTACGTCCTAGCAAGCAGAACAATGCAGGTTCTCCTATTATTAGAACGCACAGCTCCATACTTCAACAAGACAACTAATGCGAATTATAAACACGAGAAATGACAGCAGTGTATATATTATTGATGACATCTTGATGTAAGTATGGAAAGGTTACGGCCATATGGGAGTTGTGGTGAATGAGTATTGTCACTCAATACACTCTAACAAATACAACACGAACTAGGTTTGCCAGTGAGAATAAATCAAATCAAAGCCTTGCAAAAGTTTATATCTTATCCTGCTAATCCTGGGCAGAGTTAGATGACACAAAAAATTTACAGCTTAATAATCTACAAACATATCATATCATCATGAAGATCAGATCAGCACAGAAAGCATTAACAATATTGAGCTTTTTTGGCAAATTCCTGGACACATCATGCGATTCTCTAAGAATGCTTTATACTGGAACAGCAGAAACACAGGCAACAAAAGAACAATCCCCCCTGCTGCTGCGCGCAAAACAAAAGGAAACAGATTAGAATCATCTCCAGCATCTCAAATGAATAATAAAGGCCTAGAGTACAAAAGTAAACATTATGATCCAGCTACTCAAAATGGCAGGCTATTCTTTGTAGCAATTCACAACTCCAGATTTCTTTGCACTCAAAAGCAAACATACTTCAGATAACAAAGATCAAAAGAAAATATTGTCGAAACTGGAATTATTTTCCTTACACTGAAGGGAAAGGTGGAGCAAAAATCTCACTGACATAAAAGGGTGCTAGGGGCCTGTGACCAGTCAGAACAAACACCCAAAGATTGGATCTCGGGATATTTTGCAACATAAACACTTTTTTAGCCTTTATGGAGCATTCATCTTCATCACTCAAGGCCCTTTACATCAAAATTTGGGGTCCATTATGGATTGAAAGAGCCTGATCAGAAATTCATCAAACTAGAACAGGATAATAATTTCATTTCAGATCATAAAAAGAACAAGATTGTCACACTATCCCTTAAGTGACATACCTACCTACATGGTTAAACCAAAGTACAATTGTAGGTCAAAACGTAGAACTTTAACAATTTAGCAAATCTAGAATTTGCTCCTTTTACAATAACAAAAGTGAAAATTCTCAAGCATTCAGCTCAACTAAATGAAATATAACAAATTGCTGAGATGAAGTTCAGTTCATACAACCACAATAGATGGTTCCTATCATCCATGATTTTTCAAAAAGCAGTTATCCACGAAGAATAACGAAGTTTGAAACAACATCAAGGTAACCTACCAGTTACCAGAACCCAAAATGAAAAATTAGAATGAAAGATGTCATTAAATAAATATATGCAATTATTAGGTGAATAAGAATAAATGTTACATGGTAATGCGTAGTAGTTTCTTGCAATATAGGCATTCTGTAGAAAAACCATATCGTTTCACAATGAAGAGGGAAAATTTCTATGAACTTTTTCAGAAGTATCATACCATTTCTGATGACAGAAAAGTTGCAAGATAGAACTACACAGAGATCAAGAACAGACTGACAACCAAATCTCTCTTCTAACTAAATCTTAAATAGAGATATAAGAAGAAAACAGAAGCTGTTCATTCCACTAACTTTCAAGAAAACTATATTTAACTGTTTCTATATCTGTTCTTTCCCAGTAGCATATTGTTCTTCTTTTCAAGACTCGCCAAATAACCCTCCAAATGATTTAACCACTGTTGTCCTCTTCTCACCCAATCTTATGATCCAGTATCATACATCGTTTCACATGAAGAGTACCTGCTATTTGTTTGAATAGTGCCAAGATTACTGTAGTATCTTTCCTTCTATATATGTGGGGTTATTTTGAGATCCTTGTGAATTTGTTCATATAAGGCTATAAAAATGCTGGAGAATTTAACTATGTTTTTATAATCATCTTTTACTCTTATCAAATATCAGCTTATTTCTTGCTTACAGGAGTTCTGAATCATTCTGCAGGAAATCAGACAATATGGAAATTATTTTCAACCTATCTGTCAATCAACTATATGGTCACCATGTTTGGTACAAATGTTTCTTCTGCCCACAATTTCAAACCCATAAGTGAAATATCATGCAGGAGGGTAGGTAAAAGTTGACTGTTAGGACCAGAAGCACAAGAACATAATCATGCGCTATAGCCTGGATCAGTTTGGTTCCAGACTCGAGACTAGTTCCATTACAAGTAAAATGATTCCATTGTGAAGATCCATAAGACACCAATCTCCAAATATCTCGTCCTTCATAAGACCACCCATCAAGTTTCTCTTACTAGCACCAAAAGACCTTTTCCTGGTGTGTTCCATCTAAAGGGTCCATGGTAGATTTTTAAAAGGTTGGTCTTTCGATTACAATAGTCTTAGTGCTTGATTTTCTTATATACTTCACACGACCATCCACCAAGTTTATCTGAAGGGTCTAGCACCAAGAGACCTCTTCCTTCCAACACAAAGCTGGGAGCAGTGAGTTCCATCGCAAATGTAAAATTTGAGAAAGCAAATTCCATAGGTTAACCTAGCTTGTTTAGTGCTTCATTTTCTTGAACTCCTAACTCTAGCCACCATATACCACCTATAGTTGTTCACAGCTCTTCAACATAAAGGACACTAATCCATTGGCTGATTATCCAAATCCAAGATTGAAACCCAATCAATTGGTTTCAGAGGTTTTTGTTTTGAAAGTAACAGTATCTTAAATCAGGTTTTGGCACTGACAAAAATAATATCAAAAAAAGAATTTGAAAAAAAAAAACCAGTGACATGAGGTCCAGGAAAAGGAAAATATTTGAAGGAGAGAAAAACATGCATTGTACAATGAAGACATAAAACTCACTGGTTTTTTTTTTCTTTCACTTCTTTGTTCTTCCTACCTCTCTCTTCTTTGAAGAGAGTGGAATAATCACTTTTTTATATAACCAAGGATTCATTAGCTAGATGAATGTAAATAAATAATATTACAAAAATAATTTCAAAAATGGTGACATGAGGAAAAAATGAGAAGTTTCAAAATGAAAGAAATGTATGCACAACAACGATAAGACGAAAAACTAACGTATTATTTTCTTCCACTTCTTTCTTCATCCTCCCTTTTCTCCTCTACGAAATTGGGACAAGAAAAAAGTCATATTTTCTATATAAAATATATATAGGGAGAAAGACGAATAATTGATCAAGGATTCTTTATTGTACCTGACAAAACTATCAAAAAAAAATAGTTGCACATAATATTGTCTCAAATAAATAAGTAAATATTTAAACGTATAGTCTATTAAATTAGTATTCTGATCTGACTGAAAACAGAAACAAACTAAGATTCCAATGGAACTAAAAGCCAATATATTGAAAATAATACTCTATTAACTAATAAAGAAATGAAACAATCCATCAATTAGTATCTCAATTTAATCATGGGTCAACAAAATCCCAAGAGAATAAAAATAGAAGACAAAGAGAAGATGAGCATCTATTTCTCAATAACAAACAGCCCAGAGACCAAGAAAAGGCTAAAAAATATATGCTTCCTTCTTTTGCAGACTGTAACCTGAAATCCCTTCTGTATTATTTGAATATCTTCCATGGACAGCAAGAAATTTGTGAACCGTTAAAAGCACAAAATCCAGAAAACTTATCAGAAAACCCTCTCAACTCTAGTATATCGGAAACAATTTTCTCGAAGGTGTTCATGCATGCATCAGCTCTTGGAACGCAACAGTCCGGCAATAAAATCTACTAAAGAAGAAGCAGAAGTGGGGTAAGCATCTTTAAGTGACTAACAACGAAGGTTGTATGTACATAAAAAGATGATTTTTCCAATAAAGCTGTGGATTCTGCAAACATTTTTCTTTAACCACAGTAACATAAAGATTCAAATGATAGAACTATAAACAATTCAACAACAATAACAATAAAGCATATCACAATCCTTGAGTCTGTAAATTACTGTAAAAAGTTACAATGGATAAATTTATAAAGGAAGAAAAACACAATAACCTGATGGCTGTACTTGCAAGACTGGTTCGTGCTAATCTCTCGTAGTAATGCACTGAACCGCTCACAATTACTCTAGATTTGGAAAGATCTAAACAAAAGTAGAGACATAATGGAGGACAAATATTGCAGAGTCTTTGCTTTTAGGAACAAATATTTGCCTTGAATAAAAGTTATTGTACACATCTCCTTCCTAAGTATATCACTTACCACATGTTAATACTAGACACAATGTGTGGCTAACCGAAAAGATAATCATTAAACGAAGTAGCAAATTCCACAATAAGTTCAAAAAGAGCTTTCATAAAACTAGCAGGACCATCCAACATAAGCATGTAGGTCATAAAGAATGCCTCAACAAGGGAACTGAATAGATGCATAAAAAGGGGTTTTCGAGTTGACTCATTGGTGGTGGCATCATTCTGGAATGGATGTTCACTGGAAGATGGCAAGAAATCAACCCTTCAAACACTGCAGATGCATGGAAGGAAAGTAAGATAAACTATCTAAGATTCTTAAAAATGTTATTCGGAAAGAATAACAAGCATCGAAAATGGAATGCAGACTAATGTATGAGCACAGAGAATAATAGGAAGATCTAAATTGATTGGTAGATGATACAAAATCTTCAAACAGTAGATGCAATCACTTGGCCTAGAGAGAACCACCCAACCACAGCAGTCTACTCACAAAAATAGCAATTCACCAATAACTATAGGAAAAAAGCAAAAAGAATAAATAACAAAGTCATTTTTTTTCAACTATAACTATGCTTAAGAAGAAACACACACAGATACATGTGTACGTAATGTTTGTGTGTGCGTGTGCATCCATCCATAAGGAAGCCACTTTTTGACAACTGAAACTACGGTTACGAAGAAAAACACACACAGAGAGATACACGTGTATGTGTGTGTGCGTGCCCGCATGTGCACAAACATCCATATACGCATACCTACATATACATGTGTATATGCATACATCCAGATACACATGCATCCATATATACATACATACATACATACATACATATATATATATATATATATATATATATATATATATATATATATATATATATATATATATATATATATATATGCATAATATGCATATTAAAGATCACATTCACCTCGAAAAGAAAAATATTAACACGAGGTCCAGGAAAAGGAAAATATTTGAAGGAGAGAAAAGCATGCATTTTAAATGAAGATGTAAAACTCATTTTTTTCACACTGACGTAAGACATTGATGTTAAAAATAAAAAGAGGAGAAAGGAGGTGACAAGAAGGGGGACCAGTTCAATGCTCAAGACTATAGACATAGATGGTCCTGAGAGATGTAGATGGCACTGAACAGCTTACAATCCAGCTGCAAATAAAGAGGGAATATTTCAACTAACAAAGAAAACAGGTAATCATGTTTCACTAGGGCCGCCATTAATTCGACACTAGTATGATAAAGGCAAATAATAAAAAGGGCCTCAATTTACAGTCTGCAAAAGTAATGCAGGTAACCTTGCGTTTCCCTGAGTTATAATCGTCCAACCAGTGGCAGAGCCACTTGTTGTCCAGGTTGGGCACATGGCCAACCTGGATTCAGAAGAAACTTCCTTGTGTTTAAGAAGAGAAATGCACGTGTGCGCCCACACAAACAAATGTTTGTCCCATCTCATCCTTTGAGTCATCTACCTATTTCCATAGTGGGAGGTTACTTCAGTTTTTTCATCTATATAAAGGATGTTTCTTGGAGACCTCCGTTTAAATCTATCATATGGTTGTTAAGCATGAGTTGCTATGTTAATAGAATTTTTTTTCCATGGGTTCAAATATTGACCGATTTTGACATTATCGGCAATATCAAGTTAGGTTTTGAGGTAGTCAATATGATATTAACTCTATAATATAAACGGATATTGTGTCCCATATATATTGCTGATATTTATGACCAACTTTGGTACTAACAACCAATGGCTCATACCAATATCGAGATGAATGAGAAAAATATGAGTTGTTGTATCTTAAACAGTTGTCAGTGGTCATCAATTTTCAAAATAAATAGTGTCATCACCATGGTTTGAAATATTGCTCAATGCCAATAAGTAGAGTTGACATCGATATGGCCAATAAAACCAAGATGATAACAATATTGGGGATGTTTGGTTGCAAGGAAGTGAGGGAAGTATAATTGCTCACTTCCCTATCTATCCAAACACCGGAAAAGGAAAATAAGAAAACCCATTTTCAAGGAAAATAAGAAAACCCATTTTCCTTTTTCTCTTTTCTCTTTTACACAATCATTTCCTCACTTCCAGAGTGCTACAGTTAATTTTGTGGTCATGTAAATCTCATTTGTAATAAGTTGTAGCACAAAACAGTTAATTTTTGATCATGTAAATCTCACTTGCATTCTAATTACAGTCCATTTTTTATTTTTCTTAATTAATTTTTATTTTAATATTATTTTACGGTCAACTTTGAGGTCAACTTTTCTACTTCCACTTTCACATTACCATCCAAACACCGAAAAAGACAAAATATTTTTCAAACCACACTTCCCAACAACATCCAAACACCGGAAAACTTACTAACCAATTCCCAAGTTCCAAAGGGAATTATTACCACTTCCTCACTTCCACCCGTAACCAAACAGGCCAATTGTTGATAAGAGAACTCATCAAAATGAAATAAGAAATAGGAAATTATTCTAAGATATCTATGCTCTAATATTTTTTAATAAATTACTAAATACAAGCAGCACATTCAAAAGTTCAAATTAATTTGCAGTATCCATATTTTTATTGATCAGTACTAATTTAAAAATATTTTTACAAAATATGTTTTTAAAATATAATTTTATTACCAATATATTATTTTTCGCTAAAAACCTAAGTAAAGTTCAATTTTTTTTTGTTTATAATAATATTATTATGCTAAATTGCACTAAAATGCATCAAAGTTTTATCAGCTTTCCACTTAATTACCTTATTGTTTTTTCCCTGCACTTGAATACCCTATAGTTTTCAAACCTTAGCACTTTGCTATCCTCTATTATTATTCAATCCAAGATCTATATAGAATAACATTAAGTAAAGAAAGTAATATATTTAAATATTTTTACTCCTAAGCCTACTCCCAATCAAAAAACACTAATGTTTTTTTGTCTCTTCTTCAACTGCTATCTCTTTGCATGGTACAAATTTAATCGATCAAGGAAAGATTCTTGAATGTTAAATCTTAGTTATTTATTGAGGTTATTAAAAGTGGCTCTATTTATAAAATTATCAATTTCTTTGAAAAAGTTACTTCATCTTGAATACTGGAATGGGGAAAACACTTCTCTATGCTTACCACTTTCACCATTGTCCTTACCTAATTATCCTCTCTTTATCCAATGACAAAATAAAAAAGAAGTAACTGCTACCATTGTTTTCAGATCTGTTAAACATTTTAATGTTTTTTATTTCATGTATGCAATACCTAAATACACGAAGAAACTATTACAACACTCTTGTGTGTTGAATTGTGTCTGGAAGAAAGATGAATTAAATTAAAAAGTAAAGAAAAGTACCAGCCAGTTGAGGGTAATCTTAGGGACAAAAAAATATCAAAATACATTAAGTTATTTTCTTATGAGAATATGTTGTACATATCTAGAAAGAAATTGTGACAAAGGGTAATACGTGTTAAATCTTAGAATCAATAGGGTATTTAAGCGCAAGAGAAAATAGAGTATTTAAGTGCAGGGACAAAACAATAGGGTATTTAAGTACAAAGCTAGTGAAACTTTAGGGTATGCTTGTGCAATTTAGCCATATTATTAAGCATTATAACTTTGTGTCATGCCTAAAATCCTCTGGCTCCACCCCTGCTTACCACCATCCAGGCACGCATAATTCCACGTTGTCGAATCACTTAAAAAAATTATCACCATAAAAAAGAGTTAATTGAGGAATATTGCATCTCTCAACAATAGTTGTGATGGGCCGATTGCTCCATTACTTCTCATCCCTTAGATTTAAGTATCAATGAGCTTATTTCATTATTAGTTATCTAAAAAACCTACAATATGGAGTAAATAGAGTAAATGCGCAAAAACCCCAAAAGTTTTCTTGCATGATTCCAACTTAAGAAACTATGAGTAACCTCATCTCAGTGGATCTGCCAAAAGCTTGAAAACAATGGCAGCTTCATCATCTCAAAGCTACCTAGTACAGCCAACAACATCAACAAAAGCTTTTTGTGTTGTTCTGCCTATGCGCGCGAGGACAGTTGGTTGGGAGTTATGCATGGGGGCGGCCTAATTCTTTTTCTCCATTCAACTCTATTAAAGGCTAGTTCTTCTGCTAAGTTAAATTAGCAACTAACATAGCCTTCTATTATTGCCTTAATACAAGTTTTATTTGGTTTTCTCCTCATCCAGACAGCTCCTTTAACTATTGTCACTCCAAATTGTTGCATTTAGCGATTTTCATTGCACAAGTTCAAAGCCATCTCAAACAATTCTTCCTCACTCTCCCATGCTGGAGCTGACTCTAACTTCTTATCGATGCATTCATTCCTTGTCTCATTTTATGACATCTTGTCATCCATCCATGGATGATGGTAATGATGGTGCTGGTGGTGATGAAGGTTATAATCTCAAGGTTTTTTTTTTTATAATGATTTTTTTATAATAATCTTTTTGCTGGAGATTTTGGATGCCAAAGTTCCAGTGGCCTTTGATACAATCATACAAAGATTCGATGGAAGCTTTCATTAATGCCCAAGAATGAATCTATTCTATGAATCAAATTGTTGGTTGACATTTTGGTTCAATTTGAGTTGTCAGTTTCTCATTCATCAAAGTTCTAGAAGCATAAAAAGACTCTAGACTTGCTATTTGGTTGCATAAGCATAACTTGGTGGCTAGTGAGCTGTGGTTAATATACACTTATGGATAGGTATCAGAGAATTGATTGACAAAGAAATATTTCCTGTCTATCAAACTATCATGGCTAATAATAATAAACCACCATCACTTGACTTGGTATGGCCACCCAGAATCTTCAATGATACCTCAAAAACTGTTCATATCCCACCTATTCTCCCCTCACTTAAATCTCCTATGTGCCTCCAAGTTTTCTTTTATTCACAAATCCAAATTTATTAAAAATGTGCTTCCGATCTTTCAGTTTTAGACAGTTCTCCTAATTCTCTTATTTAACCTCTTCCAATTTCTCACATTATAATTCGATATCTAAACCAATTAGTTGTTTATGGATATAAAGTTATAGATGCATATAACACAGTTTCAAAATGTAAGTCCATAGAAGTCTAACTTTTTCCATCTAGTTCCTGGAATAATTCTAGTTATTTTGCACTCCCCTCCTGCCTTGTGTCTGTGTTATAAAATTTCCCTTTCAACTTCTCATGAATTTTACAAGGCGGCCCTCTGGAAGCACCTCGAGTATAGCCCGACCCTAACAATAAAATCCTCATCAAGCTTGCCTTCACAACGGATGATCGATCCACCTAATTAGTAACAAAAACAATCATCTCTTGTGTATTTGAACTCCTGCAACCTTCTCGCCGTTTTACTCGAGTTGTTGTGCTTATGTTTTAGATTTTAAAAAATCTCCACATTCCACCTTACAATTAATCCACTCGTGAACATCCTCATCTATGTCAATAACAACTAACAACATACACCACGAAATCTAATCATGCCTTGTAGCTTGCAAGTACATCCGTAGATATTTGAAAAAGATAAGGACTTAGTCTAATCTTGACACCAGATAGGGAATAGGATCATTCTCTCCTCCAATTCTTCTTGAGCATATTACTTCTACATCATACATGCCTTCAATAGCATTGAGAAACTAAAACTACTAAATGCATGTTTCCTTATGAACCCATGACTTTAAGGCAAGGCCCTTTTATACTTACCTAAATCAACGAAAAACATGATTGCATCTCTTATCTTCTCTCTGAATCACTTTATTAATCACCTTAACGCCTTACCAAAACGCAACTCCATTGATAAAGAAAATTGGATTTAAAAATTATTATTCTACTTAGTATTTGCTAATCGTTGCCAACGTCTCATATATGGTTTCATATAGTTCATCGGATTGCATATTGAATTACATGATAATTTATGCAATCTTTTATATCCTAGCATAAAGCATAGTGATGAGATGCTACAGTAGTAGACATGCTCCAATAGAAGAAGTGCAAGCTTTAACTATCCTTCCATATGCTACAAACCAACACAACATCCCTAAACATTTCCACAACATTTGATCACTTAAACACAAAAAATCAATTAATAATTTGTTTCTGAATCCAAATAGAATTATACAACCATAATTCAAAAAAATAGAACAACAGCACTTTGAAGCTAATTACAAGAAGACAAGCCAGGAACCTAGACCAATTATAAAAGAAAGAAAAGAAAAAGGTAAACAATCTGATCACAGTTTAGGCATTTTACAAAATGCAATTAAGCCTTACCGCATAAAATCCAACAAAGCATAATTAACTCAAGCACCATTTATAATTACTAACATAGAACATTCCAAATTTAACTAAATCTACACAAAAATTTGCAAATTTATATCAAATAATTCTGAAGCACATACTATCAAAGAATTCCGCAAGAGTTTTAAAGCCCTCACCAAAAGCCACGAGTTTCAAAACACCACGAGCAGCGAGAAGAGCATGTAGACCAGCCAGCAAGCGTAAGCAATCAGCCCCCTATGCTCATCCCCGCATGACGCCAGCTCCACCAGCAACCTCGTACACACCCTCGTCGACCACAAGACGAAAACTGCCCCCAATCCAAACATCACCACCCCGCCGCTAGGCACGAACAGCGCCACCGCCGAGAAAATCACCATTGGGATCATACAGTACCCCACCAAGCTCAAGCATCTGTAAAGATCAAGGTTCCCGTTTCGGCCTGCGAGCATGTTGAAGACGACGTAAATGAAGAGGGCGCAGACGGTGACCCAGCCGAGGATAATCCCGAAGTGGAACTTGCCGGCGAGGAGCTGGAAAAGGCCGAAGGCCATAAGGAAGAGGAAGGGGCCAGAGAGATCGGCGTCCTCGTGGAGGTTAGGGTTTATGCGGAATGGGTTGAGGATGGAGGAGGTCTTGCGCCAGATCTGACGAGTGTTGATGCCGAGCTCCTCGAGGAGTGGAGGCTCGTCGTCGAAGCCGCCGCCGCCGCCGCCGGAGGCGGTGAAGACGGGGGCGGAGAAGGAGGAAGGCGGCAGGGAGGTGGATGAGCCGATGTCGAAGGACATGAAGGGAAGGCTGGGGTTAGGGTTCGGGCTGGGGTTGGAGTTGGCGGGGGTGAACGAGGACGGGGTGGGGGCGCGGCGGTGGTGGGGGCCGGCTGGGGTGACGGTGGCGGTGGAGGAGGAGGGGAAGATCACCGGAGGGACGTTGAATTCCCTCGCCATTGAATAGAGCGATCGATCGAGATCAAAATCGAGAGAGAGAGAGCTGAGTGCAAACTTTGAAGAAATTAACGGCAGACGCTCAGATCTCATCTCAGACTCTCGAGAGAGAGTACCCCGTCACTTGTGGGAGCGGTTACCCCCCCACCACCCAACGCAAAACTGATGAAAGCACCCCACCCCCCCCTCCCCCAAAACTAATTATTATAAGTTTGCTCTTTTTTTTTTTCTTTTTTCTTTTTTCTTTTTTTTTTTTTTGACGTTTATACTCAGTAAAAAATTTAAAATATTCTCTTCTTCTTCATCCTCTCCTTCCCTTCTCCTCCCCCCATTCTCGGCCTCCGCCTCCTCCCCCTATCCCCAGTCTCCCCCCTCCCTCCTCCCCCTTCCCCGATTTCCCCCTCCTCCTCCCCTCTCTCGCCGGCCCCCACGCCCTCCCCCTCCTCTTCTCCTCCCCTTCCTTCTCAGTGCTCCTCCCCTTCTGTCAGATCTGATCAGACAGGTCAGAGCGGAAGGGGGACGTGGGGGAGGTCGGGGGGGAGGAGGAGGGGAGGGTGAAGGAGCAAAGGGAAGGGGGAGAAGATGAGAGGGGTGTTCGCCGGCAAGGTGGGCGGTGGCCGGAGTTCGTCGGCGAAGGAAAGAAAGGAGGAAGAAGAAGAAGAGAAGAATAGGGTATTTTTGAATTTTTGAAAAAATTGGGGGAGTTTTTGGGTGCCTTCAACACTTGGGTGCTTTCATCATTTTGGGTGTGGAAATATCTGCTCTGTCACTTATAGTTCAAACCAACACAATTTCACTAGAGGGCTATTTGGTTTTGGGGGAAAGCGATAAAGTGAAAAAGTAATAATAGTTTTCTTTGAAACTTGAGAATTAATTAGTAAGTTTTCTGGTGTTTAGATGTTGTTGGGAAGCGTGGTTTGAAAAATATTATATCTTTTCTGATGTTTAGATGGTAATGTGAAAGTGAAAGTGGAAAAGTTGACCACAAAGTTGACCGCAAAATATTATAAAATAAAAATTAATTAAGAAGAATAAAAATTGGTCTGTAATTAGAATGCAAGTGAGATTTACATGATCACAAAATTTAACTATTTTAGCTACATCTTATTACAAATGAGATTTACATGACCACAAAATTAACTGTAGCACTCTGAAAGTGATGAAATGATTGTGTAAAAGAGAAAAGAGAAAAGAAAAAGAAGTTTTCTTATTTTACTTTTTATAGTATTTGAATAGATAGGAAAGTGAAAAATGACTCTTTCTCATTTCCTTACTTTCGCCCACTTCCTTAGATCCAAATAGCCCCTAGCACCACAACAAAGGGGGAACGATATTTCCATCCCAAAGTGTAACGCCCCGATCCCGCAGGTACGGGGACGTTATGGCGACATACATATGCGAGGTGAAAACACGCTCACGAGTACGTTAAGCCTCAATACAGTACATAACCTCCATATATACATGGGTCCCAGCATGAAATAAGTACAAGAATACCTGCAGAAAAGAGGTGAGTGATCATAACAGATAAGAAGAACAGTGATAAATATGATAACAGAAATAAATGACCAAGGTACCTATGAATAGTCCCGATGAGAAATCTCCTATGTGACTCCACTGAGCTAGCGGACCGAACGATAACTCGGATCTCCAATCTGGGCACGCAAACCCAGGGTCGTCAAAAAGCGACCTAGTGAGTGGTAAAATGAAGGAGGCAGTAATACATACAATAGTAATACAAACATGATAATAATATCTAATACATCATGTTGTACCGGTGATACCATATAATAAGAATATCATAAGCATGATACCATAGAAGAAGAATATATATGCACGGAGGTCAATTCAAATTTTGCACGTCGCATCGCGTACCGATACGGTGATACGTACACCGGGGATCAGGGTGTTATACAAAGAATGATGTTAGGCACCCCAAAAATTATTACAAGTGCGCCATTATTATTTTTTTACAATTTCGCCATTGGGGAAAAGTCCAATATCCATTTTTTTCTTCCCCCTTCTCCTTCCTTCCCTCCTCCTCCCCAGCCTCCCCCCTCCTCGGCCTCCCCCGCTCCCTCCCCCTCCCCCTTCCCTCACTGGCTCCCCCCAGATCTCCCCCCAACTCTGTTCGACAGGATCCGGGGAAAAACTGGGGGAGATCGTGGGGGGGGGAGATCGGGGGGAGCGGATGCTTGAGGGGGATTGTGGAGGGGAGGGGGAGGAGGACGAGGAGGGGAGGGGAGGGGGAGATCGGGGGGGAGGGGTGGGGGAAGAGAGGGTCGTTGGGAAGGAGGAGGGTCTCTGGGTAGGGGAGGAGGGAGAGGGGTACCTCATCAATTTGGAGAGAGGGCATTTTGGGAAGAAAGGGGGCGTCTTCATCAATTTGGGGACGCCTTCAACATTGGGGTGCCTTCATCAATTTTTGGGGTGAAAATATCCGCTCCCTAATAAAAGCGATGTCAAAAGCTTGAAGGCGACCACAGGTCGCAAGGCTTTGATCTGGTACATAGCATGTTAAACTCAAAAGTAGGATCAGCCTACATTCGAAGTCCTAAAATTTTTTGGAGCTGAGATCTAGCCCACTCAAAGTCTAGTTTAGCTTTAGGCTTGTATCATCTGTGCATGCTAATAAGTAAAGAGTAATGGAACTATTTGATTTGGCTAATTTTATCAAAATTGTCATAAACTATCACTATTTTCTAAAAAAAACTACACTATCAAAATCCCAAAATATGCAGCCGTCAGTTTTTGACCTACTTGAGATCATGATACGTGTTCAACTAGCCTCAAACAAGCGAGTGACATGTGGCCGCTTTCAAAACCTTTGATTAGGAGTCATCATTTAATTCAAACTCATAGAGTTCGGGTGATTAGAAGAAGGAGATAGAATCAGTTATGAAAATTGTCATAAACCTTCACTGCATTCTCAAGTGGAAGTAGAAAAGTTGACTACAAAGTTGAGCACAAAATAATATTTAATTAAATATTATTTTTCAATTGACATTTTTGAATCGTAATTGGACTGTAAGTGAGATTTACATGACGTCAAAATTTAATACATTAAGGTATAACTTATTACAAGTGATATTTACATGATCACAAAATTAACTGTAACACCTTGAAAGGGAGAAAATGATAGTGTAAAAGAGAGGTGTAAAAGAGAAAAGGAAAGAGAAAATGGGGTTTTCCCATTTCTTATTTTCAGTTCAAACAAATAAGGGAAGTGAGAAATGAATTTTCTTTCTTCTTATTTTTCTCCCACTTCCATGAATCCAAACACGCCCCAAAAAAATAAAAACTAAACCAGAATCTCAAAATACCACCACCAACTATCCTTTAAATTCTCAAACAACGACCTTTCGTAGTCCACCGTCTACATGCCTATCACGTGTTATTTTAATTACCAAACTGCCCCTATTATTGTTGACCCAAAGGTCTATCACTTTAGTTTTGATGATGATTAACTCATGTAGCTATAATACTAATGATCTTGTATTTATTAAGTTTCAGGTATTCATTCATGATCTTAGTTGGTGTTTAGCTTCTTCAAGCTAACACACATTGATTCAAGAGCTCAAATATAAAGAACACATCAAGTACTCAAGATGGAGTCTAACTTAAGAATCAAGTTTGGATTAAGTCATCATAGAAAAGAAGATCTTCAAGAAAACTTGAGTTTATAGTTTGTGAGTTAGATCTTTAAAATAGAATAGATTAGTTTGATTGCTCAAGCTCTCACACAAAATTTAGCATATTGGTTTTGATTTAATTGGTTTACATTTGTGTTTTGGTTTATAAAACATATTTCATCAAAAACAAATTCATATCAGTTTATACATGCATTGGACTTTATTCATACACATTATACTTCAAATGAGTTTGAAATACTTATTTTTGTGTTTATGCAAAACTTTATGTTCAATATATAGTTTATTATTTTAGAAAATCATTTCTATTTGTCAAAAACAAGTTCATATCATTTTGTTTGTGTACTGGAGTATTCATACACTATTGAGCTTATGTTAGAACAATTTGTTTTTGTATCTAAATGAGTTTTGAAAAAAATAAAATTTCTATTTTACAAGTTTGTTTATGAAAAATACGACTTTGTTTCAAAATTGAATTTCTCTATCACAAAATAAATTCATATGTTTGTGATATATATTGATTTTTAATCACACATATTTGTACTTAATTGTATCTACATAAATTAATTTTTGTAGAATTTATTGAGATTTATTAAAATTTAATTGAGTTTAAAAAGTTGTTTAAAATACCTCTTTAGTGTTTTGGGGCTGAGTTGGTCGACTGAAAGTGCACAACCAAATGGTTGTGCTTGTCAGTCGACCGACTTGTTGACCGCTTGTTGCCTTAGTGCTCTCTGTTGTTTTCGATCGACCGGACGGTCGATTGCAGAGAGCTTTGTTTTCTGGTTGTTGGGCGCGATCCTTCGCCCGGTCGACCATCAAACCCCAACAGTAAAAAATTTGACCGTTGTCGGTCGGTCGGCCGAACGTTCGACTGACAAGGTCTCTCTGACTTGGGTTTTTGACCCCCTGTGGCTATTTTTAGTAAGGATCTATAAATAGGATTTTTGGGCTGTTTTTTTGACAAGATTTTTAAGCGCAAAAATTCCTACTTTCATAGAGTTTCTTAACAATATTTTCAAAAGTTTTTGTGCTCAAAATTCATATCTCTACTGTGTTCCAAAGTTTTGAAAAATTAAAGAAAATAAGTTTTGGAAAATTCAACTTTTAAGTTTTTACTTCTATATCTTTCAAGAAGTTTTTTCCATGTGTTTGTTCTTTGTGCTTCATTTTCAAAATCTTTGTTTTCTCACAAGTTTGAGCTATTCATTGTAAAATTTATCCTTCAGGATTTTGTTAGTGATCTTTGTGATCTCGAAAGGTGTTGTTTGTAATCTTTATGATTAGTAAGTGTCATAATCTTGTTTTCTTTTAGGCTTTGTGCCTTTACTTTGTGCTTCCCTCTTGTGTAAAGGAGTTGGTTTTGTGCCTTGACTTTTATGCCCACTTTTTATGTAAAGATTATTTCATTTGTGGAGTTTTTAAATAAGATAGTGAAAATCCTTCACGAGGTGAAGGTGGGGACGTGGAGCAAGTTGTTCGAACCTCGAAACAAAACTCTTATTTTTGCGTTTGCTATCATTCTAATCTACTCTCTCTTATGTCTTGCATTGCTATTATTGTTCATACTTACATGCTTGATATTGTGCTCATATATGCTTGTGCTTACACTTGTTTGATTCAAGAGAGCTGTTGAAGCACCTCAACTCTTATATAAAGAGGAATCTTGAGGAGAAGTTCCAGAACCCTTCACTGAAAATTCAGCTTCACTTCCTAATCATCATTTGTGTTAAGATTGTGTTAGTGTAAAGTTTTTAAATTTCGCATTTGATTAGCACATCACTTATTCACCCCCTCTAGGTAACTTTCAATTATAACATGTGTAAAACACGAGTTTATCTAATTAAATCTAAATCATCAAATTAAATCTAATTCCTAAATTAAACTGTTGCCTCCTCCTTCCACCACCTCCTCCTCCACCCCCGACGGTGGGCGGGGTGGGGATTTGGCTCTGGAGAGATTGATGAAGAGACAGGGAGGGAGAGATACACGACGAGAGAGAGAGTGAGAGAAATGCAGGGGAGAGGGAGGACTCACCCCTCATTATCTTCTTTACTTGAGGAAGTCGAGGCTGAAATACACTTAGAAGGGGGTGAATAGGTGTACTAGCTAATCAAGGATAAATGATGCAGAATTTAAAACTCATTTGCAACACACTATGTGTAACTAAGAGTAAGCCCGAATTTCCTGTGAAGGGCTCTGGAACTACTCCTCAATATTCCTCTAAATTAAGAGTTGAGATGCTATATGAAGCTCTCTTGGTCCAACACAAGTATGGGCACGCACAAACTATATCTAGCATATGAATATGTGCAATATAAAGCAATACAAGATATAAATGAGAAAGAGTATAGAGATAGTAGATCAAACGCAAACAACAAGATATGTTTCGAGATTCAAGCCACTGCTCTACGTCCTCGCCTTCACACATAAGGATTTCCACTATGTCCACACAGGACCTTCTGCAAAGGGACCATCCACAAAGGAACCTCCACTGAGGAATTTCAACTTTACACTTGGAGTACACTACTCTCTCAAACACAATCACGTCTACACAAGAAGAATAGACACAAAGCCAAAGTAAAAGAAAAGATTACAATCTTGGTGATCCAATGATCACAAACAACACTTGGTGATCGCAATAGAGCACAAATAATCTTTCTCATAAAAATAAGATTCATAGATAGGATTAGAGTTGATAGCTCAAGTGTAAGAGAAACAAAGTGTTTGATAAGAGAAAAACAAAAAAAAAACTTGAATAAACACTAAATAGGTTTGTAAAGAAAGATCGAAACCAATTTCCCAAAGACTCTTTTTTTTTATTTTTTCCAAAACTTTGAAAACAAATAAAAGATAAAGATTTTAGGCTAAAAAACTTCTTTTAAACCTGCTACAAAACACTACAAAAGATGAGAAGAGAAGCTCTTAAAAATCTTGGTTAAAACAGCTAAAGAGAACCTCTATTTATAGGCTCTCAAGAATATAACTATTATTTTTCATTGAAAATTGATCGGGAAAAACTTACAAAAATATTGAGTGTAACCCCCTGATCCCCGGTGTACGTATCACAGTATCGGTACGCGATACGACGTATATTGTTGATTTGACCTCTGTGGTAGTCCGATTGAGCTGATTTAAATTTCAAAAATCAATTTCTAATATTTTAGATTTTTCAGAATTTTCTGGAATTTTCTGGATTATTGTGAAAAATCTCCGTAGTCGGTGCGACCGATACCGATAATCGGCTTTACGATTTTTAATTCACAAACGGAGTTGTATTTTGAGAATCCGCTTTCACCATGTGTCTTAGAATCGTATTATCTACATTCGGGTATTTTTGGAGATTTTTCTAAATTTATCGAAAATCCGGCCAAACCGGTGTCGCCGGGTACCGGCAACATCTTCCAGGATTTTTAATTTACAAACCAGACAAAATTTTTCAAACCGTTTTCACATTATGTCTCAGGATAATATTCTCTATTTTTTGTAATTTTTGGACATCATTCGGAATTAGTCAATTTTTGACCCTATTAAAATAATATTAAATTATTTGTTTTACAATTCTTTTTCACTTTCTTTTCTTCTTTCTTCATCTCCAAGTTTCCTCCACCGCCTTACCCACCGCCTCTCTCTCTCTCCTCTAAATACTACCTCCCTCTCTCTCTCTCTTTCTAAACAATTTCCTCTCTCTTCCCTAACTCTCTTTCTCTCCAATTTATCTCTCTCCTCTCTCTCTCTCTCTTCTCTCTCTCTTCCCTCTCACTCTCCCTCTCTCTAGTCCCGACGGCGGATCCGACCCACGCTCGCGGCCGGTGGCCGGCGCGCCACCGCCGCGCCCCCTGGCCCCCGCCGCAGGCGCCCCCGCCCGGGCGCTGCCGCGCCCCTGCCCGGCGCAACGCCGCTGGCCGGCGCCCCTCCGGGCGCCGCCCCCTCTTCCTCCCTTTCTTCTTCTCTCTCTCTTCTACGCCCAAGAGCCACCGCCGGCGGCGGCGCAACCCCCCATCTCGTCGCCGCCAGCCTTTCCTCATCGCCGGCCAGCTCCGCTGGCCGGCTTAGCCACGGCGGAGCGCATCGGCAGCAATAGCTGCTGTCGCTGCTGCTGTTATTCCTTGGGTTGGGTTCACAACCCATAACGGGTGTGAACCCAAACCCGGGTCACATTACCCAATTACCCAATAGGTTAAACCCGCTAACCCAAATACCCATTTAACTTAAAGTTTTGGGTTTGGGTTTGGATCTAAACCCGACCCGTTATCTCACCAAACCCGTATCCGAAACCCAATAAAGGTAAACTTACAGAAAACCCCCTGATTCAATTTATTAATTGCATTTGAATTCTTTTTATTTGCATATTTAACCCATTTCCGTTACTTTTAGCGTTCGGGCGATATCGGGAGCATCCGGACTCCGATTTGGATGATTCTGGATCCATTGCGATCGTGAAAACGAGAGCTATCTTCTCACGGCTAGTTTGTGAGTGTTTTCTTTTTCTAAATTATATTTATTTATTCATGTTTAGCTTTCGTTATGAAACCGTAATTATGGGTTAGCTAAATTACGAACTTAACTCGAGAAACGTCATGTTTTGTAATAAGAATTTGTATACAATATGAGTAAACATAGACACTAAGCTAGATGATCAATTAAAGAATCACTAGACACTGTCACTGCATGGATAACTATTATGGTTACACACTACTGCAACTTGGACACCAAGACACGCGTACTTCATTATACGGGATCTTGTCACTATTCCACTGTCACCCTTACCGACCCACTGGTACACTAAGCACCGTAGTGCATGTAGATATCGGTTACACGGGATATCAGTATTGCATGTAGCTTTCATGTAGTTTCATGTACATGCCTCATCATTACATATGTTTGTGACCTACTGATATAGGATACACTAGTACACTGGATACGGTCATGTTAGATTGATATCCTCGTTATATGGATGCACTGATCACTGTTATTACATGCGTTATCACAGAGATATTACACGGATTATTGCTACACATAGATGTTCCACTGGTACACGGATAGACCAATGCACGGACTATCGCATTTCATATTATTGTTACCGTTATGTCATGTTTACATATCACTGTTACACATGCATGTCATGTTTCCATATCCCTGTTACACATGCATGTATGGTTTCTTTATTCTTGTCATATGGATTCCCGTTCATATTACTTGTATTCTATGTTACCGTATTCATGTTATATGATTGTTTCCTATTACTGATATGGATATTCCCGTTACTGGACATGAGAGCTGTTGATATGCGATATGTGGAATTCCACATCTCTTGTTCCTATTTCCCGTTATATTGTTCCCGTTTCCCGTTATATTGTTCTATGCTATCAACAGAGCTCAGGTCCAGTTATCATGTTACCCGTATCATGTACTGTATTTGTTCTTGTTACATTGTATACTTGACATATCAGATCATAAAGCTAACTTGGGATGGGGGAGACTTGACGGTTGATTAGATCTTATCGGGTGACGTACTGGATCCATATTGTTCTCCCACTGCAGGGGACGGTAGTGCTACCTACCAATTGCTCCATGAGCTCTCGTTACTTGTTTCATGCTCCCCTCTTAGCGGAGAGCCCTGGTCTTAGCAGCCAGGGGTTTGTTTAAGGCCGTGATCCCGGGTATGCACGGGATACATCTACCCGATAAGAGCTCCTCGACCATGGGTTTCCAAGTAACATAATAAAACAGTATACACAATAGTGACGTCGGGAACACTTGTTATTTAATCACTCTCTCGTTTGGATAATGGTACCCGTAGGCCATGTCCGGATGGGCTCGACTGGAGTGCGGGCTCCAGTATGAACTGCCAGTGGTATGGGACACTGGAAGAGATTGATTAAAATACCATGTGGTACTGATTGCTACTATTGTATAAATTACATGACTTTGACATGATTTGCCTGATCCATGTTTAGTTGTACTTGTTATTGTTCCTGATCATTTATCCGATATTATGTTACATGTATACTTGTTACTTTGCCTGGTACATGTTACTCTTTCTGTGGTGGCATACGACGCATGTTCTGCATTGCATCTATTCTGTTTTCTGTATACCTTGTAGACATCATTCCTGTATATGCACAACACAGTATTGTGGTTATATTGCATATGCCCACCTGCATGTTCATATTGCATATGCCCACCTGCCTGTTCACTTCTATCACGTCATCACTAGACAAAAATATTGAGTATATAAACTGGCTACGACTAGACGACTATAGACATGACCCGAAGATGACTGGTAGCGATGGTATTAAAGGATGACATGTTTATATATTTCTACTGCTTAGCATATGATTATGATATAGTATCACTATTACAACATCATGTATTATATATTAGTATCGTGTTTGTATTACTATAATATCTATTACTACCTCCTTCATTTTACCGCTCACTAGGTCGCTTTCTGACGACCCTGGGTTTGCGTGCCCAGGTTGGAGATCCGAGTTATCGTTTGGTCAGCTAGTTCATTGGATTCACATAGGAGACTCATCATTGAGACCATTCATAGGTATCCTTGTGATTTATTTCTGTTATCTTATTTATTCCCATTTTCCTATCTGTTATGATCACTAACCTCTTTCTGCAGGTATTCTTGTACTTATTTCCCACTGGAACTCTTAAATATGGAGGTGATTTCCTGTACTGAGGCTTAGCGTACGTACGTGAGGGTTTTCCGCCCTGCGTATGTACGTCGTCATAACATCTCCGTATCCTTGGGATCGGGGCATTACATTGAGGAACAAAATTACAAGTAACTCTTAAAAGAAAATTACAGGTAGATCTCCTCTGAGATTTATGGGAAAGTATGCTGGTAGGAATCTGATCAGCGCGCGATCACTTTATCCCTTTGATGATGCAATCGATCAGGTTGTCAAGCTGCCTTCTCGATAGAATTTCCTTCTTGTTTGGTTTCGAAAATCTTCAAAGCTAGAAGACGTGCTGGAACCCTAAATGAAAGAGAACTGAATCTCTGAGGTTTTAAAAGCAAGAAGGCAAGGGGGCACCTTTGCTATAGGTCTCTTCTTAATATCTCCCAATTTTTTAGCCCCTCTCCTCTTTTGCAAGGGGCTATTTATAGTAAAATTAGGGGTGTAACTTTCCCTTAAATTCAGCAAGACTGAATCAGTCTATTAGCTTCGCACAAGGCTCGAAATAGCCTTGCTGCAATGCTATCTGCGAGCTTCTGGTGAAGTTAGTATGTTCGTGCGAACTATTAATAACCATCATGGCTTAATTGTCTCCATTTAATGTGGGATGGAGTGGGCGGGTGTAACCTCCCACTTAAAGTGGCATTAATCCTACGAAAGTATAGGGGTTTACCCATTAAGCGATCATGGATTTTGAAACAATCAATTGACGTCCTCGTAAAGCTCACTGCAGAGCTAAGTGAGAAGCTCTTTTCAAGCAAAGTTACCTTCAAAGCTTCATACTATGTTAGAACTTAGCTCATAGCAAAGCTAGGTAAAACTTCAAGCAAAGCTAGGAATTTAGCTCAGAGCACTCCTTCTTCCAGCGAATCTGAGGATGAAGCTTCTAGTGAAGCTTTAAAGTAGCTATCAGCGTGCTGATGGGAGCTTCGTGCGAAACTAGTAGTTTCGGTCTTTTAGCGAAGCTAGCTCACTTTTGGGCTCATGCGAAGCTAAGTATTTCATCAGAACTAACTTTATAGGCCTGCTTAGGCCTCTTTACAGGCAATCTTGACTTACTGTCTGTTTCACTGGATCAGTATAGTCCAAGTCGTTACTTCGTCCCTCAGAGATAAGCAAAAACTGGTCATCAGCTTGTCTGCGACTTGTCTTTTATAAATGTCATCAAGTTAGACATCGTTTAGACCGGATGAAGAGAAATCTGAGAGTTTTGTCTTTTTAGAGTGTCAACAAAACCCCTTCAAAGTTTTCATGAATGTGGAATGGATTGGTGCATATTCTGAAACACTTTGAATTCGATACCTGCATTGCTCAAGTCAAGAAAAATCCACTAGGTACATTGAACTAGGTCATCAGACTGGTTTTACCCTGGGACTTTTCATGAAACATAAGCTCTCAGCGCCAGCTAAGGACGAGCTCTTGGCGAAGCTAGGGAATGAGCTCTTCAACGGAGCTAAAATATAAGCTCTCAGCGGAGCTAAAATATAAGCTCTCAGTGGAGCTAACCAAGCTTCATGCGAAGTCAACGTTGAGCCCACAGCGGAGCTATATGCGAAGTTTAAGTCCGCATCTAAGCGAAGTTAAATAACTTTGAGCAATTCTCGAACCTCAAACTTTCTTTTCAATTTTAATTTGAAATAACAGCTCGCACTCCTTTTTAGGAGGCAAAGCTATTAGGTGCATGCAGAGCCCATAAAAGTCGTTCTTGGCTGATTTAGAAAACCTACTTCTCTTTCAAAGTCTTCAAGATCTCTCAGAGAAAACTTCTCTTCATCTTCTTCATCTCAGATCTTCCAGAGCTTCCTTCACACTCTAATGGCCCCCAAGCAACATGCAAGGAAAGAGGTGGCAACCTCTGCCACGGCGCCGCTGTCTCCGCTTCCGTCAATCGAACGCCCCATCGCGGGTAGGGATTTTTTTTCCCTTTTCAGAGATATTTTATCTCGTTTTGTAGCCAATTTTCAGCTATTTCATGGTGAATCCCCCGTGATTCATCATGATCTAGTGATCTCAGGGAGTTTATCTATCTTACTTTTGATTTTATTGAATTTTAGGGGATTTAATTCCCCATTAATTTTGTGAATCAAAATTAGAAACCGAACAATTTCTTCTTCATGCTTTGATGCGAAGCAAGCACTTTGGGATTTTTGCATTCTGTTAAGTGACAGAATGTGTAGCTAAACTTCTGAAGCAAAGCTGGATAGAGAACTTAAGTCCTTTGAATTACTTTAGGCACAAGTGCCTTTCCAGCGAAGTTAGCCCTTTGGGCTTTTTGCATTCTATTAAGTGACGGAATGCGAAGCTAAGCCTCTGAGTGAAGCTAGATAGAGGGGTTTTTGTAACACTTGTCTTAATTAATCACCTAATTAACACACTTGAGTGCCTTAGAGAGTGTGTAAGTACACCTAGAAGGGGGTGAATAGGTGTACGGCTAATCTAATAAACAAAATGCGAAAACTAAAAACTAAATTGCAACACACTTAGGGTCTGTTTGGTTGTCGTAATTGTCCGTAATTCGTAAGTTGTAGTTGGTAAAGTCTTTTACATTTGTAAATGAGTTACATGCATGTAAGGTTTATGGTGTTTGGTTGGTAATATAAAGTTGTAAGTGAAAAAGTGTATTGTGCTTTACGGTGTTTGGTTATCGTAATATGTAAGTCGTAAGTGAAAAAGTTGATCACAAAATTAACTATTTGGTGATTTAAAAAGTTTTAATATTGCAAATAAATATTAAAAATGTTAAATATTAAAAAAATTTAATATTAACATAAAAAATAATACAAATTTGCATGACCACAAAATTAACTGTAACTGTGTTGTAAGTGAGTGGTAATTGGGTTGCAAGTGAGGGGTAATTGGGTTGTGTAAGTCTTTTACGAATTACGGTCCAAACAAACGTCGTAGTTGTAACTGGGTTGTAAGTCATTTACGAATTACGGACTTTTACGCGAAACAAACGGCCCCTTAGTGTAACCAACGAGTGTAGCCGAATTCCCAGTGAAGGGCTCTGGACTAACTCTTGATTCCTCTGAATAAGAGTTGAGGTGCTATATGAAGCTCTCGTAGTTAGACACAAGTGACACACAAACAATCACAACCAAGCATATAAGTATGATATGATAATATGAATGATGCAAGGCACAAAGTAATAAAGAGAGAGTTAAGAGTCAATGGATCAAACACTAACACCGAGATTTGTTTCGAGGTTCGAGCACCCAGCTCTACGTCCCCGCCTTCACACAGAAGGATTTTCACTAACTTGTCCACACAGGACTCCCACACAGGGAACCTCCACTGAGGATTTGGGGCAATACAACCGGGAGTACACAACTCCTCTCTCAATTACAAACACAACCTCTACACTTAGAGGCTAGGCACAAAGCCACACAAATCAACCTCACAAATAAGAGAAAGGCACAAAGCCAACTACTAATCAACTTCTCACTAGAGGGATAGGGCACAAAGCCATCACTCCAAAAATCTACCACTACACAAGAGGGATAACACAAAGTAGGAGGGTTTACAACTTGGTGATCAAAAGACCACAAACTAATCTCTTTCTCACTAAACAAAGATCCTAATAGATAGGTAGATATGATAAGCTCAAGTGAGAAAAATAAAGTGTTTGGAAATGAAAACAACAAAGAAAAACACTTGAAAAATTACAAGATAGATATTGAAATAGAGATCAAAAACCAATTCCCAAATACTCTTTTTTTTTTGAATTTTCCAACACTTTAAAACAAATAAAGATGGAAACTTTGAACCCAAAAAACTCTTTTGAAAACTAGGAATTAAACACTTGAGAAGATGAAAATTTGCTCTTTAAAAACTTGGTGAAAACTGGCCAAAGATTGGGGTATATAAAGGTCCAATCAGAATCTTCCCGTTGGCTGGCTCAGTTTTGACCTTACGGTCTACCGGCCAACAGTCAAAAATTTGACCGTTGAGCCTGCCGGTCGACCGCGCCCAGAACCAGAGAGCAACGGCTCTCTGGCCGGTCGACCGGGACAACCCGAGAGTGGGTTGCCTTCAGTCGGTCGACCGCTCGGTCGACCGACCCAAGGGGCTGGCCTGCGTGCACGTTCTTGTGCATGTCGGTCGACCGGTCCGGTCAACCGACTCTGGGTCCGGTCGACCGTCTCGGTCGACCGCCAGAGCCTGACAGGGCTGATTATAGGATTTAAAACTTGGGTTTTTAATTATCAAATAAATCCCATAAATCTCTAAAAATCCACAAAAAAGTTTCAGTATAATACTTTGATATACAAACATGTTTGAGTAAAATCAAACCATATTACAAACATTTTGAACTATTTTTGTAACTTAGAAATTTTGCCGAAAACTAAAATTCGTATTTTTCAAAACTTGGATTTTTGAAATGGAAAATCGTTTTGTCCAAAACTCATCCAAATACAAAAACATGAAACTTAAACAACTTGAAGCATGTTGTATATGGATATAATCCAATATACATGAAAGATATATATATCAATGTTTTTGACTTAAAATCCAAAAATAAGTTTTGTTAAAATACCAAAACTCCAAACTCATGAAATAGACTATCAAACTAAGTTTGTTTAAATAGTTAAAGTATAAATGTATATAGAACAAATCTAATATACATTAAACCATGTAAACTTGTTTTGATTCTATCTATTCATGAAAACCAAGATCGGTTAAACTAAAAATCAAAAACCGAAACATGAAACTTAAACAAGTGTGTATGTGTGTTATGAACTTGGGTATATCACACTATCTAATCTTTAACAATGAATCTAAACTATAAATGAAAACAATGTACCGAAGTCTTCTTGTAGAGCGTCATCTCCAAGTCGACTCTATCCAAGGGTGATCCATCGAGCTTGACTCCAATGAGTGCTAGATATGAACTTTGACGCTCGGGCTCTTGAATCACCATGTGAAAGCTCCAAAACACCTTTGTTGAAGCTAATCACCTACCAATATCTTGGCTAAGTATCTGAAACTAAATATCACAAGATTATTAGTAAACTATAACTACATGAGTTAATCATCATCAAAACTAGAGTGGAAGACCTCTGGGACAACAATATGGAAACAAGAATTTATGTAGGATACTTATACTAAATATTATACCATGCATATACTAGTATATATGTATATAAGTTTAAATACACACATGCATGTTGACTTTTTACCATCCTCCCCACCATATTAGTTAGTACAAGTATATCATGAAGGGGGAGGTATGGGGACCTTACTTATAGGAGTAAGGTAGAGGTGTATAGAGATGATGTTAGGGGGGCACTTGGCAAGATCTCATTGAGAGAAGTGAAGTATAAAAGGGGGGAAATGGGGAAAAAACCCTCATTTGGTAACACTCTCTCTTTCTCTTCATTTCCAACTCCAAAAGAATTCCCTCCCTTTCTCCTTTACAGCCGGCCAAGGCCAAAAGCAACAGCAGCCAATTTTTCTTCCCTCCATTTCTTCACTCACTCACTTACTCTCTCCCTCTCATTCTCTCATTTTTTTCTTCCCTCCCTTCCTTTATATTAAAAAACCTTCCTTTATCTATATTATCTCCTCCAAAGGCCTAATAGAATATGGAAAAGTGGTGATGTAACATCACCTTAGAGAGATAATTCTTGAAGACAAGGTTGGCCTAGGTTAACAAATTAGGAGGTGATTTTGGTTAAATAAGGTAAGCAATCCTTAAGACTACTATACCCCTCTTATACTCTTTAAACTATAAACTAATTATGATGTTATTATGGTCTTGTAAACTCCATTATAGCCGGTAACCAAGCTTGATAATCGGGGATATTCTCTTCAAGGGTGAGTAGAACATCCAAACTCCAATAATAGAAGTTTGAAGTAGAGTAGAATTGTTAAATTAGAAGTGGATGTAGAGATGGATGATAATACATGTGTATGGCTTCTAGATTTAAGGTATGCATTATAGATAATCTTATGGTAAACATGTTGTAGCTATTTCTATATATGCTTATTATCATTATGCATGATTGATAACTTTGTTGTGTATATACATGGTAGTCAAACATATGCCTCTTAAGAAGAAATAGTTTTATGAATAAACGTAATACTTGATTTTATGCATATATACAGCTACGCATAAATTAAGATGATATAATGTGTTGGTTACCTTGAAAAGGCTCGCATGTTGTTAACTTAGCAAGTTGTTACTTATACATCTTAATGACTTCCATAATGTTGGCATAATGAAAGTAGAACTCAAGAAAATCATTTATGTTGATATTGCTTTATGAATCCATGCATGTTATTACATGAAAGATATAATCCTTGCATGTTTCATCCGACCGAGCGTATCTCCCTCGGAAGCACCAGTACTATTTGTTAAGAAGAAGGATGAGAGTAAGAGATTATGGGCGTGTTTGGTTGCAAGGAAGTGGGCGGAAGTAAGAAAATGGGAAAGTATAATTGCTTACTTCCCTATCTATCCAAACACCGGAAAAGAAAAATAAGAAAACCCCTTTTCCTTTCATCTTTTCTCTTTTACACAACCATTTTCTCACTTTCAGAGTGCTACAGTTAATTTTGTGGTCATGTAAATCTCATTTGTAATAAGTTGTAACACAAAACAGTTAATTTTTTGTTCATGTAAATCTCGCTTGCATTCTAATTACAGTTCATTTTTTATTTTTCTTAATTAATTTTTATTTTAATATTAAATTTGCGGTCAAATTTGTAGTCAACTTTTCTACTTTCATTTTCATATTACCATCTAACACCGGAAAAGACATAACATTTTCTAAATCACACTTTCCAACAACATCCAAACACCGAAAACTTACTAATCAATTTCCAAGTTCAAAGGGAACTATTACCACTTCCTCACTTCTTCACTTCCACCCTTAACCAAACAGACCCTATGTGTCGACTATCGGGAGTTGAATAAGGTCATTATTAAAAATAGGTACCCGTTTCCTCGAATTGATGACTTATTTGATCAACTATAAGGGTCTTGTGTATTTTCTAAGATAGACCTTAGGTCAGGATATCATCAATCAAAGGTCAAGCTAGAAGATGTGTCTAAATCGACTTTTAGAATAAGATACGGATATTTTGAATTCCTAGTTATGCCTTTTGGGCTCACTAATGCCCCAGCAGCACTATGGACCTGATGAATCGAGTGTTCCAACCATATCTTGACCAAATTGTGGTGGTATTCATCGATGATATTTTGATCTATTCAAAAAATAGGGAAGATTATAAAAATCATCTTAAAATTTGTTGGCCTAGAGGCCTTCCACTCTAGTTTTGATGATGATTAACTCATGTAGTTATGTTTACTAATAATCTTGTTATTTTAGTTTCAGATCATTAACCAAGATATTAGTTGGTGATTGCTTCAACAAGATGGTTTGGAAGCTTTCACATGGTGATTCCAGAACCCGAGCATCAAGATCATACACAGCACTCGTTGGAGTCAAGCTCGTGGATCACGGTTTGGATCGAGTCGACTTGAAGATGGAAGATCGTCAAGAAGACTTAGGTATCCTAGTTTTAGTTTAGTGTGTTTAGATCCATTTGTAAAGATAAGAATAGTTGATATGCTCAAGTGCACAACACACACAAGTTTTATGTTTTGGAATTGGTTTTCATGAATAGATTGATCAAAACAAGTTTACTTTATTTTTATGTATATTAGATGTGCTGTATATACATACATGCTTACATGAATTATACAAACTTAGTTTGACATACCTATTCATGTAGTTTTATGTTTTGGTATTTTAACAAAACATTATTTTGAAATTAAAGACAAAAACTATGATATATATATGTTTTATGTATATTGGACTTATGTCCATATGCAACATGCTTCAATGTGTTTAAATATCATATTTTTGTATTTCAATGAGTTTTAGGAAAAATCAGATTTCCTATTGAAAAATCTAAGTTTGGTAAAATACAGTTTTTTTTTTTTTTTGGTAAAAATGATAAGACACAAAAATGGTTCAAAATGTTTGATATTTGAGTTGAAATTTTTATCACATGTTTATATATCATACATTTTGTTAGAAACTATTTTTCTGAATTTTTAGAAGATTTATAAGATTTATTAGAATATTTTTTAACATGTTTTTCTGACCCAGAATATTGGATGCCAGGCGCTGGCGGTCGACCGAGACGGTCGATCGTGTCCCAGAGCCGGTCGACCGTTCGGTCGACCGACGTGCACTGCACGTTTGGCTGGTCGACCGGGCGGTCGACCGGACAGAGAGCTTTGCTCTCTGTAAATCAGCGGTCGACCGGGCGGTCGACCGGGTTCCTCCAACGGTCGAAAAATCGACCGTTGACGGTCGACCGGGCGGTCGACCGCCAGCCGTCTCAGGCTGAGGATTCAGCCTAACGGCTAGTTTTCTGTTTGGGCCTATATAAACCCCATTCCTTTGGGATTTTGGCCAAGGTTTTTAACAAGAAAAGTTTCTCTATTCTCTGGTTTTTAAAACAAGTTTTCAAAGTGTTTAAAAGCTCAAAAGATCCATCTTATCTGTTTTAAAGTGTTTTGTTTATTTCAAAGAAATTAGGTTTTTGGGAATTAGTTTTGATCTAAAATTTCTATATCTATTTTGGTGTTTTCCAAGAGAATTTTCTTTGATCAAAACACTTTGTTTTCGACACTTGAGCTATCTTCTATCCTATTTTATAGGATCATTTATTTGTGGGAAAATTGGTTTGTGGTTGAGATATACCACTTGTTGTAAAAACCCTTTCTTTGTGGGTGCTCCCTCTTTGGTAGAGGTTGAGGTTGTGATTTACTCCCTCTAGTGTGAGGTGGAGTTGGTTGGTATTTGTATCCCTCTTCGGTAGAGGTGATTTGTGGTTGTTTGGCTACGGGCCTATCCCTCTTCGGTAGAGGTGGACTGTGTTTGTATTGCCTCTGTGGCATTGTATTGGTTGAGAGAGGAGTTCGGTACTCCCGGTTGTACAAATCCTCCTCGGTGGAGGTTCCCTCGGTGGGAGTCCTTGGTGGACAAGATAGTGGATTAGAAATCCTTCTCGGTAAAGGCGGGGACGTAGAGCTAGGGGCTCGAAC
Source organism: Agave tequilana (assembly GCA_038442645.1). Taxonomy (NCBI): domain Eukaryota; kingdom Viridiplantae; phylum Streptophyta; class Magnoliopsida; order Asparagales; family Asparagaceae; genus Agave; species Agave tequilana. The sequence goes on along the minus strand of JAVJIF010002548.1, from coordinate 153,324 downwards.
CTCGGAACATATCCTTGTGTTTGCGTTTGATCCATTGTCTCTCTAACTCTCTCTCTTTATTTGTGTTGTGATCTTTCATTTCATTCATATCTATTTGCTTGTGTTGTGCCTTGCATCATTCATATTGTTATATATCCATTATATGCTTGGCTTGTGTCTGTGTGCCTCACTTATACTTAACCACGAGAGCTTCATATAGCACTTCAACCCTTATCTAGGGGAATCGAGAGGAGTTAGTCCAGAGCCCTTCACAGAGAATTCGCAACACTCGTTGGTTGTATTAAGTGTAGTTGTAAATTGTTTTTAGCTTCCGCATTTAGTTTCTAGATTAGCCATATCACCTATTCACCCCCCTCTAGGTGATTTCAATTGGTATCAGAGCCTACGCTCCTGATACTTTAGGTTTAACAACGTAGGAGTGAGATCTTGGTTTAGCTAATCTACATTTGCATTTGCATATATCTGTTTGCACATATTTAGTTTGCACACCCATGGATTGCTTTTCACCTCCCATGTTCGATGTCTCCAACATTGACACATGGAAATATAGGATGTCCATGTATTTAAAAACTCTAGGTTTGCATGTTTTCTTGCCGCTACCAAGAAATGCTATCTTGATAATAGCAATCATATGGAGCCAATGCACAAGCCCTTGAGGCTATTAGAAGCACGCTTTCTAAAGATTATCTTATGCTTGTTTCTAACCTTGATTTCGCTTTTGTAGTGTGGAACAAGTTGACCACAACCACCACCTCCGAGCTTCAAATGCCAATCCAACAAGAGGAGGAATCTAGTGGAGAATCCGAGTCTCAATGCTACATGGTCCAAGGGAATGACTCCCTTGAGGTACAATCAGAATTTCAACTAGATAGTTTTGATGCTAGTTCTTCATGTGATGAATATGTGGATGCTAATGCTTTGAATGAAGAACTATCTATTGTGTGTGAGAAATTGATTGAAAAATATAATCTTTTGAAAAAGAAGAGTTTTGAACTTAATAAAGAAAATAAGGGTTTATGTTCAAGACTTGACATGTTTTGCAAGAAAAGGTGGAGATATCTAATGAGAGGGATTCATTGAAATCTCAACTTAATCTTGTTTTGAAAGAAAATGAATGTTTAAAATCTAAAAATGATTGTGAAATAATTTTGAAGAAAAATGAAAACTTGTCTTCAAAAGTTGATTTTGTTTTAAAAGAAAATAATTCTTTAAAAATGAAAATTGATTCTATTTCAAAGGATTTAGAAATTTGTTTAAAGAAAAATGAATTGTTGAAAAATAATATTGATGCTCATGTTTGTCATGCTAGGGTAGTTTCACCTAGTTTACCTATTGCATGTGCCACCTCTTCTTTAATTAAAAATGATATATCCATGCTTAAGAAGAGTGTAGATTGTTTGGGCTCCATTTTGAGCCATTGTGTTTCTAGTCATTCACGCTTGGAATCCTTGTTTCGAAAGAAACAAGTTCCATCTTTGCATGTACACCCTCCACGGCATACACATGCTACTCACGGACACCATCACACATTATATGCTCATGTGTACACTTGTACACATTGTGGACGTAAGGGCCACCTTGCTAAATTTTGCTTTGATCGTATACATGAAAATTTAGCAAATAAATTTGTTTGGGTTAGAGAAGGTACTAACCCCCATGGACCCAAAAGAGTGTGGGTACCAAAGACTACCCCTCTTATTTATGATGTAGGTGTGGGCTCTCACATGACGTGAGAGTAGAGGTACCTTGGAGTGGATGCGTTCCGAGCCTAAAGACTACTATTTGGATGCAACACTTTCAAGGGAAGTTTGGTGGAAGACCACCATGGTTTGGAGTACTAGAGAGGTGCCTTCATTGGTTTTGGTATCGATCTCTAACTCCCGTTTATATTTACATGCTTTCATATCATTGTCTATAGCATGTTTTGATGTTTATAGATTATTATGAAAATGCCATGATTATTAGATCCTTGACATGTATGTATAGCCTTTGAGACACCCATGTTTAAAATGGACCATTATTTGTGTTCTCACCCTTGTTTTGCTATCATGTCTATCATAGTTCTAATAACATGAGGATTTACATAATAATCATGTTTATATTTATCATGTTGATTTATTTCTAGTTTTATGCTTTAAATGTTGAATATATGTTTAAATGTTAGTTTTCATTAAGACTAGGATTTATACTTGTATATATAGTGGGCCACAAGTAAATTTATATATGTTTGTGCTTGAACGATTATTTGTACCCATTAGATGTGCTAGTATAGTCTAGTTTTGATGATTCATGCATTTAACTTGTATTCTTATTTTATCCATGTTTTTCATGTTTAACTTCATGTATATGTCCATCTTGTCCAAACTATTGTTTATACTTATACATCCTTTGATCCACGTGCCTTTCATGCATATATATTGAAGGTTCACCTAGAGGGGGGGTGAATAGGTGAAGGCTAATCTAATGGTCACTTAATGATGAATGATGTAAATAATGCGGAAGCTAAAAACAATTATGACCAAACAAAAACTTTTACACTAAACACTATGTATAACACAAGAGTGTTGCCGAATTCCCCGTGAAGGGCTCTGGACAAACTCCTCTAGATTCCCCTTGAATGGGTTGAGGTGCCGCGTTGGCTCTCTTGGTTGAATGCAAGTGTTAGCAAACAATCCCACGCAAGTATATCAATTAAGCACAAATGAATATATCAAGCATATAAAGATAGACAATAATTGAATGCAAGATATAAACAAGAGACAAGAGAGAGAGAGCAATCGCAAACACAAAGGGTTTGTTTCGAGGTTCGAGCACACTTGCTCTACATCGCCGCCTTCGACACACGAAGGATTTCCACTATGCAAGATCCCAATGGATCTTTCCTCGATGCTGCAACACCTACAAGCCCTCGGACTCCCTAGTCCCGTACACACCGCAAGCCCACCGGCTCGCCGAGGCCGCACCTCAAATAATGAGTTCGCACCCGAACCCGAAACAACCGAGTCCACACTTGGACCCTAAACAATGGCGAGCACACTTGCCCGTCTCCTCAAAGAACAAAGATGAAATCCTTGGTGATCTACAATACTTTGATCACCAATTACAAACTCTCACAACACAATCCTATGGATAGATAAGGCAATGGATAGCTCAAGTGATTGTGAGAAAAACAAGGAAGAGAATGGTGGTGAAAAACTCAAAGACTTTCTTTTAAAACACTCTTGATAAACTCTCCTTTTAATTGGAATTATTTGCTCTAATTTTGTGAAGAAAAACCTCTGGAATGAATGGGAAAAATTGGCTCTAAGAGTCTCCAAAATCTTCTTGCAAAACAGTCCACAAACCCCCAAATATATAGGCTGTCAAAAACTAGCCGTTGGGGCTTTGTCAGAACTACGGTCGATCGGCGCGGTCGACCGCCAACGGTCGGATTTTTGACCGTTGGAGCCACGGTCGACCGCCCGGGTCGACCGACCCACTGGAGCTGAGAGTCTAACTCTTTGTCGGTCGACCGGCGCGGTCGGCCGAACTTTCCAGAGAGCACTGCTCTCTGGAGCGGTCGACCGGCACGGTCGGCCGTCCTCTAGTACACAAAGGCGTGCACGTTTGTGCACGTCGGTCGACCGGTCCGGTCGGCCGACTCCTGTATTAGTCGACTATTAAAGGTCACTAGTCGACTTATACGAAGCCTGAAACAATTTTCTGGGATTTAAAACTTGGTCTTTTGGCACATATAAAAATCCCATAAAATACTTAAAAATCTACAAAAATTGTTTAACTAATATACTTTGATAATCAAACATGCTTGCACAAAATCAAGGCATGTTATAAAAGATTGGATTATTTTTGTAAGTTGAAAATATTTGGCTCATGATAAAAACTGTATTTCCAAAATAATATTTTCTAAAACATGTTTTTCCAAATCTTCATCAAATACAAAAACAAGATATACTTTTAAAGCATAGTGTGTATGGATATGATCCACTACACAATCAAGATGAAATATCTATGTTTTTGTCAATAAGCATAAACTTGGTTTTGGTTGAAAGATGTAAACATGAATACTAAAATTCAAAACCACTTGAATACATATTTGGTTTTTGGTTAAAATTCTTTTCTAAAACAAAAATTCTTTTATGAAAACAATTTTATCAAGAGTGTGTGTGTATATGTACTTGAGCAATCCACCAACTATCTATCCTTTACATTTTATCTACAACAAAAATAAAATCTTATACCTAGACACAAGTCTTCATCTTCTTGAAGTCTTCACTTGAAGGCTTCTCATCTTCTTGACTTGGTCCAAGTTTGATCCAAAAGCTCCTTGGATCACACCGTGCTAGCTCCAAATCTTGACATTTTATCCTTTGTTGAGCATGCACCTACTAAGATCTTGATAATGAATCTGTCACTAATTAAACACAAGATCATTAGTAAACATAACTTCATGAGTTGATCATCATCAAAACTAGGGTGATAGGCCTTTGGGCCAACATATATTTGTGGACTCAGTTATGTTTTGGATATGTATGTATACTTTAGTTTGTACTTGACATACATATGCCTTGAAGAAATCAAGTTCTGATGATTTTCGTGTTTAAGGAATATTGAGCTTAATTGCCAATTTTCATGATTATATGTTTCACATAACACTTGTGCACTCACTTCATTTAAATGTTTCTCATGATTGTGTTTTCATGAGTATGATATGTGCCTTATTATTTTTGAGTGTTTAGTGCCATATGATTTACATGTGTTTCATGAAAAATATTTTTGTTTTATTCCTTACTTGAAGGATTTCGTACTAGTTAACAAGTTTTTCATTTGACTAGTTCGTATTCTTCGTTATGGTAGATGTTTTCAAACATACATTATTTTCAAATCTACTTTTGGAAACCCCTACCTTCCACGGGCGATTGGTTGGGAAACCATGCTCATGTATGTTTTATAGTGAAAATCTTTTTAAACTTGAACATGAATGGGTGGTAGATTATATGAGGTATACACTTGATATTATTGTTGTTTCAATTGGTATCATTGGATTCTTTCAATTGGTATCAATATTGACATTTTTTATATACTCATATATATTTTTATGTATGTATGCTTACATTTCGAAGAGCATCAATTTCGATTGGTATCTATTTTTCAACATATATATATTTTGTTTATGCTAAGCTTGAGTTTTAATGACCATCGTGTTTCAATTGATTAGTTTTCAATTGGTATTCTAATACAAGCTTAGACATTGTTTTAATTGATATTTCATAAGGGGGAGAAAACTCGTATTTTATCTTTCAATTGGTATTTGGTTTACCATTGGTTTTGTATTCCACTCCCTTGCTTTATGATAGAAAATAATAATTTCAATTTGATATCATATGTTTAAAAGGAATAATACTTTAAATTGGTATAAAGATTGTATTTGTTTTCTCAAAATTGGTATCAAGATGCTTATTTGTTTATTCAATTGGTATCAAGATTTTGTTTACTTTCATTGGTATCTATTGATCTAATTCTTTCAATTAGTATCCATGAAAATTTATATTGATTTGTTTGTTTGAACCCTTTATTGATTCTTTGTTTCGAACAAAAAGGGTGAGAATGTTTTGTTTTTACTTGGACCCCTTTGTTGATGATTGACAAAAAGGGGGAGAATTATTTGTCGTTTATGCATGTTTTATATGCATGTTTTGTTTTATTTATTTATTTGTCGTTTAATTGTTTAATTGGTATCAAGAGCATTATTTAAGAGCATGTTTTTATTGGTATCAAGAGCACGTTTTATGCATGATGCATTTCATATGTTTGGTATCAAGAGCATGTTTTTGTATTTGGTACCTTGTTTTATGCATGGCTATGTATACATGTTTATGAGCTTTTATTGCATATTTATTTGTTTTTTGCTATGCATGAGTTAAGGGGGAGCTTCTTTGAAGCTTAACTTTAATCCATGCATATATAACTCCATGAGTTTTGTCATCATCAAAAGGGGGAGATTGTTGGCCCAGAGGCCTTCCACTCTAGTTTTGATGATGATTAACTCATGTAGTTATGTTTACTAATAATCTTGTGATTTTTGTTTCAGATCATTAACCAAGATATTAGTTGGTGATTGCTTCAACAAGATGGTTTGGAAGCTTTTACATGGTGATTCCAGAGCCCGAGCATCAAGATCATACATAGCACTCGTTGGAGTCAAGCTCGTGGATCACGGTTTGGATCGAGTCGACTTGAAGATGGAAGATCGTCAAGAAGACTTAGATATCATAGTTTTAGTTTAGTGTGTTTAGATCCATTTGTAAAGATAAGAATAGTTGATATGCTCAAGTGCACAACACACACAAGTTTTATGTTTTGAAATTGGTTTTCATGAATAGATTGATCAAAACAAGTTTACTTTGTTTTTATGTATATTAGATGTGCTCTATATACATACATGCTTACATGAATTATACAAACTTAGTTTGACATACCTATTCATGCAGTTTTATGTTTTGGTATTTTTAACAAAACGTTATTTTGGAATTAAGGACAAAAACTATGATATATATATGTTTCATGTATATTGGACTTATGTCCATATGCAACATGCTTCAATGTGTTTAAATATCATGTTTTTGTATTTCAATGAGTTTTAGGAAAAATCAGATTTCCTATAGAAAAATCTAAGTTTGGTAAAATACAGTTTTTATTTTTTTGGTAAAAATGATAAGACACAAAAATAGTTCAAAATGTTTGATATTTGAGTTGAAATTTTTATCACATGTTTATATATCATACATTTTGTTAGAAACTATTTTTGTGGATTTTTAGAAGATTTATTAGAATATTTTTTAACATGTTTTTCTGACCCAGAATATTGGCTACCAGGCGCTGAGACGGTCGACCGTGTCCCAGAGCTGGTCGACCGTCGGTCCACCGACGTGCACAAGCCTGTGCACGTTTGGCCAGACAACTGGGCCGGTCGACCGGGCGATCGACCGGACAAAGAACTTTGCTCTCTGTAAATCAGCGGTCGACCGGGCTCCTCCAACGGTCGAAAAATTGACCGTTGGCAGTCGACCGGGCGGTCGACCGCCAGCCGTCTCAGGCTGAGGATTCAACCTAACGGCTAGTTTTCTGTTTGGGCCTATATAAACCCCATTCCTTTGGGATTTTGGTCAAGGTTTTTAACAAGAAAATTTTCTCTATTCTCTGGTTTTTAAAACAAGTTTTCAAAGTGTTTAAGAGCTCAAAAGATCCATCTTATCTGTTTTAAAGTGTTTTGTTTATTTCAAAGAAATTAAGTTTTTGGGAATTAGTTTTGATCTAAAATTTCTATATCTATTTTGGTGTTTTCCCAAGAGAATTTCTTTAATCAAAACACTTTGTTTTCCACACTTGAGCTATCTTCTATCCTATTCTATAGGATCATTTATTTGTGGGAAAATTGGTTTGTGGTTGAGATATACCACTTGTTGTAAAAACCCTTTCTTTGTGGGTGCTCCCTCTTTGGTAGAGGTTGAGGTTGTGATTTACTCCCTCTAGTGTGAGGTGGAGTTGGTTGGTATTTATATCCCTCTTCGGTAGAGGTGATTTGTGGTTGTTTGGCTACGGGCCTATCCCTCTTCGGTAGAGGTGGATTGTGTTTGTATTGCCTCGATGGCATTGTATTGGTTGAGAGAGGAGTTCGGTACTCCCGGTTGTACAAATCCTCCTCGGTGGAGGTTCCCTCGGTGGGAGTCCTCGTTGGACAAGATAGTGGATTAGAAATCCTTCTCGATAAAGGCGGGGACGTAGAGCTAGGGGCTCGAACCTCGGAACATATCCTTGTGTTTGCGTTTGATCCATTGTCTCTCTAACTCTCTCTCTTTATTTGTGTTGTGCATCTTTCATATCATTCATATATATTTGCTTGTGTTGTGCCTTGCATCATTCATATTGTTATATATCCATTATGTGCTTGGCTTGTGTTTGTGTGCCTCACTTATACTTAACCACGAGAGCTTCATATAGTACCTCAACCCTTATCTAGGGGAATCAAGAGGAGTTAGTCCAGAACCCTTCACGGGAAATTCGGCTACACTCGTTGGTTGTATTAAGTGTAGTTGCAAATTATTTTTAGCTTTCGCATTTAGTTTCTAGATTAGCCATATCGCCTATTCACCCCCCTCTAGGTGATTTCAAAATTGTCCTCCAAATTTTGAGGGAGAAGCAACTTTATGCTTAATTAAAGAAATGTGAATTTTGGTTGAAACAAGTAGGGTTTCTTGGTTATATTATATCCAAGGAGGGAATAGCAATAGATCTGATAAAGATCGAGGTAATCAAAGACTGGTCTAGACCCACAACTGTTACTGAAGTTTGAAGTTTCTTAGGGTTAGCTGGATACTACAGAAGATTTGTGAAATGATTCTCTTAAAATGTGGCACCATTAACACAATTAACTCAAAAAAAATAAGAAGTTTGTATGAGGAGAAGAACAAGATAAGAGCCTCCTGAAGTTAAAATGAAGCTAACATCTGCTCTGTTCTAACTGTACCTTCAGGAACTGAAAGATTTGCCATCTATAGTGATGCATTAAAATTGGGACTGAGATGTGTGTTAATGCAACATAGGAGAGTTATTGCCTATGCGTCCTGACAATTGAGAATTCATGAAAGAAATTACCTCACTCATGATTTGAAATTAGCTGCTATGATTTTTGCCTTGAAGATCTGGCGACATTACTTGTATGGAGTATCTTGTGAAATTTTTACTAACCATAAAAGTTTGAAGTACATTTTCACACAAAAAGAACTGGATATGCGGCAGAGGAGGTGGCTAGAACTAATGAAAGATTATGATATTACTATCTACTACCACCCTGGAAAGGCCAATGTGGTGGCTGATGCCTTGAGTCGGAAATCAGGAGGAGCAGTGGCCGCCCTTATAACTCACCAAACAAGATTATTAAGAGATTTAGAAGAAATGCAAGTAGAGGTGCGAGTCATTAATCCTTCCAATGCTAGAAATCAGTTGAATCAAGTATTCAATTTGATTTATATGACAAAATCAAAGAGGTCCAACAAAGAGATGCTCAAATAAAAAAAATTATGAAGAAGGTACAAGAAGGAGAACTCAAGGAGTTTCAAATTGAAGATAATGTATTAAGATTCAGACGCAGATTATGTGTGCATGATGTAGTAGAGATAAAAGAGGAAATAATGAAGGAATCTCATTGTACCCCGTATACAGCTCATTTGGGGAGCACAAAAATGTATCAGGATTTACGTTGTAACTTCTGATGGGATGGAATGAAAATAGAGATTTTCAATTTTGTCCACAAGTGCTTAGTATGTCAGCAAGTGAAAGCAGAACATAAGAAGCCCCAGGATTGTTGGTACCATTACCAATTCCTGGATGGAAAGGTGTCACATTGCCATGGATTTTGTTATTGGACTTCGTTGGACATCCCAAGGACTAGATACAGTCTGGGTAGTAGTAGATAGATTTACTAGATCTGCCTACTTTCTACCTATCCAGATCAATTGTTCTATGGAGAGACTGGCTCAAGTATATATCTGAGAAATAGTTAAACTGCATGGAGTGCCTGAGTCCATTGTATCAGATTGGGATCCTAGATTTCAATCTAGATTTTGGAGAAGCTTATCCGAAGCTTTGGGCACTAAGTTGCAACTCAGTACAGCAGCAAACCCCAATAGATGGACAGTCGAGAACTATTCAAATATTGGAAGATATGTTGAGAATTTGTGTATTAGATTTTGGGGAAAGTTGGGACAACTATTTACCTTTAGTGGAGTTTGCTTATAATAATAGTTATTAGTCAACCATTGGCATGCCTCCGTTTGAAGCATTATATGGTAGAAAATGTAGATCACCGATCTGTTGGGAGGAAGTTGGGGATAGAAGGATATTCGGCCCTGACATAATTCAAGAAGTCACTGATAAGATTAAGTTAATTAAGGAAAGGATGAAGGCAGCCCAGAGCAGGCAGAAAGCTTATGCAGATAATTGCCGCAGACCACTGGAATTTGAGGTAGGGGATAAAGTTTTCCTAAAGGTATCTCCAATGAAGGGAGTGAGACGCGCCGGCAATAAGAACAAATTTGCTCCTAGATATGTTTGACCATTTGAAATATTGGATAGAATTAGACCTGTTGCTTATCGTTTTGTCGTAACCACTGTTCTGGAGAGAATATATAATGTATTTTATGTCTCTCGGTTAAGGAAGTACATACCTGATCCTGGTTACATAAATCTCCTATGAACCTCTAGAAATACAAAAAGACGTGTCATACAAGGAAGAACCAGTGCAAATCTTAGATCGCAAGGAGAAACAATTGAGAAGTAAAATTATTTCCTTAGTCAAGATTTTATGGAGGAATCAATATATAGAAGAAGCTACTTGGGAGCTAGAAGAGGAGACGCGGAAGAACTATCCACATTTATTCTAAGGTACGTTGAGTTTCGAGGACGAAACTTCCTAAAGGAGGGTAGAGTTGTAACACTTGCCTTAATTAATCACATAATTAACACACTTGAGTGCCTTTGGGAGGTAATGTGAAAACAAGAATTCATGTAGGATACTTATACTAAACATTATACCATGCATGTACTAGTATATATGTATATGAGTTTAAATACACACATGCATATTGACTTTTTACCATACTCCCTACCATACTAGTTAGTACAAGTATATCATGAAGGGGGAGGTATGGGGACCTTACTTATAGGAGTAAGGTAGAGGTGTATAGAGATGATGTTAGGGGGGCACTTGGTAAGATCTCATTGAGAGAAGTGAAGTATAAAAGAGGGAAATGGGGAGCAACACTCTCTCTTTCTCTTCATTTCCAACTTCAAAAGAATTCCCTCCCTTTCTCCTTTGTAGCCGGCCATGGCCAAAAGCAATAGCAGCCAAGTTTTCTTCCCTCCATTTCTCCACTCACTCACTCACTCTCTCCCTCTCATTCACTCACTATTTCTTTCCTTCTTTCCGTAATACTAAAAAGCCTTCCTTTACCTATATTATCTCTTCCAAAGACCTAATTGAACATGAAAAAGTGGTGATCTAACGTCACCTTAGAGGGATAATTCTTGAAGATAAGGTTGGCCTAGGTTAACAAGTTAGGAGGGTGATTTTGATTAAAAAAGGTAAGCAATCCTTAAGACTACTACACCCCTCTTATACTCTTTAAACTATAAACTAATTATGATGTTGTTATGGTCTTGTAAACTCCATTATAGCCGGTAACCAAGCTTGATAATCGGGGATATTCTCTTCATGGGTGAGTAGAACATCCAAACTCCGAATAATAATAGAAGTTTGAACTAGAGTAGAATTGCTAAATTAGAAATGGATGTGGAGATGGATGATAATACATGTGTATGGCTTCTAGATTTTAAGTATGCATTATGGACAATCTTATGGTAAACATGTTGTAACTATTTCATATATGCTTACCATTATGCATGATTGATAACTTTATTATGTGTATACATGGTAGTCAAACATATGCCTCTTAAGAAGAAATAGTTTTATGAATAAACGTAATACTTGATTTTATGCATATATACGGCTACGTATAAATTAAGATGATATAATGTGTTGGTTACCTTAAAAAGGATCGCATGTTGTTAACTTAGCAAGTTGTTACTTATACATGTTAATGACTTTCATAATGTTGGCATAATGTAAAGTAGAAATCATGAAAATCATTTATGTTGACATTGCTTTATGAATCATTGCATGTTATTACATAAAAGATATAATTATTGCATATTTGGGGGAAGGGGCCGGGTTGAACCGGAGGTGACCGAAGGGGAGAATATTACTTTAAATGACGTATAAGAGGAAGGGACCAGGTTTAACCGAAGATGATCGAAGGGGGGAGTCCAACTTCATGTTTAACAAGAGTGTAAATGATAAAACTGAGATTTAGTTTATTCTTTATATGGTTAAGATGGGAAAATGTCTGTTAAAACATAAAAATTTCTTTAGCATTAGTCTCTGTGATGAGTCAACTAATATAGGCAAATTTTAACTAGTGTAGTTAACTAGTCCATGGGCCAAGTTGACTATAAATGCGAGATTTTGTTACGCAAGTCTCTAGAAACCACCTTTAGTCGACTATATAAGATAGGGTAGTCAACTATTAATTTCAGTCAACAAACAGAGAGTAGACATCCTTTTTGGTCAAGACATAGTCGACTATAGATGGTTTATAAGTCGACTAGCACCAAGAGTAGTCGACTATATAAGATAGGGTAGTAGACTAGTTGAATTACAGGCAGCCAACAGAAAGTGGATATCTTTTTAGACAGAGCTCAATCGACTATAGCTTTAAGATAAGTCGACTAATTACAACATTAGTCGACTATAGGACGGGCAAGTCGAATAATAAGACCAATCACTGTGTTTTGGTCAAGACTTTCAGCAAATACCTAAAAATATACAAAAATCGTATAAATTACAATTGTTACCTTTATAATAATTTTCAATAGACATACATAAGGGTCGTGCATATATTTGTTGTTTAATTCGCTGAGCTGTTGAGCTCACCTTGTTATATTAATGACCTTCAGGTTCGGATAAAAGCAAAGGACCTGCCTAAATGGCAAAATACGGGATAGGTGGCAGTGGGAGTTCATTTTCACCTTTTGGCATGTTACATCTTATGTATATATTGATTAAGAAGTACTATGTAAAACTTCTATGTTGATACTTGCCATGAACTTTTATAATATATTGAAATGCTTGTGTTATTTGGTGCTTGACTTAAATCTTGTTAATTTTGTGGAGTTTATGGAGTAGTAATGCGTAGGCTGTGTTTTTTACCGGGTTGTTGGAACAATGTTGGAACTTGATATAAATCATGTCGAGGTTATATATACATTTTGAGCGAAAATGTTGCAAAGCCATAAGTAGGCGGGCGCTAACTGAAATTAAAGTATTGTATCTTGATGGGTCCCACGCTGAGATTAAGGATAACAAGTGATAATTGAAAATATTAAGACTGGGACCGTTACAGTTTTCCCCTCTTAAGCATAACTGCCTCTTAAGCTTCCATGCGAAGCTAACACTTTATAACTTGTTGCAGAGTGCGAAGTTAATGTTAGGCTAGTTTTACTTGAAAAGCGAAGCTATGCCTTAGTGACTTGTTACTTTCTGCAGAGTACGAAGTTAACCTTCAAGGCAAAGCTAATGCTAGGCTAGCTTTACTTGGAAAGTGAAGCTATGCCTTAGTGACCTGTTACTTTCTGCACTCTGCCTTTGTGCAGAGTGCGAAGTTAAGCTTCCAGACAAAGCTAATGTTAGGCCAGCTTCGCTTGGAAAGCGAAGCTATGCCTTAGCAGTTTTGCTTTCTTCTTCTTTCTTTTTTTCCTTCTGGGCTAACATACTTTCTACTTTTTGCTTCTGTAGCGCACTATACTCCTGGGCCTCTGAACAGCCTTTTAGGGTCTGCCAGGGGATTGGATGAAAATATCAGTCTATAATTTCAGGGGCATGATTTCCTATTTAGTGAATGGGGCACTCCTGACCGCGTTGCCCTGATTCATATCGGAGATCAGCGCACGATGAGAAGTATTTTGACCATTGTTCCTCTAGAGGACCTTGACTAGAAAATTTACCGGAATCCTGACTTTATGTTCGTGGAAGCAGTGCCTGACACGGATTATCAACTGTTAGCTGGGGAAGGGCAATGGATCTTTACTCTAAACTGCGAGAAGTATTACCTTCTGTCTAGTAAGCGCCACTTCCCGTTGTCCTTCTTCCAATATTTGACGAAGCCCATGAAGATGAACTGGCAGGTGACCCGGACCACCGACTCGGTCCATGTGGGTATTCTGACAGCTTTCTCTCACGGCTATACCAGGGTAGGCCCTCCTCGGTGTATATTAGGTCTACACCCTAGAAATATTCTATAAGATATCCCGGTAGGGGAGAAACCGGTTATAGCCCCAACTTTCAATAATCAGCTTTTCAGAGTCAACGATAATTATCTGATGACTGACTTCAGGACTCTGAGTTGGATTCATCCTCCGAAGGCCTGGTGGAAAGACTTGACTCTGTAAGTCTTGGCTCATTTAAGGAGGACCTGGAGAGGCTAGGATTCCGTAAAGCTGTTAGGGCCACCTGCTATAGCATTCAGATGAGCGTAGCAAATTTCTACGCCATCTTCGAGTTGTAATGCCCAGCTACAAAGACTTTTTCACTCCTGTAGGCGAACTAGGTATGGCTTTGCATGAGATGTGGGAAGTCTCTATTTTGCCAATGGGATCTCATTCCTATGAAGAATACTTCTGTTGGCCCACAGGCCCATCACTCTAGTTTTGATGATTATCAACTCATGTAGTTATAGTTTACTAATGATCTGGTGTTCATATAGTTTCAGTTATTAATCTAGATATTAGTAGGTGTCTAACTTCAACAAAGGAGTTTTGGAGTTAACACATGTAGATTCAAGAGCTCGCGCATCAAGATCTCATCTAGCGCGCGGCTAGAGTCAAGCTCGTTGGATCGTGTTTGGATCGAGTCGACTTGGAGGAGTTCTATAAGAAGACTTCGGTTTGTGTTTAGTTTAGTTTGTTAAAGGGTAGAATATATTTTTGAAGCTCAAGTTCACACACACACACACACAAAGTTTAATATGTTTGGTTTTCGATTTAACCGGTTTTGGATTTCAAATACACATATATCGGGTTTTGAATTTTAACCAGTTTTAGTTCTGCTGATCTGCTCGACACCCCTTTATATTGTTTATCATAACTTTTTATTCTTATATTCGAATAACATGATTTTAATTGTATTTCAAAGATAACTTTTAGGGCTACATTTCTTATTGACAAATGTTAAAGATGTCAAATATTGGGTTGAAGTCTGTTATTGTTCTGAAAAATTTTACTGTTTCTGATTAGACACCTTTTAGTATTTATTGATATCTTTCTATTCCGAAATGATATTAAGTTGATTTAAGTTACATTGTAATGAAGACGTAAAGTTTTACAAATAAGTCCTATATACTTATTTCTGAATTCTCACGTTTTAGGCCTGCAAACTATGCTCAAAGTTGACAAATAGTCTGCCAAATTGGCAGAATGGCTAATTTTCTGGAGGCTAATTTTTAAAATGTGTTTTGTTAAATTTTAAGAGTCAATTTATTCCCTTTAAACCTAGTAAAACTATTCTAAGTTTTCTCTGCCTAATGGGGTCATTAGGGTTGAGTTTATTACAACTACAACAATTCTATTTGAAAAATCAAGTTTTGAGTTTTCTAGTGAAAGAGCTTTCAAGTTTCAGTTTTGTACCTTTATTCTCAAAAGTCTACTTCAAGTTTTTTGGTTCTCAATCTCTCTTCTGATTTTACTCTCACTTACAAATTCTAGAGCTTCAATTTATATCTTATTCTATGGTTTTGTAAGAGAGTTTTTCAAGAAAAAGTTTGTGGCCTTTTGATCACCTAGAGATTGTTCCATTATTGTTAGGCTACCTCTGAATTAGAGGAGTATATTGGAGAGTTGTGTACTCCGTGCGGTTGTAATTCCTTGGTGGAAGGTTCTATAGTGTATTGGAAAATCCTTCACGGTGGTGAAGGCGGGGATGTAGAGCAGTGGCTCGAATCTCAAAACAAATCTTCTTCTTTGCAATTGCTTTCTTGTCTCTACTTGTTTGCTTTTTATTCATTCATTATTGTCGATCTATACTTATTAGAATAAGATAGCAATTAAGTACCTCAAACTCTTATCTAGAAGAATCACGAAGAGAAGTTCAGAGCCCTTCACGGGGAATTCGATTTCTAGTCTTATTTTGAGTGATCGGTTGAATCATCTCATTTTATATTATATTGAATTTTTAATTGATTATCTATACACCTATTCACCCCCTCTCTACGTGTAATTTCAACTTTCCCTGTGAGGCGGAGTTGGTGCTACTGGAGAAGCAGAAGCCTGCCCTGTTTGAGACCTACCAAGTGCCAATGTGCCACTTCAACATTTGCTCGGATGTGCATGGTAGTTACAAGGGAGGCTCGAATAGCTTAAAGAGTTGGGCAGATTATTTGTTTTCCAACATGGAGAATGCTCCTGAAGAGGCTCGATTCGGGGTCGTAGAAGAGGATATCCTCCGAATGATGAGGGAGCACGACCAGAGAGACGTCGCTTTGAAAGAAGAAGACGACATCTATGAAAAGAGAGATACTCTCAAGAGCTTTCATCATCAGGCCCGTCAAATGATATCCCGGAAGGCGCTTTTGGTCGGGTTTCTATCAGTTTGGTTGAAGAGATTTGTAATGCCGTCTCCTTCCAGTGACGCTATTCTCCCGACTGCTGCTGCCGACCGTTCGCTTGGTGCACGGTCACTCTCTAGGGCTTCTCCCAGCCATGATTTATTATATACAATGAGGTTTTCGTGCATTGATGGAGGCCTTCTGCAGACCACCTACCACGAAGAGAGGTAAAGGAACAGTTTTACCTCGCGACAGACTGAACCCTAGGATTGGATTGCCATACACATATCTGATGGCATGGTTCACTCTACATTGTCCGGCTATCATCCAACCAAGGGAGGAGCCTCCAGAGGGTGTTCAGATTGCGCACCTTCGCCGGTTTGAAGGGTTTTCGTGGGCACGGATCTATGTGGCCGCTGTCCATAAATTGTTGTGCCACCACGACGTGTACAATCTCTTTTGATGTTCCCTATATCCGAGATGTTGGATATGGCGAGGAGTTCAAGGATGTCGGGGACGGTAGGACATCGTTGAGCTGTGGAGTCTTCGAGTGGCTGGTCAGCATCAGGTCTTCTCATTTGGTATACTGGAGCGGAGGCATCTGCTATCTGGAACCATTTGTCCCCTGCCGCTTTGCTCGCCAGTTCGGATATGACTAACTCTACGTTGGCAATCCAAATACCAACTTGGCCATCATAGGGAGCCTGATCGACAGTGCTCATGCTTGGCGATACATCATCGTCATTGTACGAGGCACGGCTATGCATGCCGGTGAGGACCTCGAACATGCTGATGACTCTGGGGTTCTGCCAGTGGTACAAGACCTCCAATTCTGCGCCAACCGGATTCAACATCAACTCTTTCGACCTAAAATGGAACTCTCAGCGCATGAAGCAAAAAGTAACTGCAAAAGGGGAGGGCAAAAGAGTCCGGGTGCCAAGCATTCCAGAGTTTATTGCTACTGCTAACAGTGAAGCTTCAAACGCCGAAAGCCCTCGCTTTGAAGATATTGCCGGCGCTGACGTACCATGGGATGCTTCTGGTGGGGTAGGCACGACCCCCATGGAGGAAGTAGAAGTGGAAGAGGAAAAAGAGGAAGATCCCGATGTCCACTTTAAGCGGAAGCGAAAGGGTGAATCTCGCAAAAAGAAGGCGGTGAAGAAGCCCCGCCGCAATACTCTCGTCATTGCAGAGAGTGAATCAGTTGCGGTCGCCCCTCCTCTTGCTCTGTTAGTTATAAAACTATCAGCGCAGAAGGAAGCAACTGAAAAAGCTGCTCCAGATTTGGATAACATTAGTTCCCTTTTGCAAGATTTTTTTTTGGCTTTTTTATATTTATATGCAGCTAATTTGTTAATTTGGGACATAGGAACTGAGGTCGCAGGGGAACAAGGGGATTATTATGATCCTTTGTTCACTATAGGGAGGGTGACGAGCTAGCTACTTTGTCGTCTCTGACAAATTTGAGGGTAGGCCGATGTCGATCCCTCCGGTGCTAGTGAGCACAAGGAAAGCTCGATGGCTTCAAGCTTTAAGGAACAGTTCACGGAGCCTACGGCAAGTGAAGGAGAATCAGACACTGCTCCAATTACTGAGGCCCCTAGGACCGATGAATTTCTCCCTGAGACTGTTTTTGGTGCTTTTCCTGCCACTGCCAGGGTTCTTCCATGGAGCCGATTAAAGTCAGCATCGTCATCGAGGGAGCCCCAGAGGACATTGTCGTTGAGGCGGTTGGGGCGATGTCCGTTATGACTTCACTCCCCTTGGTAATATTATAGTAATTTGTAAGTGACCTTTGCTCGATATTATTATACTTTTATCCTTGTTTTAACAAAATACTCTTGCAAGTATTCCGCCTCTGGATGCATCAGCTTTAAAGGAGCCAGCGAGCCTTTCTATAGAATTCAAGGAGGAGACAAGTACTTCAGCTGCTGTGAATGTCGCAGAGTTAGAGGTCTTGTATCGCGACCTGCCTTCTTACCAACTGAAGCCTGCTGGTGATTTCACAGCGGTTGAGGAGACGAGGGCTACTCTCTGATCGGGGGAAAACCATGTATGAAAAGCGTATGTTTTGAAATCATGAGTTAAAAGTGCGTGCTATGGCTTCCTCGATACTTTCATTATAGCATAAGGCTAAACGGAACGAATCCACAGGGACGGGAAGCGATAGAAGCTTTACCGGTGTATTCATGTGTGTGTTAAAGTTTCTTCTATGTTTTAAAGAATCAAAAGAAAAGAAAACAAAAGGTAGAAAGAGAAGTGTACGATGAAACAAAAAGAAGTGAGAAACATAGAAAAGATGGTTTTTATAATTTTTGATATATTTCTAAAATAAAGTAAAAAGGAAAGAAAATCTATGGCTACTAACTACTAATGGCTCCATTAACATGCTAACCTTTTAGTGATAGTTGCCTCACATATATTCTTGGTCATCACTAGTCCTTAGTTCAAGAGCGTTTCAAAGTATACCCATTAGATAACTTACATCCAAACTTAACAAACAAGTACAAGCTATACTTAAACCATCAAAACTAATCAAGAGCAAGTATGGAATAAAGTAATGTTAGCTTGTTAGAGAGTTAGGATGTTAGAGTGTTAGAATCCATCATCATGAGCCATCAATGGCTCTTGTAAGAACAAGAACAAGTAGAGGCTATTAGATTCATGTGGATTATCAAGTAAGAAGTTAGCAAGTTAGTGGTTAGTAGTTAGTTGCAATGAGAGAAAAATATCTAAGCATGTAAAAGGAGTTAGAGAGTAGAAAAAATAAGGAGGGATAAAGAGAGAACCTTTCATAGATTGTCACCTTCTATTACAAGCACTCTTGCTTTCCACCCATGTATTACTCTCTTTCCTATTAAAAGATCTATAAGAAACAAAAAATACAAAAAGGAAGAAGAAGAACTAACCTAAACTATCCTAAAAACTACAACATGGAGAAGAAAACCCTAAAAACTATCCTCAAAACTCCTCCTCTGTCAGCTCTGAAAATTTCAGGGCTTTTATAGGCGAAAGGGGGCACCAGGGTACATTTACGGAGCCGCGCGTCAAATCACGACGCGCGGCTCCAAACCTTTGCCGCGGAAACGTTTCAATTGCCGCATTTCTACGGCAATCCTGGGGCCACGCGCGTGGCGCCGCCTGCTGCGCGCTCCTCGCTTGTCCCCCTGTCGGCTGTACTTCTTGAAATCTGGATTTGGGCACCCGGTTTTGAAAAACAATCGTCCAAGGTCAGTGTCTATTTTTGTAGGCTTTTAATCGCCAATTAAATGGGATTTTGGGCTCTTCTTCATTTCATGTCATGGACCTAAAAACATACAAGACAGGTGTTATTAACAGGATTTAATATTAAATAAATGTGAAGATGTGGTATGAAATATGCAATTTTAGAACTAATCACTCTCCCTTTAACAGAACCGATCACATTCCCATCTGAATCGGTTGGTGGGATGACAGCGGTTTCCCTGATGCCGCCAGTTTTAGTAACAGCTGGTCTCAGGATAATCACCAGCCCGACATCTCCGACGTTGGTTGTCGAGCCAACTCTTCTTAGAGTAGTCACTAGCCCTATCTCTGTCGTGGCCGGTGTGCTTGTATCAATGAAGACTCCTCCTCGACTGCCAGCGATTCCTCGTCCTTCTCCAACCTGTGTTTCTGTCACTTCCTCTACCATTTTGATAGTTAAATTGGTGGAAGTTTTGTCCTCAGGGATTACTCGCTCACCGGGAGTAATTGAAGCTGAGAAAGAATTTTTGGCAGAGATGGCGACAGCTTCTACAAGAGCCTGAAATGGTCTATTGCCTTGATTTAGAAGGGTTCGACCACTTTTATAGCTCTAAAGGTGGTCCTCTCTTGAAACATTGAGAATATCTGAGATTTCGAAGGGGATGATCAAGTTGCTGTAATGGAGCTTCTGGTGGAGAAGTTTGAGAAGGACGTGGGCGAATGGTGTCAGCTCAGCAATTTAGACTTGAATCCCTGGGTAGATGAAGAGCTTGAACGTCTCATGGCTCAAATGCAGAAAGCTCATCTGGAGGCGCAGGAAACAACCAAGCGGTATCTTCAGACTTGAACTCTTTGGAAACAAGGAAGATAGAGATTGGAGATGCTATAGATGCTTCTAACATCGCTCTCCTTGATGCAGAGAATAAGATTAAAAAACCCGAGAGATGATTAAAAGAGCCAATCTTCTTCTGTTCAAAGCTGAACCGGTGCGCCTTGAAGAGATCGCTAGGTTGGAGGAGCTCAGAGCACAGAATGATGAAGTCCTGCAGGAAGAGATAGCACAAAAGGTGACTCTGGTGAAAATTGAAGCACGTTTGTCCCAAACGACAAACTTCAATAAAGTTGAGCTGAGATCGCAGGCATTCATCAAAGCTGCTGAAATAAGGAAGAGCAGGCTGGCTGCCCTTGAAGAGCGGATTAAATCCTATGAATTACAGTCATAGGTTATAATCCATGTATCCCTTTTTCTGTTTTGAATCAATAAAAATAATTTTATTTGACTCTTCTGTTGTGTTTCTGTTTGTTTTATCTTCTGAATTTGCAACAATTTTAGGTTAAATTATAACTCTCAAAAGACACAAGATGATGGTATAGTTTTTCAACTTATACTATGAGAATATTAGCTAATCTATTCAGAGGTCAAAAATGTGATAGAGTTTGTTATTTGAATTATCACCAATGAATTTGAGTGATGACTCGATTTGAAACTTGTTGGGGATAACAAAATGGGACAAAACGAATTTGACGATTTTCCTATTCAGAGGTAAATATTAACGTAACCGATTAAAAACCATCGGGTTTATGAGTTGGTTGTGACGAACTAGGCACCACAATAACGTGATCAACTCGAGTCTGTCACTTCAGACTTAGAATTTTTTTGTTTGTCGTTCAGAGGTGGTTGATTGGACATCATAACAGAACGAAAAGTCCCTACTGGATTGGAATAATGAAATTTAGCTATCTGTCAATTCAGAGTAATAAATTAGACATGATCGATTGAGAAACCGCTAATTTCAGAGTGCTTACTGCTCAGAGGTGATAAACTGGACATGACAACAAAGCTAAAAAAAGGTGAATCCGTTTTTACATACCTGTTTATTCAGAGGTTATTGGCTGAACATGATAAACTAGGACACTCTAAATTTCAAATCCGCAACTAGAGATAGTCGTATTAACTTGGCAACTAGCCCACAAAGGACTGCAAAGGTGGATTGGGTCTGGGTACCCGTTGGTTCAGAGGTGGTTGACTGGACATGAACAATTAAGAGATATTAGGCTTGCAATCTGCTATTCAGAGGTTTACTGTTAACATGATAGCAATAATTCCCGGTCCTGACGGAGCAAAGGAGAACAAAGTTATGGATGTTGGCCCAAAGGGTTACACTCTCCATTTATTTAGAGTTTTGATGATAACAAAACAAATAAGTGCTATTTGGTACTAATTAGTTTGTTTAGATGAGTTTCAGGCTAAGTATCATATTTGGAGGCCATTGCTTAGCTATTGCAAGAATTTCTAGGTTCATGAAGCAAAGAAGGCTTTTTGCACATCAAGGAAGGAACATAGAAGAGAAGGCTCTAGCAAGACATCACATGGCTCAAGACTTCAAGATTGCTCAAGATAATTTGTTAGATTTGTTTTTAGTTTAGAATTTTGTTAAAGAATAGTGAATAGGTTTGAAGCTCTTTCACACACGTTTTTGTGCACATCTTGTTTCCTAACATAAATAGTTTATATACAATCTTCAACCTACAAACTTATTTTGGTATTGGAATTTATGACAAAAACTTTGATATACATATGTTTCATGAATATAGGATTATGCTTCAAATGTTTAAATATCATGTTTTTGTATTTGGAAGAAGTTTTGGACAAAACGTATTTTCTAGTCAAAATCTAAGGTTTAGAAAATACAGTTTTTGGTTTTGGTAAAAATGATAAGAGTCAAAAATAGTTCATATTGATTGATATTTGAGCTAAAAGTTTTTTACCACATGTTTATATATCAATGCAAAATGATAAAACTATTTTTGGTGATTTTTATGAGTATTAAAAGATTTTTTATAATATTTTTAAAATTGTTTTTCTGTCCATTCCAGACTTCATGCAGTCGACTAGTTTTCTGACTAGTCGACTTGGCTAGAAGTCGGTCGACCGGGTCGGTCGACCGACGTGCACAAATCTGTGCACGTTTGGAAGTCTTTGGACGGTCGACCGTCCCGGTCGACCGGTCTGAGAGCAGAGCTCTCTGTTTGTTTCGGTCGACCGGGCCGGTCGACCGTAGCCTGCAACGGCTATATTCCTTTGTACTAGCGGTCGACCGGGCCGGTCGACCGGACTAGCCGTTTGAACAGTAACGACTAGTTTTCTGAGCAGATTTATTTTTGTCCTTTTCTCACTTAAGTGTGTTTAAGTGACATGTTTTGGATTTAATACATTCTGATTAGCCTTAAAAATGTTTTATCTTTAAACCCTAGCCCTCTCCTATAAATAGGGGTGTTTAGGGAGAGTTTTGTTACAAGAAAAATTCTCAAAAATTTCCAAAAGTTTAAGGCTTTCAAAAGACTTGGTTTCTTGGTTTTGTGCTGAAATTCTCTCTAAATTTTTAGAAGTGTTTTCAAGAGTTCTCTGAGTTCATTTTCTTTTCTCCTTGCACACAAGAGCTTCATTCCTACTCATTAATTCTCTAAGGACCTTTGTAAGGGAAGAGAATTTTGTAAGAGAGAGTTTGTGGTCTTTTGACTACTCAGAGATTGCTTGTACTTGAGATTGTGGAGTTGGGTACTCCGGTGTATTTGTGACATCTTTGAGATAGTGAAAGTGGTTGGAATCCTTCTGGGGAAGGCGGGGAAGTAGAGCTGGGTGCTCGAACCTCGATAACAAATCTTGGTGTTTGCGTTTGGTTTACTTTTCCTTATTCTTGCTCTACTTTCATTGCTATTACTACTTGCTCTTGATTGTCATTGCTATACTTACTTGCTTTGTGAGATTGTTGCTCCATAATTTTTAAATTGTGCATTGATTAGCATAATCACCTATTCACCCCCCTCTAGGTGATTTTCAATTGGTATCAGAGCTTGGACTCTAGGTTTTGGCTTAACATCCATAGAGAGATCCTTAAAATTTGCTAATCAACATTTGCATTCCATTTGTCATCACTAGTAAACATGGCCGATAACATCAAAACCCCTCCTAAATTTGATGGACTCAACTTCCCTATTTGGAAGGTTAGGATGACTATCTTTTTGCAATCCTTAGGTAGCTTAGTGGCTAAATCTTTGACCAAACCCTATGTTGCACCCGATAGTGATGAGAGCACATGGACCGACTTCAACTTTAGAGAATATGAGGCTAACTCCAAGGCCCAAAATTCCCTCTTAACCGCCTTGAATGAGGATGACCTTACACGGGTAATTCATTGCCAATCCGCCTATGAGATTTGGCAACACTTATTGGTCACACACGAAGGGACTTCACAAGTCAAGAGAGCTAAGATAGATCTCTTGAGGTCCCAATATGAGTCTTTTAAAATGATTGATGATGAATCTATAATTGTATGATTACTCGATTTACTAAAATCACCAATGGTCTTTCTTCATGAGGTGATGATATTTCCAATGATCAAAAGGTGCGGAAAGTGATTCGGGCTCTTCCTACATCATGGGAGATCAAGGCCACCACCCTAAAAGAATTGAACGACAAGGATGAGATGGACTTCATTAGTCTCATTGGGAACCTAAAAACCCATGAGATGGAAAAGAAAGCAAGAGAAGAGGCCGCTCCACTAAAGAAGAAATCATTGGCCTTCAAGTCTTCATCCACTCTTGAAGACGATGAAGAAGATGATGAAGAAGATGAGGAGCTATCACTACTTGTTCGCAATGTGAAGAGAATGTACCGGAGGAACAAGCTCAACTTCCGAAGGAAATTTGAAGGCAAAGAGGAGAGGAAAATCATATGCTACAATTGCCGAAAGCCCGGACACATCATGGCGGATTGCCCGGAGTTCAAGAAGAAGATGACCTCCTCCTTCAAGCCAAAGAAATCGGAAGAAAAGAAGGCGTACAAGGCAACTTGGGATTCGGAAAGCGAGTCCGAGGAAGAGGCGGATGTAGCGAATATGTGTTTCATGGCAAACACACCAAAGGTAACCCCTCAACCTCTTGATGATGAAGATGATGAATTAAGTAAGGAAGTTCTTGCTCATACCTTTGTTGAACTTTCCGAAACTTATGATAATAAGAAGATTGAATGTTATAAATTGCAAAAAGAAGTTGCATTTCTCAAAAATCAACTTGCTTTGGTTTCTAAAGAAAAGGATGATATTTCTTCTAATTTATTTCTATTCAAAATGAGTTTAATGCCTACAAGGTTTCTTGTAAAGGAAAATCTCCTATTGTTGATGAAAAAGAATTTCCTCTCTAAAAACTAAAATGGTTGATTTTGAAAAAGTTTTGAAAGATTGTGCTTTTAACACTAAGAAACTTGAAGAAAAGTTTTCCAAAAAGCACACCTCTCATGCTAAAAATTCACATGCTCACACTACACATGCTAAATCTTTTCATGCTCACAACTCTCATGCTCACAAATCACACACTCATTATGCTTTCAAATATGGTAGAGTATATAGAAGCACATATTGTGGTAAGAATGGACATTTAGCTAAATTTTGCTATGACCAAATTAATAGATCAAATAATCTTGTTTGGGTTAATGAAACTAACCCTCTAGGACCCAAGAAAATGTGGGTACCAAAATCAAGTCCTAAATTATTTGATGTAGGTACACACCAAGGCTCCAAGACGTAGGGAGCGGTGGTACCTTGATAGTGGTTGTTCAAGACATATGACGTGGGATATCAACAACTTTACAACCCTATCAAGGTACGAGGAAGGTGGCTCCGTCACCTTCGGGGATGACTCCAAAGGCACTATCATCGGTATAGGTAACATTCAAATTGGTGCATCTCCCATTATAGAAAATGTTGTACTTGTTGATGGTTTGAAACATAATTTGCTTAGTATTAGTCAATTTTGTGATCGTGGACTTAAAGTTATTTTTGATGATACTTCTTGCAAGATTTATGATATTAAATCCAATGATTGTATTCTTACCGGTTTTCGTGATGATAATGTTTATATTATTGACATGCTTAATGTGGAATGTTCTACTAAATGCTTAAATGCTTTTGATGAAAATTCTTGGCTTTGGCATAGAAGATTAGGAAATGCATCTTTTGACCATCTTTCTAGGATTAATTCAAAGGAATTGGTGAAGGGTATACCTTACTTGAAGTTTGAGAAAGACCGCATTTGTGGTGCGTGCCAACTTGGGAAACAAACCAAGTCTTCCTTCAAACCAATCAAGGATATCATGTCAACTACGCCTTTAGAATTAATTCATATGGATCTTTTTGGACCTACTAAAACTAAGAGCTTAAATGGTAGTAGATTTGCATTTGTTTTAGTTGATGATTTTTCCCGTTTCACTTGGGTTTTCTTCTTGGAACACAAAGATCAAACTTTTTCTCATTTCAAAATTTTTCGAAAAAAGGTTGAAAAAGAAAAAGGTTTTCCGATTTTGAAAATAAGGAGTGATAGAGGTGGTGAGTTTGTTAACCAACTCTTCATGACTTATTGTGATGAAAAGGGAATTAAGTATGAAATGTCTTGTCCTAGAACTCCACAACAAAATGGAGTTGTAGAAAGGAAAAATAGAACACTTCAAGAGATGGTTAGGATAATGATAAGTGAGTATGACCTCCCTCATTATCTATGGGCCGAGGCCGTAAACACCGCATGCTATATATCAAATCGTATTTATTTGTGTAAAAATTCTTCCAAAACATCTTTTGAAATGTATCATTCTAGAAAACCTAATGTTTCATATTTCAAAGTTTTTGGATGCAAGTGTTTTGTTTTGAACACTAAAGATAACTTGGGTAAATTTGATGCTAAGGCTTATGAAGCAATCTTTGTTGGATATTCTACAACTAGTAAAGCTTATAGAGTATTCAATAGATCTTCACTTACCATCGAAGAATCCATGCATGTTAAATTTGAAGAATCTAATATGTTTGTTGAGAATGTTGTAGAGATTGAACCATTAGGTGAAGACATGGAGAGACTATCCTTGAAGGGACTCACCCGCTCAAGATGATAAGTAAGAACCAATTGGTGACGTTCAAGAGGATAAAGAGGAAAGCTCTCAACCGCTTCCTAAAGCTTGGAGATATGCCACAAATCATCCCAAGGAGCTCATCTTAGGTGATGCATCTAAAGGGGTAACAACTCGCTCCAAACTCCATGACCTATGTGGTAATTTTACTTTCATTTCTCATTTTGAACCCAAAAGCATCCTCGAAGCCGAGGCGGACTCATATTGGTTGCTAGCCATGCAAGAGGAACTCAATCAATTTGAGCGCAACCAAGTTTGGCACCTTATTCCTAGGCCCCACGATAGACCAATAATTGGTACTAAGTGGATCTTTAGAACAAGATGGATGAGTCCGAAAATGTGATTAGGAATAAGGCTAGGTTAGTGGCCCAAGGTTACACTCAAGTTGAGGGAATTGACTTTGAGGAGACCTTTGCACCCGTAGCACGGCTTGAAGCCATACGGATGACACTAACTTTTGCATCTTTCAAAAATTTTAAACTTTTTCAAATGGATGTGAAAAGTGCATTTTTGAATGGTTTTATAAATGAAGAAGTTTATGTTGCTCAACCTCCCGGTTTTGTTGATCATGTTCATCCCGATTTTGTTTTTAAACTTGATAAAGCTTTGTATGGATTGAAACAAGCTCCAAGAACTTGGTATGAAAGGCTTTCTAGTTTTCTCATTTCAAATGATTTTATTAAAGGCAAAGTAGATACAACACTATTCACTAAGCATGTTGATAATGATATTTTAGTTGTGCAAATTTATGTTGATGATATAATTTTTGATTCTACTAATGAGCTTTTATGCAAGGAATTTGAAAAGGTTATGCAATGTGAATTTGAAATGTCTTCAATGGGTGAGCTTAATTTCTTTCTTGGACTCCAAATCAAACAATTACAAGATGGGAACTTCATATGTCAAGCCAAATACGCAAAGGAACTCGTAAAGAAGTTTAGACTTGAAGACTCAAAGGTTTGCAACACTCCCATGGCAACTACCACCAAGCTTGATAAGGATGACCAAGGTAAAAATGTTGATATTAAATTATATAGAAGCATGATAGGTAGTCTTTTGTATTTGACGGCAAGTAGGCCGGATATCATGTTTAGTGTGTGTCTTTGTGCTAGATTTCAATCGTGTCCCAAAGAGTCCCATCTTATTGCCGTAAAACGCATTATACGTTATATTAAGGGAACGATTGGAATGGGTCTATGGTATCCGAATACCGGAGATTTCTCAATGACGAGTTATTCGGATGCCGACTATGCGGGTTGTAGAGTAGATAGAAAGAGTACTAGTGGGACATGTCAATTTCTTGGTAATTGTCTTGTTTCATGGTCCTCTAGGAAACAAAATTCGTAGCTCTCTCAACCGCCGAGGCGGAATATGTTGCCGCGGGGGCTTGTTGTGCACAAGTCCTTTGATGAAACATACTCTCCTTGATTATGATTTGCATTATAACCATATAAAATATTTTGTGATAATACTAGTACTATGCATATGACAAAGAATGCAAATCAACATAGTAAGACCAAGCACATTGAGATTAGATATCACTTTCTTAGAGATCATTTTGAGAAAGGAGATATAGATATTGATTATGTTTCTTCGGATTTGCAACTTGCCGATATTTTCACTAACCACTTGATTTTGCTAGATTTTCATTCATTTGTGGTGAACTTAATGTTTGTGTTATTGAATAAATTTTTTTTTCTTAAACCCTTTTTGATGTATGACAAAAAGGGGGAGAATGAGTTTATGTATGGTAATATGGGCTCATATGGTTTTGGTTCCATATGAGTTTATATATGTTTTGAGATTTTGATGTGTTTTCATGAATTCTTGTAATTTGCTTTTAAGTGTTTTGCAAGTATTTTTGGTTTTTGATTTCATGATGTTTACTTGCAAATTACAAATTACATAGTTTTTCTTTGTTTAATATAGCATAATTTGAGGGGCTTTCTCCTCCCATATACTTTTGTTTATAGCCTATTGTTTTGTCATCATCAAAAAGGGGGAGATTGTTGGCCCAAAGGGTTACACTCTCCATTTGTTTAGAGTTTTGATGATAACAAAACAAATAAGTGCTATTTGGTACTAATTAGTTTGTTTAGATGAGTTTCAGGTAAGTACCATATTTGGAGGCCATTGCTTAGCTATTGCAAGAATTTCTAGGTTCATGAAGCAAAGAAGGCTTTTTGCACATCAAGGAAGGAACATAGAAGAAGGCTCTAGCAAGGCATCACATGGCTCAAGACTTCAAGATTGCTCAAGATAATTTGTTAGATTTGTTTTTAGTTTAGAATTTTGTTAAAGAATAGTGAATAGGTTTGAAGCTCTTTCACACACGTTTTTTTGCACATCTTGTTTCCTAACATAAATAGTTTATATACAATCTTCAACCTACAAACTTATTTTGGTATTGGAATTTATGACAAAAACTTTGATATACATATGTTTCATGAATATAGGATTATGCTTCAAATGTTTAAATATCATGTTTTTGTATTTGGAAGAAGTTTTGGACAAAACGTATTTTCTAGTCAAAATCCAAGGTTTAGAAAATACAGTTTTTGGTTTTTGGTAAAATGATAAGAGTCAAAAATAGTTCATATTGATTGATATTTGAGCTAAAACTTTTTACCACATGTTTATATATCAATGCAAAATGATAAAACTATTTTTGGTGATTTTTATGAGTATTAAAAGATTTTTATAATATTTTTAAAATTGTTTTTCTGTCCATTCCAGACTTCATGCAGTCGACTAGTTTTCTGACTAGTCGACTTGGCTAGAAGTCGGTCGACCGGGTCGGTCGACCGACGTGCACAAATCTGTGCACGTTTGGAAGTCTTTGGACGGTCGACCATCCCGGTCGACCGGTCTGAGAGCAGAGCTCTCTGTTTGTTTCGGTCGACCGGGCCGGTCGACCGTAGCCTGCAACGGCTATATTCCTTTGTACTAGCGGTCGACCGGGCCGGTCGACCGGACTAGCCGTTTGAACAGTAACGGCTAGTTTTCTGAGCAGATTTATTTTTGTCCTTTTCTCACTTAAGTGTTTTAGTAACATGTTTTGGATTTAATACATTCTGATTAGCCTTAAAAATGTTTTATCTTTAAACCCTAGCCCTCTCCTATAAATAGGGTGTTTAGGGAGAGTTTTGTTACAAGAAAAATTCTCAAAATTTTCAAAAGTTTAAGGCTTTCAAAAGACTTGGTTTCTTGGTTTTGTGCTGAAATTCTCTCTAAATTTTAGAAGTGTTTTCAAGAGTTCTCTGAGTTCATTTTCTTTTCTCCTTACACACAGAGCTTCATTCCTACTCATTAATTCTCTAAGGACCTTTGTAAGGAAGAGAATTTTGCAAGAGAGAGTTTGTGGTCTTTTGACTACTCAGAGATTGCTTGTACTTGAGATTGTGGAGTTGGGTACTCCGGTGTATTTGTGACATCTTTGAGATAGTGGAAGTGTTTGGAATCCTTCCGGGAAGGCGGGGAAGTAGAGCTGGGTGCTCGAACCTCAATAACAAATCTTGGTGTTTGCGTTTGGTTTACTTTTCCTTGTTTTGCTCTACTTTCATTGCTATTACTACTTGCTCTTGATTGTCATTGCTATACTTACTTGCTTTGTGAGATTGTTGCTCCATAATTTTTAAATTGTGCATTAATTAGCATAATCACCTATTCACCCCCCCCTCTAGGTGATTTTCAATGGACTCATCTGTTCAGATGTGTTAAACTGGACTTGATAGTTTGATTACCATAAAGGGGAGAGATTTAGGTATCCGTCAGTTCATAGGTAATGTGGACATAACCGATTGGAAGTTGCTAAACTCAGATGCCTGCCGTTTAGAGGTGGCGAACTAGACATAACGACAAAGGAGCAGTCCCTACCGAACTGGATGATGAGACTTGGTTATTTGTCAGTTCAGAGGTAACATGGACATAACAGATTTGAGAAACCATCAAGCTCAGGATTTCTACCATTCAGAGGTGACGAACTGGACATAACGGTAAAAAAAATAATTCCACTGGAGAAAATAGGACTTGATGATAAACTTCGTGGGAAAATTGGTATCTCCTTCAGATTTTATTTGGAAGAAATTATCAGAGGTATATTGTTAACGTGACAACCAGAAGAGTCCACCGGGGAATGAAAAGGGAAATAATAGAGTTTGAGAAGAGTCTACTAAAAACTCACTGGGGAGTTAGAAATTGAATCCCATAAGAGATTCTATATCAGAGGTAATCATTCACGTGACAAAAAGAACTTCGAGGGGATTCAATAGGGAAAGGATTATTCCCTAAAGATTTGTCAGAGATAACCATCGAATCTCTTGCTGGGAAATTAGAAGGAGATTTTGTAGAAATGATCGTGACAGCTTCTCCGCTTGGGGATTTGTCTCGTCAGAGATGTAATGTTAACTTGACAAGAATTTGTTTATTGTTAGAGGTGTTTGAACATAATAACAATTTGAGTGGACTTGTTGTAATATCCCCTAACTAATAATACTGTATTTCTATTTTATTATTATACGTAGATTTACCTATTGATTAATTTAATTTATACGTGTGTATAGATACATGTACATACATATTAAGTGTATATGTTTGATTTACATTTATACTAGTATATGTATGTATTATAGTTTATAAATTTTTATTAGCATTACTATTATTATAATTATGTTACTGTTGGTATTTTTCCTAATTGATCTTCTTTTCCAACCCATAATCCAATTATCTAATAAACCATAACCCATTTAACTCATAAAAAAAAAAAAAAATTGGGCCGCAAATGGCCCAGGCCCGGTAAAAAAATAAAAGAAAAAAGAAGAAGGGAACTGGGCCGTCATTGGCCCAGGCCCACAGGAAAAAAGACAAAAAAAAGAAACTGGGCCTGGATTATTGGCCCAGGCCCAGACTAACAAAAAAAAAAAAAAGAAAAGAAAAACAGAAACTAGGCGTCATTGGCCTAGCCCAAAAGAAAAGAAATAAAGAAAAGGAAAAAGAATGAAAAAAATGAATTGGGCCTGGCCCAATCCAAAAGAAAAGAAATAAAGAAAAGGAGAAAGAATGAAAAAATGAATTGGGCCTGGCTCATTGGGCCAGGCCAGAAACCAAAAAACAAAAACTAAGAAAAGAAAAGAAAAGAAATTTAGAAACCATATTCAGAAGCCCAATTGCAGTCCAGCCCAAATATTTGGGTTCTAATTCATTTTTAACCCGACCCAAATACAAAATAGACCCGCTAAGTTATTGAAAAATAATTCTTTTGGCTAGATAAAAATTTTTAAATAAATAAATAAATATAGGGATAAATATCTAGATAACCCCTAACATCTACTGAAAAATTTTGGGGTTAATTGCAAATCATATTAAACTGAACTCTTTTTTCTAAATTGAAACCCGCTACTTCAACATTCAGACCCGTTAAGGAATTGTATGTTTTTATCATTTAAACCCCACAAAAATCAGTAAATTCGATATCTCATATAAATTCATATGTATTTAATGTAAATTCTTCGAATTGGTTATCGGACTCGTGATAAGTCCAGGTGAGCGTTCTTTGTTTACTCTATCTAAATATATATTTAGTTTTATTTCACGTAATTGTTTTATCCTGTCTATCTCAATGAATATTATTTTACATTTAAATAATTGTTCAAATTCAATCATGTTTCATGCCTGTTAGTTACTAGTCCATGTCTACATGTATTAAATGCAAAGTAAATTGACTTGTGAATGTTTTATCTCTTTTATAAATTTTGCATAATATTCTTGATCATGGACATTATGATACACTTAAGTAACTCCACTGAGTATACAAGATACCTACCAGATAAACATATTGTTTATGTTACTGAAGGTTACTGGGAAAGTATCGTTAGACCGTAACGCTCGGTATAGCTCTATTCATCGTATGCACGGTTACTGTTACTATTCATTGTTCTTGTTACTGTTCACCGTGTATACGATTACTGTTACTGTACTGTATTGTTACTGTCACCATATCGTCTCA
The DNA here is from genome assembly GCA_038442645.1 of Agave tequilana. NCBI lineage: Eukaryota > Viridiplantae > Streptophyta > Magnoliopsida > Asparagales > Asparagaceae > Agave > Agave tequilana. Next base: position 120,929 of record JAVJIF010002548.1, on the reverse strand, counting down.
GTATTCTAGATAATACGGACATTGACTAATTTAACTAAATTGAATTAATTAATAATGTAAATGGACAACTTATACTGGGATTGGGAAAATTGATGGAGGAGACATCGTCTGTATTTTGGGTGGACCTAGGATATAAGTTGCGCAGCCGACTTACGTGACTGACATCCCATCTGTTATTGTTCCACAGTGTTACTGTGAGTTTACTGTTCCACAGTGATACTGTGAGTACTGTTACTGTTACTGACTACCTAGCGGTAGGGCCTGGTTCAGCGCCAGGCATCTGGGCCGTGGTCCCGGGTATGTACGGGACCCACCTAAAGCATGGACAACGTCTCCAACTAATCAGTTTTAAGGACCATGATTAACACGTGTGATAGGCGCAGTATGGGATGCGCCTATAATAGGTGGCAATTGGTGTTCGCTCTGACATAGTAAATAATAATGAACTGTTTATAATGTATTGTGACTGACCGTAATCACCTGACTGTTCAGGAATATAATTATGATAGACATATGACTGTACACTTGACACCCGATTGGACATCTAATTTTGTATTGACTGGCTTTATTATTTCTATCCATGTTTTATATGTTACTTCTGTTTTATTCCAGCATATGTGTTTCCTAGCTTGCTCGCATTTATATTCGCATGTGCTTCCCTTTTTCTCTTATACATTCACTAGGAGTTCTGACTCCCTGGATCTGCATATCTAGATTCAAGGCTATTTATTATTGATCAGGTATTTGGAGAGGATCATATTTATCTTGAGGAGCTGGAGTCTCTCCCTTTTGATTATCGGTATCCCTACTCTTTTATGCATATATCGCATCCTTCACATTTCTTATTCTTATTCATATGCTATCATTGTGTTAGACTTTATATGTATTATTGTAGTGTTCGGATTTATGATAGAGATTTATAGGTTGTTCAGCTTATTTTAGGCTTAGCGTGTATACGTGGGGTATTTTCCTCGTGTATATACGTCGCCGACCTTCGTCGCGACTCCGTTTTTCACGTATTTTGGGAAGCGGGGCGTGACACTTGTCATTCTATTGAGAGAATGACAAGTGGAGTTTGATCTGCTGGGGATATTAGACAGATCTGCAGGGATGTTAATCTTATTCGTCGAGGAATATATCAGAGTCTGATTACCAGGGATTTAATGTTAACATGATAGGTTTGACTTGTGATTCATTTTGCAAGGGAAATGAATGTTACTTTATGTGGTCCTACCATTCTATGGATAAGAATTGGTGAGCGATTTTGGAGGGGAGTCAAATGGGATCAGGTCACTTAAGATTTTTAGCAAACCTTAGTAGTCAACGGATTTGTTATGCCTTTACCAACTACCATTTGAGTTGGGTTAGCCATGCTATTCCCCTCAGCGTGGTGAGTTATCGAGAATTTCTATCAGACTTAAAAGCCAATATTTTTCTCTATTATGTTCGTGTCGAGAAGGAACATAGTCATTCATCGTCGATCGATGAGGACTATTACGCTCATGTTGAGCAGGAACATAGTCATCTATCGTCGATTGATAAGGACTATTATGCCCGTGTTGAGCAAGAACATAGCCATCTATCGTCGATCGATGAGGATTATTATACTCATGTTGAGCAGGAACATAGCCATATATCGTCGATCGATGAGGACTATTATGCTCGTGTTGAGCAGAAATATAGCCATCTATGGTCGATCGATGAGGCTGTTGTGGAGGAAAATGTATCTGGTGCAACCATCTAAATACTTGACCTGATGACATGATCAAGGATAGTACTTTTTAAGGAACTTGCCATTAATCGGCATCATGAGTATGTCGCTGTTTGGAGTGTTAGGCGATAGGCCCCATTTGAGTAGACTGTTTCTATTACGAACGACCCTTCCCATTTGGGTTGAAATTTGTCTTGGGTTTTGTATGTCATGACCATAGATCGCCTGACAGCTAAAACCAAATCTCCTTTTTGGAATACCCTCTCCTTTACCTTCTTATTGAAGGCTCTTGAGATTCAGCTTGGTACAACTCAATGCGTTATTGAGCTTGTAGTCGTTTCTCATCTCGGGCTTCGAGTTCTTGAGGACGTAGACAATCGTTGTCTTCTTTAGTCATCTTGGTTGCTAAGGCGACTCGTAGCGACGACATCTGGATCTCTAGTGATATAACTGCCTCACATCCGTATACCAGAAAAAAAGTGTGTTGCTCGTTGAGGCCTGGACCGTAGTTTTGGTAGGCTCAAAGATATTCACCGAACTTCTCATTCCAATCTCGTTTGCTTGACGAAATGAATTTCTTGAGTAGCTTAATAATCTTGTTGAATGCTTCCGCAAACCATTGGCGGCAGGGTTATAAGCGGTTGAAGCCACAGTTTAAATTTGGTACTTATTGCATAACCAATAGAATACTTAGTTTGCAAATTGGCGACCGTTATCATGAATGATCCGCCTGGGGACACCAAATCGATGGATGACATGATATTTAATAAAGTTAACCACGCTGAAAGTTTTGACTTCGATAAGTGGTATAACTTCAGCCGACTTCGAGAAATAGTCGGTTATTATTAGGATGAACTGATAACCTTTCGTTGATGAGGGGCTGATAGATCTTATGATATTAATTCCCCACGCCTCGAATGACCATGAAGTAATAGTAGGGTGAAGTAGCTCAGGAGGTTGATGTACAAAGTCTTCGTGGATTTGACAGTCTTTACACTCTATGCATATTTGATTGCATCGGTTATCATGGTTGACCAATAATAACCGAGTCTGTGCAATCGATCCTTGAGCTTTCGACCTGGTTGATGAGCTCCGCATATACCATCGTGTGCTTCCTTAAGTACCTCTTGTGCTTCTAAGTTAGATAAGCAATGGAATAAAATACTGTCATATTAACGGTGGTAAAGTGTCTTTACTACTGGATCATAGTAGAAGCGGAGAAACCTTCATCGGATAGAAGCTGCTGCTCTTTAGGGTCATACGGTAATATGTCATGCAGAGCATAGTCAATGAGAGGAAACCGCCAATTTCTAGGTTCAAAACTTGTTGAGGTTACATGTACTTCATTAGTTTTCAATACATGCTTAGGGCACAAGGCGTCGAGTGGCCACTGTAAGATGATAAGTTGTGTCAATAGGTAAGGCTAATGTAGTCACTAGTGCAGCCAAAGCATCTACCTTAGTATTTTAAAATCGAGACACATGACTGATGTAAAAATCATCAAATGAATTAGCAATATTGATAACTGCATGGTGATAAGGTACCAAGTCCTCGTGCCGAACTTTGTATTCTCCTTTGACTTGATTGACAATCAGCTTTGAATCACCATAAGCCTTGAGAAAGCACACCCCCATTTCATGAGCGAGCTGAAGGCCAATGAGTAGAGCATTATATTCCGCAACATTGTTAAAATAAGGTTCCGTCAATGAAATGCCCGAAGAAGGACATGATTTTGTGACGAAATAAATACCACCCCTATACCAGCGATTATCTTACCTTTAGGGCATGTTCTCAATGCTCCACCAAAAAACATCTGTCATACTTAATCCTCTGAGATTATATTGAATTCGAAAATCTCATCTGGAATATATTTATGAAGTTTTGAGCTCTCCGGAATTGGATGAGCGGCCAGAAAATCTGCAAGAGCTTGACCCTTGACCGCCTTTGAGGGACAAAAAGCATGTCATATTGAGATAGGAGGATAGCCCACTTAGCTAATCTTGAATTCAGCGACCCCGATTTTTTCATGAGGATACGCATGGGATTAACTCTGAAAATGACATGTATGGTCTGGCCGACCAAGTAATGTCGCGTCTTCTGAACCGCGAAAACAAGAGCTAAACATTCCTTCTCAACAGGGTTATACCGGGACTCAACTCCTATCAGAGTCCTGCTCAGGTAGTAAATGGCATGTTCATGGCCGTTATCATTCTTTTGAATAAGAGAGCACCTAGGGAATTGTAACCCCCTGATCCCCGGTGTACGTATTACAGTATCAGTACGCGATACGACGTATCATGTTGATTTGACCTTTTTGGTAGTTAGATTGAGCCGATTTCAGTTTCAAATATTATTTTCTAATATTGTAGATTTTTCAGGATTTTCTGAAATTTTTCTGGATTATTTTGGAAAATCTCCGTAGTCGGTGTCGACCGATGCCGATAATCGACTTTCCGATTTTTATTTCACAAACGGAGTTATATTTTGAGAATTTGCTTTCACCATGTGTCTTAAAATCGTATTATCTACATTAGATTTTTTGGGGATTTTTCTGAATTTATCGAAAATCCGGCCAAACCGGGTCGCCCAGTATCGGCGACATCTTCCAAGATTTTTAATTTGCGAACCGGATTGAGTTTCTGCAAATCATTTTCATATTACGTCTCAGGATAATATTCTCTATTTTTGTAATTTTTGGGCACCGTTCGGAGCTAGTCGAATTTTGGCCGAATTAAATAATATTATTTTAATTATTTACATCTTTTCTTTTTCGTTTCTTTTCTTTCCCCTTCTTCCCTTCTCTAGATTTTTCCCACCGACCTAGGCTAACCGCCTTCCCCTGTTAATTACCTCACCTCACTTAAGAAGACACTCTCCCACACCTTCCCCTTCTAATCTTCTCCTTAATCAAAATCCACCACTTCTAACACTCTCACACCACCTCCATCTCACCTTTGCCTCCACGTCCGGCGACCCAACACCCTCCTCCGGCCATCTCTCCGACCAACAACACCCAATTAATTTTCCCTACCACCATTTCTTCCTCCATCAACATCCTCATTTCCTTCATCACAATCCCAACCAAAACACACCCACACTCCTTCATTCCTTTGCCTGGACCACCAGTGGCACCACCGCACCACCCACCTGGCCGGCCTGGCACACCGGCGCGCCACCCTCGACCACCAGCCCAGCCCACCAAAGGCCATGCCCTTCCTCTTTTTCTTCTTTTCTTCTCCTTCTCCCTTGCTTCTCTCCCTCGCTCACTTCCTCTCTAGACGCAGGCCCAGGCCACCCCGGCGGCTTGGCTCCGCGCGGTCGCCGCGCGGCCACGCAGGCATCGGGCAGCAGGTCGCGCGGCACAGGGCAGCGCTGCTTTCCTGTTTTTCCCCTCATTGTCTCTCTCTCTCTAATTGGGTAAAACCCAATAACCCATGTGGGTTTAATTAAAACCCATTAACCCATTTACCCTTCAACCCAATAACTTATGTCAACGGGTTTGAGTTTGGATCTAAACCCGACCCGTTACCCGTCTACCCGCATCCAACCCAATAAAGGTAATTTTTCAGAAAACCCCCTGCTACTATTACTCGTGATACCATATAATAGACATATCATAAGCAGTAAAATATATACACATGTCAGATTTTAATACCAGCACTATCTAGTATGTTATCATCGGGTCTCAGGTTATAGACTAAATGGTGACGTGATAGAAATGAACATGCGAGTGGTGACGTGATAGACGTGAACTTGCAGATGGGCATCATATGTACTATAACCATAAAACTGTGTGGTGCATATACAGTAATGATATCAGCTATACAGAAAGCAAAATATATGCAATGCAGAACATGCGAAGTATGCCACTACAGACAGTATAACATGTATCTGGTAAAGTAACAAGTATACAGGTAACATGATATCGGATAAAGTATCATGAACAGTAACAAGTACAACTAAACATGTCTCAGGCAAGTCATGTCATTTATACACTAGTAGCAATCAGTACCACCTGGTATTTTAATCAATCTCTTCCACATGAAGGTAGGGTTTTAAAAAAATGATTTGAAAATATTTTAGCATAGTTTGAAAATCACTACCACATGAAGAATAATGAACTAATTTAAAGTAGTTTTCAAATTAGTTTGAAATCCTTCAAGCAAGAAATAAACTATAGGTATCTCATGAAAATATGAAATCACACAATAATTAACACTCAAAGTCTATAAAGCACAAGTGATTATCATGAATCCAATATCATGAGTAAATAAGATGATGTAGAGTGCAAAAATTATGTAATAAGCATAATCAGAGAGATAGACAATGAAGCTCATATGAAATTTCTTTATAAATATGAACATTTATAAAAATTCAATTTACATCAAAATAAAACAAACTTCAAGGGTACAAGTGAGCAATAAAATACAAACATATAATAATCAAATGTGGCTTACCAGTTGTACAAATATAAACACAAGTTTAATAAAAACTACATCTAAAAAAGTAATCAAAAACATGAAGTGCAAAATCATAAACAAACATGATCATTAGGGTAAATATACGTGCTTTAAAGCCGGAATATACATAATAGCTAAACTATAGTGAGAATACAAAAATAATAATCCATATAAATATGGGTGTATCTCAAATACTATTTATGTATATCTCAAGTCCAATTAATATTACATTTAACATAATAAATATGAAAAACATGAAACCAATACAGCTAAAACGTTCATATAAAAGCTTGTAAACAAAATAAGAAGTTAGAATAGTTACCAAAACTATACGGCTATTTTTTAGGTCTCCAAATCATGGTGGTCCTCCCACCAAACATTCTTGAAGGTGATGCATCCAATGCAGTGTCCATCAAGCTCAAACGCATCCACCATCAAGGCGCCAAAACCTTCACGTCAAGTGAGAGCCTACACCTACATCGAATAAAATAGGGGTGGATTTTGATACCCACACTTTCTTGGGTCCATGAAGGTTAGCACATTTCCTAACCCAAACAAATTTATTTGAAAATTTTGAAACATTTGTTCTATCATAACAAAACTTTGTAAGGTGGCCCGTACGTCCACAATGTGTACAAGTGTACACACGAGCATACACAGTGTCATGTGTGTGAACATGAGAAGCATGTGTATGCCGTGAATGGTGTGCATGAATATATAAAGTATGTTTCTTTCGAAACATAGATTCCAAACTTGTGTGGTTCATGACACATTGGCTCAAAGTGGAGTCCAAACAATCTATACTCTTCTTCAAAATACAAATATCATTTTCAATGATTGAAGTAGATTTGAGTATGCAACATGTTTATTAATAGAAGATGAGTCTATAGTAGCATGACAAATATGAGAATCAAAATCATTTTTCAAAGAAATATTTTCCTTTGAAACTAAATCTAGTCTTGTTATTTCTCAGAGAACCATTCTCTTTAAAACAATTTCAAGTTTTAAAGACAAAACCTCGTTTTTCTTCAAAATATCATAATAATCATTTTTATTCTTTAAAATTCATTTCTTTTAAATGAAGGTCAAGTTAATTTTTAAAGAGTTTATTTCACTTGAAATCTCAACCCTCTCTTATAAAATCATGTTTAGCTTTGAAAACAAATTTTTATTTTTTTAATTTAACACTCTTGCTTTTCAAAGCCTTGTACTTTGAAAACAAGTTTTCACAAAACATAAATAGTTTTTCATTTAATGCATGTGCATTCATATTATCATCACAAGAAGAACTAGCACTATCATCTAGTTGAGTATCCGAATGTACCTCAAGGGACTCATTCTCTTAGACCATATAGCAAGCTTCGCTAGACTCATCCACCGTGGGTTCCTTCTCCACATAGTTTGTCGTTTGTAGCTCAGGAGAGGTCAATGTATTCCACACTGCAAAAACAGAATCATAATGAGAAACCATAGAATATTGATCTTTTCTAAGTGTGTGCCTAAGTGCCATTAAGGCTTGTGCATTGGCCTCTATATGCTTGTTATTACCAAGATAAGATTTATTGGTAGTGGCAAGGTAAACATACAATCTTTGGGATTTAATGTATGCACTCATCTTAAACTTACACATATCGATGTTGGTAACATCATACATAGGAGGGGCAAGGAAATCCATACGTGTGCGTAAACAAATATTGTGATTAGCTGTAATGAGGATCTTTTAATTCAAGGTTGTTAGTCCCAAATCAAGAGCACCTTGCTCTGATACAAATTGAAATACACCTAGAGGGGGTGAATAGGTGTACTAGTTAATCAAGGACAAATGATGCAGAATTTAAAACTCAATTGCAATACACTATATATAACCAAGAGTGAGTCTGAATTCCCTGTGAAGGGCTCTGGAAACTACTCCTCGAAATTCCTCTGAATTAAGAGTCGATGTGCTATATGAAGCTTTCCTGGTTCAACACAAGTATGGCACACACAAATTATATATAGCATATAAATATGTGCAATATAAAATAATGCAAGATATAAGAGAGAAAGAGTATAGATATAGTGGATCAAACGCAAACAATAAGATATGTTTCAAGGTTCGAGTCACTGCTCTACGTCCCCGCCTCACACAGAAGGATTTCCACTATGTCCACACAGGACCTTCCACAAAGAATCACAAAGGAATCTCCACTGAGAAATTACAACTCCATACTTAGAGTACACTATTCCTCTCTCAAACACAATCACCTCTACACAAGAGGGATATACACAAAGTCAAAGCAAAAGAAAAGATTACAATTTCAGTGATCCAGTCATCACAAACAACACATGGTGATCACAATAAACCGTAAACAATTTTCCTCACAAAAACAAGATCCTATAGGTAGGATTAGAGATGATAACTCAAGTGTGAGAAAAATAAAGTGTTTGAAAAAAGAGAATAATAAAGAAAAACACTTGGGAATAACATTAAATAGATTTGTAAAGAAAGATCAAAACCAATTTCCCAAAGGCTCTCTTTTCTTTAATTTTTTTCAACACTTTGAAAACAAATAAAAGATAAAGTTTTTAGGCTCAAAAACTTCTTTTAAACTTGATGTAAAACACTTGAAAAGATGTAAAAAGCTCTTAAAAATATTGGTTAAAACAGCTCAAGAGAAGCTCTATTTATAGGCTCTCAAGAATATAGCCGTTGGGGTCCAGAAAAGGACATTTTCGACCTGTCGGTCGGCTGACCACCGCTTATATTTCTGACCGTTGAGCCACCGATTGACCGCTCGGTCGACTGCCCCAGGCAAACTTGCCTACCGGTCGACTGCCGGGTCGACCGAGCGTAAAGGCACTCAACCCTATCGGTCGACCGCCCGATCGACGGGCACTACCCGAGAGTTGGGTAGTTACAGTCGGTCGACTGGCCTTATAGGCAAGACCTTGTACACGTTCTCGTGCACATCGATCGACCGACTGGTCGACCGCCAGAAGGCTCGGGTTAGGGTTTATAGGGTTGAAACTTGATCTTTTTAACACTTATAAAATACTATAAAATCTCATAAATTTTACAAAAAATAAGTTCTTATAAATATTTGAAGAACAAATATGTGTCACCAAAAATCAACACATATTACAAACTATTTGAACTATTTTTGTAATATAGAAATTAAGGTTTAACACAAAACAGTATTTTCCAAAAACCAAATTTGAAATTGAAAACCGATTTCTCTCAAACTTGTATAAATACAAAAATAAGATATTTAAACTCTTTTGAAGTATAGAGTGTAAGGATAGTTACCAATACACATACAAAAGATATATCTATATTTTTGACATTAAATTCAAAATAAGTTTTGTTAATTACAAAACTCTAAACACATGAAATAGAATCATCAAAATAATTTTTTCCAAATATATGAAGCATAGATGTATATAGATGAAATCCGATGTACATTAAACCATGTAAACTTGTTTTGATTCTATCTATTCATGGAAAACCATATATATGTGTACTTGAAATCCAAAAACCGATTAAACCGAAAATCAAACATATTAAACTTGTGTGTGTGTGAACTTGAACATATCAACACTAGTTTATCTTACACAATCTAAATGCAAAATAAAACTAAAAAACCGAAGTCTTCTTATAAAACTGGGGTGGCAATATCCATTCCTCTTAGGGGCTGTTTCGTTAGGGGTGGAAGTGAGGAAGTGGTTATAGTTCTCTTTGAAACTTGAGAACTGATTAGTAAGTCTTCTAGTGTTTAGATGTTGTTGGGAAGTATGATTTGAAAAATATTATGTATTTTTTAATATTTGGATGGTAATGTGGAAGTGGAAGTGAAAAAGTTGACCATAAAATTGAGTGCAAAATAATATTGAAATAAAAATTAATAATGAAAAAAAAGACTGTAATTAGAATGCAAGTGAAATTTATATGATCACAAAATTAACTGTTTTGAGTTACAACTTATTATAAATGAGATTTACATGATCACAAAATTAACTATAACATCTTGAAAGTGGAGAAATTACTGTGTAAAAGAGAGGTACAAAAAGAAATAAAAATAAATTGAATTTTATTTATTTATTTTTGATGTTTGGATGGATAATGAAAATAGAAAATGAAACATCCCACCTTCTGACATCGTCAATTCCGTATGCAGCCAAACTAATGCATGATGAATGCCTTACTCAATTTTTTTGAGGTGGCAATGTCCCTTCCTCCGCGTCCCACTGTGCAATTATTTAATTGACAGCGACTCCCATCGCGCCCACAGCAACAAAACAATCAAAAGTGAAGGGTTTGGTTTTCTTTCTCGTCCCCAAGTTTTATCCCCTTCAATCCCCATCTCGATTTCTCGCCGATACGCGCCCTCTCGCTCCTCGACCCCGCGTCGCCCAATCGATTCCCCAATGTAAGGCTACTCTCATCCCCCTCTATATCTCACTACACTGTTTGATCCTCCCATCGAGCTCAATTTCTCTGTATTTTATCCGATCTGGCTTTTTTGCCGGACAAAATGGTCGACTTTTTCCGCGATTTCAGTTGGGCTACGTTGATCTTTTTGTGAAATTTTGGATCTTGTGATTGGATCTCGATTCATGTTTGCATCGGAGATTAGGGCGTCAGAGAAAAGGGCTTTTTGGGGTTGTAATGTCTGAAAAGACTGCGACTTTCTTTTTATAGGGTTGTTTATTGGGGGAGTTTGATGGATTTGATGCACTGATGAATTCTATTCATGTTATGCTCAAGATGTAGTTGGCAAATGATTAGAATCTGTTGTTTATAAATACAGTGTTATGATTACTAATTACTGAGAGTTGGAGTGTCTTCCTGTAATTATTCTCTCTTTTGGCATTGCAGTTCATTGATGGTTAACTGTTTAGAGAATTAGTTAACTAGGCATGGTCCTAACGATTGTCATGTCTGTTCTTTGAAGTTAGATTTTTTCCCCCTCTCTGGTTTGTTTATTTAAATAGGCAAGAAGTTGGTTATAGATAGGTTAACAAATGCATGCTTGTGATTGATTCTCTATTTTTCTTTTACTTCTTGCAGGACGACCATGAGTGACGATGGAGATAGGACCTGCCCTCTCTGCGCTGAAGAGATGGACCTGACTGACCAGCAACTCAAGCCATGCAAATGTGGATATGAGGTAGAAATGTTATTTCTTTGAAACCTATTACTTCATGCTTTCTATCTTCCTCACACAAATCTCATGCGACAACAATGTGATTTATGTGAATTTGAGTTTTCACCCCTAGTCTGCGGGCGGACCTTGTATTTTGCAGTCTTAAGTTAAATTTAGTAAGGGGACACATTTATACGTCATGGAAAGGGAGTATCGACCCCTAGTATCTCTTCCTCTTTAACTTTGAGAAAGATAAAATAATCTATTTCATATGCTGGTTTGTTATCCGTTTTACCTGAAGTATGCTGTGGTTTGTGTGTTCAAACTTCTACCTTTCTATCTGCATCCTTTTGGATCTTTTGTCTAGAAATTTTATTATTTTTTCTGAAGTGTCAGTGTTGACATCTAAATTTAACTAAGAACCAATTTTATGCAAATGTGGATATGATGATCATATCCTAAGAAATTTAATCTTTCCTTCACTATCTCATTGATTGGTGATTGTATTATTTTCTTGCTGATACGAAAAAAATGTGATCTATATGTGTAGAAGCTTCTATTTGCTACTGCTATGAAAAGTTCCTCTTTTCTCATGGTGTATCACGGAGTTAAATGAATGAAAGTACATCGGAAGTTCTGGTTGGACATCCCTCACCTTTTCATCTTTTTTAAACATAGATATGTGTTTGGTGCTGGCATCATATAATGGAAATGGCCGAGAAAGAAGGCTCTGAAGGGCGATGTCCAGCATGTCGCACATCATATGACAAGCAAAGGATTTTTGGAATGGCTGCCAACTGTAAAAGGTTCGAGGTATCTCTGTATTAGTTGTACAGAAATGAGTAATCTATCCGTTATTAAATTGCGTAGTTTTTGTATAGGACGGTGGCCGAAACAAGTGCAGAGAAAAAGCAGAAGTCTCAAAAGCCAAAGAATAAATCTTCATCAACAATAGAGGATAGGAAGCATCTTAGCAGTGTACGAGTGGTGCAAAGAAATCTTGTATACATTATGGGAATACCTTCTCATTTAGCCGATGAGAATGTATGTATTCTTTAATTGTGTTTTTTTTTCTTTTGTTTATTGTTTGCCTGTATATTGTCAATTTTGCTTGAGATTTCTCTGATGTAGAAAAGATTGATGGTTTGAGTAGATTCTTGAGCGGAAGGAATACTTTGGCCAGTATGGCAAGATTATAAAGGTGTCAGTTTCCCGGCAGGCTGGAACAACCCCCCAACAGGCTGCTAATAGCAACACATTTAGCGTGTAAGCTTTGACTTCGTGAGTTTTTTAATACATGCACTGATTCTAAATGCTTGAAATATGTAGTAGTGGCACATGTCGGTCACTTATTGTCAGGAAGCAGAAAAGGCTCCTTAATCAATGAAGTTTTGAAACAAATTGTTGATAGTTGAGGAAATATCTAACTAGGAAAGTAGTTTGAAGTATTCAGACATGTTTCTTATGTCTCTGTTTCACATGCACTTAATGCATAGTGACAATGTTATGGAAGTTCTTCCTATTGTTTCCATATCTTAACGCAGTCTTACTATAACGGGAATTTGCTGATAAAGATGCATGTCAAGCCGGTGTGTGCACAAAGCTGATATGGGCCATACTGTAACTGTAATTGTTTGCGTTAGCAAATAGGGATACCAATACAGAATTTTCTTGATAAGAATATGTTAGGGTATTGAACTCAATATCCATATATATCATACAAATGTATTTGATCTTTTGAGTCAATACAGATACAAGTCGAACATTATTGAATATCTGATTATGGAAAGAGAAATTAGCTCAACCATCAATTTTAGACTCTTTTCCCAGAAAGAGAGGGAAAAATTAAGTCATATTAGTTATGGTTGTTATGTTACATGCTCTGATGCTAAGGAGACTTCAATTTATGTGCATTAGAACATGAACTAGAAAATCAAATATGTGTTTGGTCATTCAGATATCTAGAGACTAGTGTGATATTTTGGATTGTTCACCACCCTACTATCCATTTCTATATCATCTGACATTTATCCATAATTTTCAAACTGGAAATTTTGATACAAAACTGGATCCTGACCTGATTATTTGTACCCATTTACATCCCTATTCCCTAATGTCAAGGCATTTGTAGAGCTACTAACCTGCAAATGTTTTTTTGACTTTAATAATCGGGCTGGAGTTGAAAAAAATGGTATTGCTCACACGTGCTGCCCACTCATTGCTCATTGTTATTCCTGAAGAAAGAAATGCCGTTTTCAAGAACACAAGACACCTTTGTGGAATTGTTGGAAAGCATCTGATTTAAGTTCCTAATTGCTTGACATTGTTCTTGTATTTTAGGATGTGTGGTTTGCAGCTTTAACTTTTGTGACTAGCTGACTATTACTGTCATAGGCGATATCTGTTTCCTGTTCACTAAAGTTGCTTGATTATGCATTTCTTTGAGGAACAGTATTCATAGTATAGATAGATATGATGAATATTTTTGTGTAGTTAAAAACCAAAAAATATATATAATTATAGTTAGAAAAAATAAAAGGGTCTGGCTAGTGTCAATCACTATCAGAAAAATGGTTCGTTGAGGATGAGAAATGAAAGCATCGTAGTGCAGGAAACTGGAGAATGATAAATATTCTAAAGACGATGTTATTTTTGTACTTCTTCTTGTCATAGAGAATGTTCAGTAACCAAAGTTCTTTTGCTGTAAATTTGTTATGCTCTTTTTTGCTTAGGTGATAATTAGAAGAACTGCTTTTCATGGCTGGGTAAATAGTTATGTAATTTAGTTATCCAAACTTGGGCACGATGTCTCATATTATCACGCTTTTTATGTTTTCCAATTGACATTTAATATCTTTAGAGTACTTAGTTGATTTGGAATAGTCTTCGTCTTATATTATGAAATTGATGACTAAATACTCCCTAATCCCTATATCTGTGAGACACCTTCTGTCATCAGCCAAAATTTCTTTCCTATGCTATGTGCCTCCCCTCTATCTTCCATACCTACCTTGCAAACATTTTTTGACATTGGCATTGAATTTTCCCTGGACCTAGTAGTGCTCTTATAGTGACATGTATTTGTTGTTAGTGCGTGGCAAAGCACGAAGAAACACCCTTGTCGAGGAAAACTAACTTATTGAAGATTGATATAGAGGGTCTAAGGTTGATGTCATAGTTGTGGCTGTGGCAATATGAATCCTCATATTGATTATTGACTTCATAATGGTGAGAAAATTGCCAATGGAATTGAAGGAATAATCGGGGGATGGCTAGACAATTACTATGTTAGTAGCCTTAGCACTTCCCCTTAATATCCAGATATTGTTGGTCATCATTTTGCATTGTCAGTCCTGCAGTTCCGATAGCTGAGATCATGTGGAGATAATTGTGTTTTTAGCTTGAGTTCAAGACTGATATGAGAAGCTGAGAAGCCGAAGTTACAAATGAACAGGCTGCTTCTGAGTTCTTTGGGCCAATAATTAAGGGTGAAGGAAATGGTGAAGTGGTTTTGCTTGGGACAAAGTATTCCAACTGGTGGTGGATGAGTGCTTGCCGATGTCATTGTTTGATCCCAATCCGATAGTAGAGAAGTGACTTGTGGTAGACAAATTGACTAGGAAGGCTTCACCTTAAGGTGGGTTGCATGTTTCTCTGGATATTGACATTTGGCCTAGTTGATAATGTCGGATTAAATGGCAAACAAATTCTTTCTCTCCCCGGAGATTTCAAATAACAAAGGTAGCTTGTAAACACAACATGGGAAAAAACATGATATTGTTTGCTGAGTGAGTACCTGGATAAACAGTCATTTTGACTTGCATATGTAGAAGAGATAATGGTTTATCCACAGATCTGCGAAGCTCCAAATGGTATATACACTATTTTCTTTTTCTTTCTTATTAAGAGGGTAAGCAGTAAGGCATAAAGTTTTATAACCTTTTCCATTGCAGTCTGTTTGCAATCTAACTTCTCTGAGGCTTACAGGTATATTACTTATGCCAGAGAGGACGGGGCTGTTCGATGTATTCAAGCTGCTCATAACTTTGTATTGGAAGGTAAACTTTGAGGTAGGTTTGCAGCTTAAGTTCCATATTGCACTTATATCTTTCCTCATCATCATTTTAATGACATTAGAGTTTTCATTGCAGAGCATGCTTTGGTACTACTAAGTATTGCTACACTTGGTTGAGAAATATGGTATGAGGAAACAATTTGTTCAATGAGTGTCTTTTATTCATCCAAATTATAAGAGTATCTGTTTGGTGAACTTTAGATTTTCATTCATAATTTCACTTTGAGGTGGCACCTTCATTGATTCAGACTTGCAGCAATCCAGAATGTTTATATTTGCATGACATAGGTAGCCAAGAGGACAGCTTCACTAAAGACGAGATTATTTCAGCTTATACAAGGTATTTTTGTTTGTAAAACTTCCTTCACAAATTACCATTGTTATCTCTTAGCACAAGTTGAGATCATTGCCCCTTTGTATCCTGTTGTTAGTGTTCCTTGTAATTGGATTGTCTCTACTTTAGATTTCTTCTGCATTCTTTTCCATATTCATGAAATGTTTATCTTGCTTGTACTTACTATTTGTCATCCTCACTGTCCGTTCTTTTTTTTTTTTTAATATTTGTTTTTATATTGTACAAGATCTTTTTGTACTTTATTCAATTACAAGTTTGGACACATTTAATGTTTTGATCCTGCAGGAGTAGGTTTCCGCAAATTCCTGCAAATAATTCGCAACCACGTGCTGGAAATGTGCTGCCTCCTCCAGTAGATGAGTTATACAATAACGGGGCTGTTTCTACCAAGCCTTCTGTGAAGAGTTCCATTAATGTAAGCCTGATTATGCTGTTTTGAGAAATCGATGCTTGCTTTGAGCAGTGCCTTCTTCTTCTTTTTTTTATACTTAATTCAGACATTTATGGCTTTTTTATACTAAAATAGCGTCCAGACTACCTGAATATATCTCTGATGAAGATCGAACACTATTTTTTCCCCACCAGAATACCACAAACCAGGTTAAGAGCTCTCCTATTGATACAAGTGGTCCAAGGGCTACAGTCCTTCCTGCAGCTGCTTCATGGTATGGTGCTTATCATTCTTTATTTTTTCCTGATGTTGTTTCTGCTGTTGCTAAAATTATGATCTTCAGGGGGTGGCGTGCTTCAAATTGCCGGTCACCAGCTTCAAGCTTAGCAAGCTCGCAAAACTCTCTTAAACAGAAGATTGAGGTTCTGAATAGTTCATCTAGTTCTTCAATGGTCTCAAGCACAAAACAGAATTCTGCATGGCATGATGATGCAGTTACAGCTCCAAAGATATCTGAATCGAGGTCTGTGGTGCAAATGGATGGTAGATCTAGGATATTGGAACCTCTAAAACATAAACATGGTAATGGGAGGGATCATCCAACAAAAGTATCAGACATGTCATCAGGGTCTGCCCTGGATATTGACCATAGTTCTGGTTCTGCATGGGATGACGACACTACAACAGCAAAAATACCTGAAGGAAAGCACATAGTGCATGTTAATGGAAGATTTAGTAACAACGATACTTCAACACCCTCTAGTGCGACATCTGTTTCAGACAAACCACCAGAAATTGTCTTGGATGAAGCTTGCCATTCTGCATGGGATGATGACACAGTTTTGACATCAACCATACCGGAAGAAAAGCAGATTGTACATGATGACGGGTTTAAGTCCTCTGATATGCTGTATCATGTTACTGGACTCTCTAGAACATCTACATCAGATATTACACCAAAGGTTCTTCCTGATGCAGTTCATACCTCTGGAGTTTCCACTAGTTGCTCATCTAGTCAGCTTTATCTGCAACATGAAAACAGTGACAGTGGCATCACTGCATCTACAGTCAATACAGACTCAGTAAATATCACATATTCTGGAGGTGCTGCCCATGAATCAAGTACATGTCTTGATGAGCTTACTCTTGCCAGTGCTGTTGCCAACGGAAATACAGAAAGTTTACACTTGGGGCTGTCTTCAGTAAATTTGGATAATCAACTTAGCATTGATCATATCAACATGGGTCAACGGCAGAGTTCAGTTAGTGATAATCGTTTGGTGGGAAATTTTGGAAATTTAGATTCAAGATTACAGCAACAATATCCTGAAAACGGGCCAGAATGTGTAACTTCAATTCCAATGATTAATTCTTCCATAATTCCTGATGCACATGTTTCAGGAAAGTTATCAGATTGGAGATTGGGTCTACAGAAGCAAGTTTTATCATCTAGTGGCAATGTGATAGAAGATGCTTTAGCTGCAAATGATGATCAGAGACAGATACTCTCCACGGCCACTAATTTATCATCATTGTCGTCTTATAAAACTTACTCTTCTAATGTTTTTAATCATCTAACCAGCAGTTCTCAGAATAGTGAAGTCGATGATAAATGTTTTTCTGCTGATGGTGATTTCAGAATTATGGGGGCAAAAAAGAATAATTTTCATGAACCTTTATTTCTGAATGGACACAAGGAGGAAATACCAAGCAGTTTTGTTAAATCTGAGCGGGTTTTTGAGTATCCTAACATCACCTACACGGAGAAAGAGATGTGCTCCAGTGGCTTTGATAATATATCAGATATTGAGAGAACAGCAAATGCAGATGAAGAAGAGGAAAACATTGTGTCAAAAATGTTATCACCAGACTTTGATCCATGGGATAATTCATGGTCCTCTGCTAACAATTTTGCTAAACTTCTTGCCCAAATGAATAATAATCAGGAGGGTTCTTCTAAACAGTCTAGCTCATGGAAGCCCCAAAACCCTAACCAATCCAGGTTCTCATTTGCAAGGCAGGAAAATCAAGCTAACCTTAGAGACAGCTCCTACCAGGACATCAGTGCTGCACAACAAGTAGTCTCCTCAAAACAAGACTTGTATGGAAATTTTGTTGGAAATGCTTTCTCTATCAGTAATTTTGGGCGTGCCAATATGCTTGGGAGCAGCAGCACAAACATCTTATCTGATAGTACTGCAGGTCAGTCCCTGTTAGATGTTAATTTCCTTGCCTTTGTTTGGGCGTACTGAAAGTGATGATGCGGAAACAAGTATGAACTTGATAACCATATTGATAGTCCATAACTATCCCCGGATTGAGATAGGTCTTTCACTTTCTCTTCTTTCACATTCCCTGCATCAAAACAGAGCCTAAAGTATGATACAATATATATTTATTTCTACCATTTAATTCTGCATGTTATTGCATCATTATTCATTTATTCTGCCTTTCAGTGCCTTGCTTCTCTTTTTTGTTTTCATCTCTGGACATGCTGCATCATTTGTTTTTATGCCCCCCATTTACTGGGACATGGTTCATAACCCATGTTCCACGTACGCTCATTTTAATGGCGGAACAGTTTTGATTCCGATCAGGTTTAAAACCCAGCACGGCTTCACAAAGTATCATATACAATGCATTGTAACCTTGCTAGCACCGTTACATTAAATTGTCAAAGACTGAAAATATTGTAATGTCAACAGTGTAATGTCAAAAAATATCATATAGTACTTAATTAGCACTTATACTTCTTCTATGCACCTGGGACCTTTTCTTTATTTACTGTTAGTTTTACGATGTATTGTTTATTCTGGACATTAGTCATGAATATCAATAAAGAAAAAAAAAAACAGTGAACGGTGCTTAACTGCAAAACCAATGGTCCATTTGAATTTTTTTTCCTTTTTAATAAGCCATTGTTGGGTTACTAAAAGTTATTGGTACTCACGGTAACCTTGTTGGGCAAGTGCTCTATATCTTTCAAATGACATTGGTTGCTTAAAAGAAAAATGCTGGATCCCTTTGAGGTAAGTGATAGCATCAAAAATTATCTGAATTAGGCAAGGAAACTAAAACAACAATAACAACAATAAAGCTTAAGGCTTTTATGTCAAATTTTTGATATCAAGTAGATGAAATATTTTTGTTTCACTCGGCTTTGTCAACGACTATCTCTGTAAATCACCTAGAGGAGTGGGGGGGGGGTGAATAGGTGATGGCTATAGGCTGAGGGCAAATAATGCGGAATAGAAAATTATTTCTAGTAAACTAACAAGTAACAATATCAACACAAGTAACAATGGCACAAGAATATAAGTAGCAATATGAAATAGAGCAATTTTAGCATGCAATAGTAAAGAGTGAGATAGAGTAAGAGTGAGAGAAAGCAATCGCAAATACGGATGGTTTGTTTCGAGGTTCGAGCCACTTGCTTTACGTTCCCGTCTTCACCGCAATGAAGGATTCTACTAGAACTCGATCTTGCAAGATCACTTCCCTACACGTTCTCACAAGAACGAACGGACCTCAAGTCTTCTCATTTGGTGTTGCAACACCTTACAATCGACGAACCTGCGAGCTCATATTGAGGTCTCAACCTCTAAAACACTTCTCAATGACAAGGAATGTGACCTTTCCTAGATCACAAAAATGGCTCACAAACACAATCCTATATTCAAGAATAGAATATGTAGCTCTGAGATTGTGATGAGGAAAGCTTTGAAATCAGTGGAGTTAGGAATCAAGCCAGAGAGAATTTTGTAATGGACTTTGTATTTGAAAACTTCTCTTTTTGAAATCTTTTTCTCTTGAGAAATTTAAGTCTAAAAATGAATATATATCTTAAAAACTATCTTGGTTAATCATCTACAAGGTTTCTATTTATAGGTGTTCAAAATAGTAGAGAGAAAATCATATAGCCATTTTTGAGTAGCCTCTAAACAATGAATTAAAAATACAACCGTTTGAGGCAGAATGTGCCAAAACAACCAGTTTGGTCGACCGCCAATGGTTGACCATTGGGTAGTGTCAGTTGACTGACCAGTCGGCCGATCCAAGCAGGGAGTAGTTTAGTTATAGTCGGTCGACTGGTCGGTCGACCGAGGTGCACAATGCTTTCTTGTGCACTTCTATCAATCCTCCGGTCGATCGCTCAGTCGACCGTACGGTCGATCGACCCAATATAAAAAGCTTGTAAACGTGTTTGAAATTCTGTTTTCATTTTGCAATGTATTTTTCAACAAAAAGGATCAAAATATAATTCATATAATATTGTGAAAAAAACTGTGAGATCAAGGATCAACACAAAATTATAAGAAGTAGAACTAATATTTTGTCGAAAAGAAAAGCTCTCTTTTAAATACAAATAGATCAAGTAAATAAATGTTATTTTGTACTCTTCTGAAACCAACTTCAAAAACTCTTAAAGCAAAAAATCCAAATAATATTTGTGTGTGTGTATGTGTCAATCTCCAGAGCTAACTATATCACTAATTCTTGTTTTAACAAACTAAAAAAATCTTACATAAAAAGGAAAAGAAAATTGCTTTTCTTTGCAAAATGGAAGCCCTTGGAGCTTATCTCTTGGAATAATTCCACGGTTCGATTTTATTAGCTTAGCTCTAGGGTCACCAAATCTTGAGGGTTTCATACGCTTGTGAGTCTTTATGGAGAAGCCAAACTCAACATGAAATTAATCTTGTTACCTGAAACTTATTTAGATTGAAATGTTAGAATAAATAATTACATGGGATTATCATCATCAAAACTTAGGGCAAATGACCTTTCGGCCAACAGTTTTCCCCTTTTTGATGATGACAAAACACATGGAGTTATTTAAAATAAAATGGGAAGAAGCTTCAAATGAAGCTCTCCCTAAACATATGCATACAAAAAGAGTGTGACATATAAAGTTCAAAAAACTTAAATAGGATATTCAATGTGTGACAAAATCATCAATTAAAGCATAGGGATGTGATATTCAATATGAGATAGCTAATGCAACACATTTATGCATAATAAGATGATAAATAAAAACATATGCTTAAACGTTTTCCTCCATCCATTCAAAACCACCAACCTCCAAACACGATGATTCAAACACATGAATAATAGATCAAGTTTTTATAACTAAAGCAATTGTCAAAAAAAAAAGTTTCCAACATAAGTACCACAACATAAATGCCACATAAGACATGTGTCCAACAAAATGAAGTCCAACATAAATACCAACATGAAATAAGTGTCCAACATAAATGAAGTCACTAAGTCACTACAACAACTAAAATAACTACTATTTTTCTCCCCTTTTTTGTCATACATCAGAAGGAGGTAGAAGTCAAGTATTCCTTCATCTTCATCATCAGGCTCTGCAACTGGGTGATAAGCTATGGAGGGATCCTGAGGATCTGTCAAGGATCAAAAGGATACCAGTCGGAGGAAGACGCTGTTCATAAGCATCAGAAACTGGAACTGGTCAATCATGTCTGGAGAAGCTGTAGTCACGACAACGCTGAAGATGTCTGATGGAGTACACATAAGACATGTTCTGTTGCTTGTTCCGAAGCGCTTCCTAGTTTGCTAAGATCTTCTCTGTGGATAAGTGATGCTCAGAGAAAGATCACTCAGCTGGGTGATGATACCTGCATATGGATCCACAGCTGAAGAGGAGGAACCGAGGGCAAAAGGCTGGGCAGGAGGTGAGGTAGGATGGGGAGGAGCTGGAGCACGAAGACCAACATGCATCCTTTTCAAGAGGGTGCAATCGATATCAATAGAGGGGGCTACGGTTCTCTCATTGGAAAGATTAATCTTAAAATGCTTGAACAGATAAGTAAAAATCATCCCGTAAGGGAGATTCCTACTAGGAATCATCAAGTGATCAGAAAGCATGACATCGATGATGAGACGAGGGATATTCACTTTAATGCCTCACAGAAGGCAATAGATGAGAAGGGGTGCACAACCACAAGCATGACTATATTCCTCTGATTTAGGTAGGAGATTAAGAAAAATGATCTTTGCGAGGACTTGAGCGGGAAGTGTGTAGCGCTTTACCTCCTCATACCTCACAAGGCCCGGGTTATCATCATCGTGGAGAAGATGAGAGGCGGTGATAACACTCTCACCGTCAGGGTACTCGAAATCATGAAGGTTTAGATAAAAGATTTCTACACCTACACACGACAGCTTGAAAATCCTAGCAAATCTTTCAAGAGAGAGATTGATATTAATATTCCTAACACGAGATTTAATACGATTTTCATGAAATGAAAGATTTGAGTAGAAGTACTGAACTAATTAAGGATAGACTTGTTCCTTAATTGTTATAAAGTAATCTAAGGAACTAGTCTTGAGAATGGAAGCAAGATTCAAGTGGTCAAAATCAGCTAAAACAACACATCTACCAGAGATAACTTGCTTGTTACAGATAATAGAATGTTTATACAAAGAATTATCCGAAACAAAATCATCCTTAGATCTAGATGAGGATTCAATTTGTTTAGATTTTTCAATCCTTTGATGTTTGGTGGACGTGATTAAAGGGCTAGACAAATGAATGACAGCGGGGAATAATAGCACAAATTAGAAGTAATTCATAGAAATTTTCTTCGAGTAAAATAGATAAAGAATTAAGAAAGAGTTTACTTTGAGAAAAACCTGAAATTTCTTCTCCTAGAGGTAGTAGATGAGTGGTAGATAAGAGATCTAGAAGAGTTATGGTGGAAATTTTAGAGATTTGGGTGGATTTGTGAGAGGGAGAGGTTGGGTAGAGAAGAAGAGGACGACAGAGGTAAAAGGGAATAGGAACTTGGGTTTCAATCGACAACCTGATATATATGCAGATCCGAATGTCGGTCGACCGCGTGAAGGGGCAAGCCATATGTCAGGCTTGCTCGGTCGACCGCCTGGTCGACTGAAACAGTTCAAACTGCTCCCACAAAGAAAATAGTTAAAAAAAATTAAACTAAATTTAGAGATAATTTTTTAAAAAAAAATTGTAGATAGTGATGGACATTTAGAAGCAATCTTTAGATTAAGATATTTTATGTGAAAATATTTTTAACAAATTTGTCAAGAATATTCACAAAAATATATACATAGATTTAATTCAAAAATTAAGTCTAATAAATAAGAAATGGAGCCGTATACCTTTAACGGGCTTTGAACTTCTCATGCTTCCTCTAAATAATGAGTTGAGGTGCTCTTTGCTTTTTTTGTTTGAATTGCTTGAATTGCTTAATAGTGAATTAATGCTAAAATAAAAATTTTATTTTAAAATATCAAGATACATATAAAAGCATGGTACTCAATAAGATGAAATAATTAAAGGTGAATCATAAACCAACCAAGTTTTCAAACAATTTTTCTTACACATAGAAATAATCTAATAAGGCATGGTAGTGCAAACCATGGAAACTAAATTATCATGAGTAAAAGAAAAATCAATAGAAATCATGTATAGTGCCAAAAAAATGTTAACCATGATCAAGTAATTGTTACACTACTCAATCTAAGCTACATAGAACTATAGGCAATGCATGCAAGAATGTCAAATCTTGAAAATTTTAAATATTATCGGATTTGTTACTGATATAAGCATATGTTCTCCAAATAGGTGATTTTCTCCCACCTTGTCTACTTGACATTGATGCATTTACATGGTAGATCCCTTGCGCTCCAATGCATCCCCCACGAAGGCACTATTTCCTCTTATGTCTTGGAGGATGACACACCGACATCAAGTAAGTTTGGTGTGTTCTTTGGTACCTAAATCTTTTTGGGTTCTAGGGGGTAAGTATTTTCTCGAACCTAAACATTTTTGACTTTCATATTTAATCTAGAATAGCAAAACTTAGCTAAATGACCTTTGCGGTCAATGTGTATAAGTGTACACTTTGCTATACATGTAAGCATGTATGTGATGTGCATGTGAAGCATATTGTGTGTGTGTGAAGAGGTGAGTTTCCTTGGGTTTTGCCTTTTGGAAACATAGCACTAGTCAAAAGCGCATTTCTTCAAAGTGGAATCCAAAACCTTAATACGATTTTGAATGTTCAAAAATTCATTTTTGTCAAAAACAATATTAGGGCTTTTGCCCTTGCAAATAAGTTTGTGATCATTAAAATCCTTTATAGTCTTTTCGAAACAAATTGTTAAATCGTTTTTCTCTTTAACAACAATATTTAACTTATTTTTCAAAAATTCGTTTTCCTTTTTCAATTTCTTATTTTGAATTTTCAAAATTTCATAACGCTCTTGTAACTCAAAAAATCTAGCAAGTTCATTCATAGTCAAATCATCTTCATCAAGAGAGGTTTCAAAATTTACCTTAGATGTTTCATCACCATTCGCCATGCAGCAAACGTTTGTGGTGTTAACTTCTTCTAATTCGGTCTCCGAATCGTCCCAAGTGGCCACCATGGCCTTCTTCTTCTTGTGCACTTTCTGGGAGGTAGTAGCTTGTAGTGAGGTGTAACCCGCGATGAGATGACTTGTCTTCTTGCAATGCTAGCAGGGACCCATCTTCTCCCTTTTTCTTTCAAATTTTTCTTGTTGTCTTGACCTTCAGAAGTTGCTTTTTCTTCCCTTGTTGTAGAACATCTTGCACACCTTTCAATGAGCATAGCAAATTCTTCTTCATTTTCATCCATGGAGTCTTCTTCCGGTAAGGATGGGGATGCTCTGAAGGCGATAGACTTCTTCGAAGGCTCCCTTTCCTCTCGTACCTTCATCTCCATCTCATGAGTCTTGAGGTTTTCTATGAACCCGGAGAAGTCCATTTCTCTCTATCATTGAGGTTTTTTAAGGTTGTAGTCTTCGCTTTCTATGATTTGGGGAGAGCTCTAATAACCTTCATTATCTTTTGGTCATTGCCAATGGAGTTACCTAAAGAAAATAACCCATTAGTGATCTTGGTAAAACGAGTGAGCATTTCATCAATACTTCCATTATCAAGCATGTAAAAATTTTCATATTGTGAACGTAAAAGATCAATTTCCGATCTCTTTACTTGGGATGTACCCTCATGAGTAACAATCAAATCATTCCACACTTTAAATGCGGATTTGTAATTAATCACACGTGAAAGATCATCATCATTTAATACTTGTATCAATGCATATTGTGCTTTCGCATTTGCTTCATAGTCCTTGACAATTGCTTCGGACCATGTATCCTCATCAACGTGAGGTTCAATAAATTCCTTGATAATGGTCTTGGCTACTCTAACTCCTAGGTACTTAAGGAAAAGAGTAACTATGACCTTCCATATAAGGAAGTTCAATCCATCAAATTTGGGTGGGGACTTGATGCTAGAAAAGTCGTGAGATGCCATGAATACGAACAAGTGTGCAAATGAACAATAAATATAGCCAAGTAAGGATTTACCTAAGATGGTTAAACCAAAATCTAGGGTTTAGGCTCTGATACCAATTGTAAATCACCTAAAGGAGGGTGAATAGATGATGGCTATAGGTTGAGGGCAAATAATGCGGAATAGAAAACTATTTCTAGCAAACTAACAAGTAACAATATCAACACAAGTAACAATGGCATAAGAATATAAGTAGCAATATGAAATAGAGCAATTTTAGCCAGCAATAGTAAAGAGAGAGTGAAAGCAATCACAAACACGGATGATTTGTTTCGAGGTTCGAGTCACTTGCTTTACGTTCCTGTCTTCACCGCAATAAAGGATTCTATTAGAACTCGATCCTGCAAGATCACTTCTCTACATGTTCTCACAAGAACAAATCAGACCCTCAAGTCTTCTCACTTGGTGCTGCAACACCTTACAATCGACGAACCCGCGAGTTTGTATTGAGGCCTCGACCTCTACAACATTTCTCAATAATAAGGAAAAATGTGACCTTTTCTAGATCACAAAAAGAGGCTCACACAATCCTATAACCAAGAATAGAATATGTAGCTCTGAGATTGTGGTGAGGAAAGCTTTAAAATCAGTGGAGTTAGGAATCAAGCAAAAGAGATTTTTGTAATGGACTTTGTATCTGAAAACTTCTTGTTTTGAAATCTTTTTCTCTTAAGAAATTTGAGTCTAGAAATGAATATATATCTTAAAAACTATTTTGGTTAATCATCTACAAGGTTTTTATTTATAGGTGTTCAGAATAGTAGAGAGAAAACCCATATAGCCGTTTTTGATTAACCTCTAAATAGTGGATTAAAAATATAGTCGTTTGAGGTAGAACATGCCAAAACAGCCAGGTCGGTCGACTGCCCGGTCGGTCGCCAGTGGTTGACCGTTGGTTGACCGGCCGGTCGACCGCAGTCGACCGATCCAAACAGAGAGTTTGGGTTACAGTCGGTCGACTGGCCGGTCGACTGATGTGCACAATGCTTTCTTGTGCACTTCGATCATCCTCCGGTCCACCGTCTAGTCGACCGACCCAATACAAAAAACTTGTAATCATGTTTGAAATTCTGTTTTCATTTTGCAATGTATTTTTCAACAAAAAGGATTAAAATATTGTTCATATAATATTGTGATGTCCAAAACTGTGAGATCATGGATCAACACAAAATTTTAAGAAGTAGAAGTATTTTGTCAAAAAGAAAAACTCTCTTTTAAATATAGATCAAGTAAATAAATATTATTTTGTACTCTTTTGAAACCAACTTCAAAAACTCTTAAAGCAAAAAATCCATATAATATTTGTGTGTGTGTGTATGTGTCAATCTCCAGAGCTAACTATACCACTAATTCTTGGTTTTAACAAACTAAAAAATCTTACATAAAAAGGAAAAGAAAATTGATTTTCTTTGCAAAATGAAATCCCTTAGAGCTTGTCTCTTGGAATGAATTCCACTATTCGATCTTGTTAGCTTAGCTCTAGGATCACCAAATCTTGAGGGCTTCATACACTTGTGAGTCTTTATGGAGAAGCCAAACTTAACATGAAATCAATCTTGTTACCTGAAACTTATTTAAATTGAAATATTAGAATAAATAACTACATGAGATTATCATCATCAAAACTTAGGGCAAATGACCTTTGGGCCAACAATCTCCTCGGTTAAATTAACAATAAATATCTCTTTTAATTGCCTTGATACAAGTTCTTTTAGCCCTATCTTTAGTCCTCCTTGCTTCTTTAACTAGGATCCTGTTACCTCCTAACAATGCACTTATCAGTCTCCTTTGCACCAAACCATCACACATTTTATCCTTAATAGCACTCATTTTTTTTGTGTGGAGATAGTGCTTCTTAATTGCCCAATATTGTGATCGCTGAAAAGCAATCAATATTTTCATTGCAACCCTTGTATGTGGCATTTATCTAATATAGATGGGTTTGTTTCTCTTTGTGGGCCATGACCCTTGCTTGTCTCGTAAGTGAATGTAATGGAGGACAAAGAAGCGCATATAGTCTCTCTGCCCATTCTTTTCCACTCTACTCTTTGAATTCTTTTGTTCTGCACCTATTATCGCTTCTTGTCTTTTCACATTCATCTGACTAGCGCCATCATAAGCAATCTCTTTTCCCCTTGGTCGTTTGAGTTTTGGGTCTCGGGTAGAGGCATGGAAAATTTTGAATATACTAATTTTCATTATTTTTAACATCATTGCAAATGTCATCATTACATCACCATTGTTTACTATTTAGAGATGGTTGCTATAATTTCAAAAAAGGAAAGGATGTGGAGGTTGTTGAGCTAAGAATTCAGGAAAAAAAGAAAAAAAAAAAAAACAGTTGTTAGGGAGTTAATAGTTTTGCAAGTTAAAATGTGAGTTTAGCAGGCTAGTGACATACAGATAGAACATGGGAACAGTAGTGAACTAGTTCATTCAAAGTCTTATAAATAGAACTATCTAGGGTAAATTACATAAAAGATGGCCAGAGTTTGGCCGAGTTTCACAAAAGGTACTCAAACTTTTTTTCTTACCACAGGGACTTAAGATCCCAGAACTGTTAGCTATGTTAGTTTTTGGGTTGAAAAGGCACGTGCTAAGCATGTGTTAAATTATTTGGATCAAAATATTCTCTTCTTCTCTCTCTAAACTCTTAATCAGATTTTGGCACTTCCCTTAAACTCAAATAACTGAAATTTCTCACCACTCATTTTGCTCTCTCTCTCTCTCTCTCTCTCTCTCTCTCTCTCTCTCTCTCTCTGCCCCGCTTGGAGCTTTGCTAGAGGTGAGGAAGCTTTGAGAAGGATTTCTCTCTCATTCTTTACTTATCTCTCACTAATAACCCAATTTCTAATCTTACTCTCTAACCTAGTAATAACCCAATTTTAATCTTACTCTCTAACCTAGTAATAAACCCCCTAAAACTCTCCCCCACACCCTTAAATCTTTGTCATACCCTCTAAATCAGTCTTCTACTTTTTTCTATTAAACTTTAACTTGAACACCCCCTCCTCTTAAAAAAAACAGAAAAAAACAAAAAACAAAATGAACTCTTAAGTCTTCTCTCATTTACTAATTACTGAAGTTTCTTGACTATTGATAAGAAATTGGGTTCATAGGTTGAAGATGAGGGAGAAAGGAGATGAAAGTCCACAAAAGGACAATTTCAACCCCCTCTCTCTTTGTCTCTCATTTATTAAATACTGAATTTCTTGATTATTGATAAGAAATTGGGTTCATACGTTGGAGAAGAGGGATTAGGGAGAAAGGAAATGAAAGTCATCAACAAATGGAATGATCTCAGCCCCTCTACTTGGTTGGTTCTATATAAGGGCAATTTGGTCATTCATTATTGTTTTTAAAGGGTGTTTAAGTTAGACAACAGTTCTGAGATCTTAGGTTCCTATCGTGAAACAAAAATAACCTTGGCTACCTTTTGTGGAACTTTGCGTTTGGGTACCTTTTATGTAATACACCCAATTATTTATTGCGCTCGCATAGCCATAGAAACTTAATAGAGGAGGAATGAGCATATGATTCAGACCTATGAGGAGGGGGCACTTCATAGGTCTGAGTCGAGAAAAATGATTCATTTAGCCAACCTGAAAAATTTGTTGCACGAAGGAGTTGTTGATGCTGTACATGAACCTAGTTTTGCAGCATGATTAAGCAGATTCATATAAACTTGAGGGAATGAGCATATGATGCTGACCATTGTATTTGCTCTTGGTAGCCTTTATTTGAAGAAGTCTATACCTCAAGATGCTATTTATTATGGCATTTCTGATGTTTGTTTGCTTGATGCCATGTTCATATGGACGAGCTTTCATGCTGTAATATGCATTGTGCCGACAGTCTAGCATTTAACACTCAATTCCATAATTTGTCTTTTTGAGTCATTTCCTCGCTTTCCTCATTTTCTATCAAGTCCTCATGCATCACTGGCACAAGGTTCAGACCCTTTTTCTCTAAGGGCGGTTTTGATATATAAAATGCAGTTTATCTTTATTATATTATCATAAAAGTTTTAGATTTATTTTGGATTCAAGTTTTTTAGCTTGATAGATCCTGTATAGTACTTGTCATAGTTTTATGTGCTTCATGTCCTTGAACAATTGCAAACTAGCCTCTTCTACATTACATGCTGATCGAGTGGTCCAATCATCCAAGTGCATTGCAATTATGTCCGTGGTACTAAAGATTTAAAAACATGCTTAGAATATCGTAAAGTAACTTAGTGAGACCTGATCTGTTCTGTAAGCCAGAGTGCCTGACAGGCGTGCAGTCTTTTAATCATGTCTTTCTTGTCTACCTCATTATTATGTATGTTTTCAATTGAACACAATCTTTTAGCTCATTATTATCAACAATCTTTTAGATCCTTTTTCCATTAGATCATTGTTAGATTTGGATATATTCTGCTATATTTTGGTTTTTATGTTCCCTGAGAACTTTATTTGCTTCTTTGTTGAAGGTGCTACAAGGACTAAAATATCTGCCCCACCTGGATTTTCTGCTCCTAATAGAGCACCACCTCCAGGTTTTTCATCACAAGACAGATATGATCAGGCTTTCAATACATGCTCAGGTTCTTCCATTTTTCATACTCCCCCTCTGTCCGCATGGAAAACATACAACAGCACCACCACCACCATCAAAACACGCATACACAAAGCCACCACCACCACCAAAACACGCATACACAAAGTCTCCACCACCACCAACCAAACACATCTACGCATACTTCTAACATCAAAGTACTGTTTCCTAGTGCATTAACGTTGTTGTTTGTTCTGTAGAGGGACAATTGCTTGGCAGTCCACTTCAAAATCAGTTTCAAGTAAATTCTACTAGCAATGCTGGTGACGTGGAGTTTATTGATCCAGCAATTCTTGCCGTTGGCAAAGGAAGACTGCCTCTTAAAGTAAATAATACAGGATTAGGCTCCAGATCTGCATTTCATCCACAATTTAGCACTTCGGAGAGTGATGCAAGAATCCAGTTACTGATGCAACAGTCTATTTCTGCTAGCCAGGACCCAAGAATTCAAAATCATATTGGAGATAGATTCTTACAACTTGATGAAGCTTATACAACTTCAAGATTTTCAGCACAAAATCCCAGTTTCTCTCCATTTGCACAGCTATCGCACCAGCAGCCCTCAAATATCTTAAATAGCCAGTGGAATGGTTGGAATGATATGCAGATTGGTAATGGCATGGGCATTCCTGAGGTTCTAAGGAATGAGAGGTTTGGACTCAACAACTATTTTCCTGTTAACGAGGAACCTAAACTTCATCTTCCAAGTTCTGGTGACATCTATAACAGAGCATTTGGAATGTAATTTCCAGCGATGTCAAACATAGCCCTATCTTTCATGTACTTGAAAGTGTTCCTGCCCATGGATAATGAATGGATGCTGCTCTGGACCACTGTACAATTTCTAACTGGTTGATGGTTGATTGTGTACTCAAACCTCTCAAAAGGTTTTGCTGTACATGCGGGGACGGTGGCGAATCAGTCATGCTTCTCACTTCAACAGGTAAGATAAATTCCACGCATTTTGCAAATTCACCCAAGAGTGTAAACATTTTAGGAAGAAAATATAATCTAATATGCTTTTGAAAGAAAATTCTTTGGACTATATATATTTTCAGTGAGCAAATGCTGAGAGCTTCAGGCTTTTATTTACAGATGACTACTTCCATTATTGTAGTTACTAAAACAAACCGCTGAAAATCTGTGGGAAAAAAACCAAATGCATGACTGTCCATAGTTATAAATCAAGTTTATTAAAGATGATGTATGATAGTGGTCTCATTCAGTCTTTCTGGATTGCCTTTCCCCCCAGTTCTAAAATATGTTTCTTTACATCTTTTTTATGGTACCGTTTTGAGTTCTGTAGTTTTTAGGCCACCATATGGATTGGAAATAAGGAAGAAATATTTTTTTTGCAGTTAAGTTCTTTTATGCATCTGTGTTTTACTAGAAATTTTCTTGACTTGACAAAACTGGACAAGGGAATCTTTTAATTCTTACTCTCAAAATTACAAGTCCGCCTTTATCTCTGATTTGCAGAGTGATAGCTGCAGGCTGCAGCACTCCAGATAGTTTGGGAGTCTTTCTTTTGCATTTTCATTATTACTATGAATAAAATAACTTGTCTATTGAAACCTCAATTGCTCACATATGAAAAATGCATAGACTACTGGATCTGACAGCATATCTGATGGATTTTGCTCATGAGTATACTAGAAACAACATGATATGACTGCTATTCTTTTGCATTTCACAATGGTTGATACTGTTGATGTGCATACAAGTCCTTTTCATTGCTTGCTTATGCTAATGCATACCAATTCAGGCTAAGCTGGTGTGTGTGTGTGTGTGTGTGTGTGTGTGTGTGTGTGTGTGTGTTTTACTGCATGCATTTGCTTGTAGTTATGTTCTGAACTCCATTGACTGTTGGTTCCTTCACATGCATCTTTTTATGAGTTATATTATCACAGACGATTAAGAAAATTCTACTGGCAAAGATCAGTATCCGCCTTGTTCAAAACTAAATTGTTATGCGAGTTCTCTGGGAAATGAAATTCTTATTTTCAAGTTTGTGTTTACACTGTTTATTTTATCCAACACCTTTTTCTTATCTTGATAGGGACATGATCTTGTTCATTGCATTTAAGGGCTCATTTTTGGTGCGCAACACCTCCTTCGGGTTCCATTTTTATGCTCTAGGCAAACTGGAGGCTCTCAACTGTAAGAGTGTGGGTCCGGTCCGGTCCAGTCCAGTCCAGTTCAGTTGCTCTCTATGTTTTCAAAGTGGAGGCTTGAGCTTGACTTGGGTTTGGTGTCTGCTAAAACTCTTTGATGGTCTGCCTACTAAAAGAACCTTTGCTCCTCCAGATTGCAGAAAACTAGAGGGGGCTGCTCAGGCTTTGATGCTGAGTTTGTAAGTGGACTGGACTTGTAATCAGGCAATTGTGCATCTTTGTAATTACAAGAGGAAAGAAAAAGGAATGCATCAAGTACTTCTTGATAGTGTTTATGTTCAATGTACTGGCTGGCAACCCCCTCTAGTTTTCTGCATAAGAATGATTATTATATTGCTAATAATTTAATAAGTTTCAAATATTATTTACTAACAAACAAACCCTTTTGTGTAATATTGTTATTATATAACATATAATATGATGGAAGGAGAACTTGGCTGTGCTGAAGATTGTTCTTTGCCTATGTTCTCTCTAATCTGGATTCTGCCTGAGCCAGGATTGTATTGGTTTCAGTAAAATCAGTATTGGCTGATTTTGCTTATTGTTCTCTTCTTTTTGCATGCAAGTATGATGAACATTAACAGCTCTCTTCTGTGATTTGTTACCGTTTTTATTAGATTAGGAATTCTAAACCCACAAACAAAATTTGAGTTCACTGGATGACATAAATTCAATGACTGAAACTTGGACTTCTGCATACAGTTTTAAGAATGATTTGGATCAAGGGCTCCTAATCTCTAACCTGAAGTTTATTTACGTATTTGTTTGTTGTTTTCTTGTTTCAGGGGTGTTGGTTTTTTGGGATACCGATCTCAAAATTCAAATCTCAATTGTTGAAGTAGAAGTGCCCACAGGGTTGGTTTTCATCACCCAAAAACAAAATCAGATGAAAAGTTAAGAGGAGAAAGTGGTAAAGGGGTCAAAAAAAAACAAAAATTAGAAGAGTGGAGGGCCAAAACATATTTCGCAAAGAAAAAATCTTGGGAATTTTGGACAGAATCACTTATAGTAAAACTTAATAAGAGAAAATCTCAATTATAACTTTTTTACTTCGTCTGAACCTTATTTTTTTTTGCGGTGCTGGATTGTAAACACGTGTTTGATTGATAGTTTAATCACAAAAATGCAAAAAACTAAAATGCTCTCATTTTAACTTTTAACCGTGACTATGACCACACCTGAAATCGCTCCGCAACTGCAATTGCGACTTTGGTACTACAATTTCCTAAAATTTTATGAGAACTACAACATAAATTTTGTGAGAACTTAGATTGCAATTTTAGGACTGCGAGTAGCAGTCCTTATATAAAAGACTGCGATCATGAGTTGCAATCCTCACATAAAAGACATCATTTTCATTGTTCACTTTATTTTTTTTACAACGTTTACTCGTAGTCCTCATATAAAGGAGCGCGATCATGAGTTGCAATCCTCACATAAAATACCTCATTTTCATTGTTCACTTCATTTTTTTTACAACGTTTATGAGGATTGCATGATCGCAGTCCTCATGATCGCAATCCGTATTATGAGGATTGCGACCATCTCTTCTCTCACTGTGTGACTCCCCTCTAAAATCCTCACTCACAAAATTGAAATCAAGTCATGAGTCGCATTCCTCACATCAAAGCATTGTGACCGTTTCAGTATCGTCATCCAGCAGTAACCAAATAAAAAACGTAAACCCTAAATCTCAAAAATCATCAGGAAAATGAACGAGAAAATGATTAAATCCATCACGAGATGATTGATGAAGAAGTACGACGAGATTAAAGGAGATAACGAAGAGAATGAATGGAAAAAAGCCCAAAAAAAATTTAATCAGTCAGATCTGAAAAAAGAGTAAATTGAAAAAGAGAAAATATGAGTTAATTATACGGTAAAATTTAATTTGAAATAGAAGGCCGTGACCAATGTAAATTAAAACTGGGACAAATATAAATTTATAATTGAGATTTTATCGAAAAGAAACTAGTCAAGGCCAATTTTCTGAAACGTCCCAATTTTTTTGGTTAAAAAAATGTACATGTATAAAATAAATTCCAAAACGCCTTGGGGCTAGGGGTGCCACCGGATACAGATTATCTGCGGATATCCGCATCCGAATCCGCCTCCAATCTGGATACGGATATCATTTTTTCACATCCGTCAATATTCGTATCCGTATCCGAAAGGTAGGTGCGGATACGGATATGGTAAAAGTAATATCTTATTCGTATCTGATCCGATATCCGAATGTTGCGTGCTTCATAATGATATCGGTATGGAGAACACTATTCTTCAATGGAATAAGGTATTAAATTTTGATATTTTGAGTTGGTGAAAAAGTAATAGTGAAAAGTATTCGATTCTTGCAAGAGCACATATTTTGAGTATTTCGACATCAATCATGGCATCCGAATCGGCATTTAGCACCAGAGGACGTGTAATCTATTGTTATAGAAGTCAAATGACAATGAATACGATGACTGTATTGATCTGTACACCATAATATCATAGTATGTATCACATTTAATATTGTAGTAGATGAGATAAAAAGTAATATAAGTATTTCTGTTTAATTTATCTTTAACCATATTCATTTTTAACATATCCAATTAGTATCTGCTAATATCCGATTTATCTCTGATATTCGATTTTGACGGATACGGATATCAATTTTTCACATCCGTCAATATCCGTATCTGTATCTAAAAGTTGAGTGAGAATATGAATATGATAGAGATAATATCAGATCCGTATCCGATCCGATGGCACCCTTGCTTGGGGCTCAAATCCCCCACCCCCGCGCGGTTCATTTTGCCATCTTCTTCCTCGCCCAAAATCCCGGGTGACAAAAAATCGATGGAAATGGCCCGAGCCCGCTCCCTCGAGAAGCCCCTGAAGCACATGCTCTACTCCACTTCCTCCTCCAATTTCTCCCCTTCTCTCAGCAAAATCCCTCGCCACTCCTTCAAAACCCTAGCCCCCTCTTCTCTCTCCTCCCCCGCCCGCGTCCTCTCCCTTTTCTCCTCCTTCCTACGGCCTGCCGACACTCTCCGCTGCCCCTCCGCCTCTTCGGCGGCCCCAATCTCCGCCCCCTCTCATCCGCCTTCCCCGGCCAAGAGCTTGATCGGAAGGAAGACCAGCGGCAGCAGAGTCAGGATTATCATCAGCGCCTCGCTTCTTGTTCCGAAGCAGATAAGTATCAGGAGCAGGATCATCTGATCGAGGTGCAGCAGGAGAAGCAAAGCAGGTTCATTCCAGTCAAGGCCTTTTTCTTGTGCACCAGGTCGGCTTTGGATTTCTCAATTTCTTTGTATAACTTTTTTTGGGTGTTATGTTGATGGTGGGATTTTGGTGGGGAATTTGCAGTATAGATTTAAGGAGCTTGCAGGCGCAGAATGCGTTTAATGTTATTCCACCGAATTCTCGGGCCACAAACTATGTCGTGCTTAGGTATTACGACGTCAAGGGCGATCAGCAAGTAAGTTAATTTTATTATATTCTATATTTTGTTCAATTGTGCTGTGATGCAAGTCACTTGATTAGTAGTGGAAGAATAAAAATTAAGATGAGATGCTCTTTTGAGTGTTTGGGTTGGGGGGGGGGGAGTGGAAATTTTGAAAGGTAACTTATATAGGTTGTAATGTAAATAATCAAACATGTAATTAGAGGGAGGAATGCAATGATTAATCATTTGAATGTGACAGTGTTGTACGGGGCTTGAGGAAATTCTTTTATATTTTCAACCACTAACTGAAGTTTGTGTTCGTTTGTGGGGTTCGGGTTTATGCTGATTCCATTTTGTAGTTTATGTATTACACCAAACCCGACTGGGATGGGATTAGTACTATATGCATGTATACTGACATGGCCGGAATTTCTACTGTTGATGAGAACAGATTAAATGTACAACATCCTTTTGAAAACATTTTATATAATCAGTATCATCTATTTTTCAAAATTTCAGTTTTGTATCTAATTTAATGATTTATGAAAATTTCTCCATTTTGTCTTTCAACAAGTCAATAAGATGATATTCTTTATGAATATAGCATTGTACTAGAGTTGGCTTCTTATTATGTGTTACTGCAATCACAAGGAGTCCATATGATAACAATAGTAAGCCTTCAACTACCCTTTGTGGTCGGTTGCTTGAATTCTTCATCTCCACCCAGGCTTGTTATGGGCTATGACCTTTTTCAAATTGACAAGTCCTTGTCCTTTTTTACTGCTTCAATCCTTGTCCATTTTGTTCTCCACCTAGTCGTATTGTAAAAATTCCTTCAAATTTCAATTTCATTTGCCTAACTGGGACACTCCTTGCTCTTCATTGCATGTGCCCAGCAACCCATAGCATTTAGATTTTATTACTCCCTCTTTTATTCTCAATTGAAACTACCTCCAAATTCTCATGAATGTGCTCGATTCTTATTGTTTCTTTTAGCCAGTGTTCTAAATGGCGGCCAAAGCGGCTATATCGGCCGGAAAAATTTATCGGAGGGGGATATATCGGGGATATTTTCAAAAATCGGATGTCAAAATTGGACTGTAAATATACACATCTTCTTGTCTTAAATCGCATCTCAATAAGACATTATATGCATAAATTATATAAATCTACATAAAACATCATACTTATATGTTTAAGATATACTTAACTCGATAATTTTTATTAAGTCTATGAATCCATAATCACTATCCAAGTGTAGAATCTTTAAAAATGTCACATTGTCACATCACTGGAATTACCCAAATACCTAACGTAGAAATTGGGTGTAAAACGCTACATCGGGCCCAAAATCGCCGAAAATGCGGCCGATATATCGGGCCCATGCCTATTTATCGGCGATTTTGGATGGAAAACGCTATATCGGTTTGCATGTGCCAAATCATTGCGGTTAGGTGCCGTAAACGCAATATCGGCGCAATATCGGGGATATTTAAAACACTGCTTTTAGCATACCACTTGTCATCTTAATGTTCTATAGTCATTGTATATATCACTTTATAATTGCTCAACCTACAACCATAAAGCCTGGCTATTTGTATAGCCATCTTATAAAACTTCCTCATGAACTTCACAAGTATGCCATTGTCATAGAGACCTCGAGAAACATTTTCTTCCTTTAACTTATTTCTGTGAGCAATACTTTGAGTTGTAATCTTTAGACGTTAATTGCTAATTAGCTATTAGATTCACTTTTTTGGGGGACCAAGTGAATTCTTATTCTTTCTTTAAATTCTGATGCCCACAATGACTTCTTCGTTTCCAATACAATCTTATGTGATGAGCCGCTTCTTTCAGGGTCTGGAGGCTGGTTTGATAGATGAGAGTCACTGCCATTATATGGTAGTATTTCAGTATGGTTCTATCGTCCTATTTAATGTTTCTGATCATGAGGCTGATGGGTATCTGAAGATTGTAGAAAAACATGCTTCGGGTTTGCTAACAGAGATGAGAAAGGATGGTAAGTATTCCCTGATTTCTATAGCCATTATATTGACTATCTATTTTGCAGTACCAATCTAAATCTCTTCTGAGAGCTTAATTGCACATGTAAATGCATGGAAATGTGAAAGGGGAACATGCTGTAGAAATACTTGGGCATTGCATGTACATGTACCATTGTTGACAACTGAAGCCATCATAATACTTTGCTTTTGTATATGTTGATATGCAACTGATGTAAGTATTTTAGTCGTCAACCTGTGATTACTTTTTGAGTGTAAAGGGAACTGTTTATATGAAGATGTGCTAGAATTAATAATGGTAAGGGAATGAAATCGTTAGAGAACCAGGTTCCGTTTATCCAAATTACCTACCTATAACTGTTACACTATGCTACATGTTCCCTATTGTTGCCAGGTGAAGGTTTAACTGTGGGGAGAAAAGCTAAAAAACACTGTTGTACTAACACATCTTTAAGTCAAGAAGGCTCATTTATACACAATCACAAATATTCATCGAGTTTAAGATGAGAATGTTTGCTACGACAAGTTGCATTTCTCTCTGATGCACACCATGGACTTATCATCATTCAGATATTTTCTTATTAAAGTAAGTCTGTTATGGAGTGCAACTCATAACTGAAAAGGCTCCATGAATTTTTTTTACTAAAATTCATAACTTGCCTAAGTTTCTGCCATGCATATGGGCGAGCGAGACTATACAAGTAAATTTTGTGCACCACACACAGTGGTAGCGCGCGCACACAGGGCTCAACTATTCATTTCCCTTTCTTTCATAGTGGCACTACACACATAAATGAATGACTCATTTCCCACTCCCACTCATGTATTAAAAGTTACATTTTTTTTTTTGGAAGGAGAAAGTGGCAACCAAAAGAGCTTTTTAATAAGTAGAGATATACCTCTGTTAATTTTTATATAATCAAACTAATATATACGCATGCATATACATCTACCAACTACATATGTATCAAACAATAGAAAAGTTCCTCCATTGTCCTATAAAATTCATCCTATAAAATTCATTCCACTTTGGCACTACACACATAAATGAATGACTCATTTCCCACTCCCACTCATGTATTAAAAGTTACATTTTTTTTTGGAAGAAGAAAGTGGCAACCAAAAGAGCTTTTTAATAAGTAGAGATATACCTCGATTATTTTTATATAATCAAACTAATATATACACATGCATATACTTCTACCTACTACATATGTATCAAACAATAGAAAAGTTCCTCCATTGTCCTATAAAATTCATCCTATGAAATTCATTCCACTTTGCTTAACAAAATTAAAAAAATATTTTGAAGTTACAAATAATAAAAATTGTTGGTGAGCTCAAGATGAAAAATTGATTGGGTTGAGGGGTAAAAAGAACAAGAATTGATATGGGTGAAGTCTTGGGTCAAGTAGAGGTACGAGCTTCGAGGCATGAAGCTGAGGGAGTAGGCTTGGAATGCAGTCAAGGTACTGAAGCCTAAAGACTTAAGGTGGAGTTTGGGGTATATGAATTTCAAAGTTGGATTCCATATGATTTGAGTCAAGGTGGAGATCATTTACGTTAAATGGATTGAATCCACATTGAATCCACTTTTGTTGTTAAAGTTGGAATATGGCAAGAGGCAAGACTGATTTATTACCACACCGAACAGGAAAAAAAATATGATTAAGTGGTTAATATGTTTAAACGCAAAACACCCTTTTGGATTATACGTGTTTTATGCCTATTAGCTACCACCACCTTAAATGGGCCCAATGTTGTAACACTAGGGTTGCCTGGATATGCGACATGCTAGTGGCCGCTTGTTGGTGGGTTGGACTGACATTGACGGGCGTCGAACAATTTCCCAAGTGTTAAAAGGTACGACAGAGTCAAAATCCTACACCAAAGAAATTCGTGGGTGAGCTTAAATTACACAAAACCTAAGCCTACCCTTATCCAATCTTGCTGCAAACGTACAAATAGATTTTGGATCTCAAAACACTAAACCTTATCATCTGCTTGAACATATATGCCTAATAATTTAGAGCCAATTATTAAGACTATCGTAGTAAGTCCCCAATATAACTTTACTATCTATTAAATTATTAATATAATATTATAGTTTTCATTTAGTTAATACTTAATGAAAGCAAATCCTTGTATGTAACTCATTCTAATATTCCCCAAATCTATATACCAAGCACAACAACCCCAATATCAGTGTACTTATCTTCGACACATCAATAAATTTGAATCCTATATAATTATTTTCTAGCTAAGTTCAAAGAATTTGTTTTACTCTTGTTGTATTGTTTTTGTGTCCAACTAGTCATTTTGGATCAGTTTTTGATCTCGTCTCCATTACTTTTGTCTAAAGTGATATAACTCAAAATCCGATCTTTAAATATGTCTAAAAAATCCGACAAGGTACTAAAACATTGTAATTGTTGATGAAAAGCCAATCCACAATGAAACTGACCTCACATCCTAATAGCATCAGCTGTGGTTTGGTTTACTTACAAACCTGAAGTTGAAACCTAGTAGCCTAGTAGGGGTTGTGAACCCGATCTCGACTCTAACACAACCTGATAATGTGATTAGGGTCAAAGTTCTGAACACATCA
Source organism: Agave tequilana (assembly GCA_038442645.1). Taxonomy (NCBI): domain Eukaryota; kingdom Viridiplantae; phylum Streptophyta; class Magnoliopsida; order Asparagales; family Asparagaceae; genus Agave; species Agave tequilana. Next base: position 80,600 of record JAVJIF010002548.1, on the reverse strand, counting down.
TGTTGTATGACATAAGGGAAAAATGTGTCTCTACACTTACATTTGTTCATATTTATTTCTTTATCCCTATCCTAACTTTTCTTCGTGTTTTGCCCCTCTTTTGTAGTTTTTATTCTCTTTTGCCCGTATATTATGGGGTTCTCTCATTGGGACTGATTTTCCCATACACATTTACATGGAAATATCTTCTCATCTGCTTTCATCAAAACAAAATAGAGGAGATCATAGAATCTACATCATAAAATTGATTTAATTTTGATTAGGCTCATATCTACATCAATGGATCAATGAGGATCAAAGAATTTTTCTTTATCAATGTTTAAGGAATCAGAGGAAGCTAGGAATGGATAAATTATATTTTTGCATAACTACTAAGGTGGAGACAATGGTGATAATTGAATGTCCAACGAAATGGATAAAGAGCTTTCTCCCACATTAGAAAAATTGTCTAACTGTTGGAATCTCCTAAACATGAACTTAGTTCTGGATCAAGCACTTTAGATATATGCTTTCTGAACCTACTTTAAAACGGGTTTGAGTTTAAAATTAGAACTAAGCTAAATCACATGAATATAAATACAGCAATATTAAGTGATTTTGTGGTTTGTGTCTTAAAAGCTTAATTGTTGAGGAGATAAAAGTGTGGGCAAATGGTAATTATTGAATATAAGGGTGAAGAGCACCTACAATATTCAAAAATAACAATAGACTTTCCCCTATATTTGGTAAAACAATTAATTCAGTAGCAGAAACCACTCAAATGTTCATCCATATATTACTCAAATTTTTTTTCAGGGGCAGAATTCTTTAAACAAAATATTATGTAGTAATCCATGTTGATGATATCCCAAAACATGATCTTGTGGATCATGGTCAAGATTTTGGGTTTAATGTCATGTCATAGTATACATACATGCATGAATAACCAAAAAAACATGTTTTTTAATATAAATCTTCCATTTCAGTTGCATGTAATTTGCACTGACTATGCCTGAAGGAGCGGATTTAAATAGTTCCGTGTGTGGCCGCTCTAGGTGAGTGCCCACACTGGATTTTAGAGAAAATTTACTATATTGAATTTTAACATTTTTACATAATATTCCTTTAGTTTTAAGACTGTTTTGTTTGTAAAATCTTCATGATGGAGGTTAGCTCTAGTGGCAAGGTTTGAGAATTAGATTTAGAAGTTCAAGGTTCAAGTCTTAGCATTGTCATTTTTTACTCATTTCCTTAAAGAGATATGGACATGAATTTGATAAAATCTATGAAAAAATTCATTGAGATCTGATTTTGAAAAAAAAAAATTTCACGAACTTGATGTTAAATTTTTATAAAACCATGAGCTTAGTGTTAAATTCTTTATCCTAAATTTTCTTGTGCGTATACAAAAAATCTAGTTTTATTTCATCATGCTGCCCATACTGAATAAAATTTTTGCGTCCGCCACTATATGCATGCATGCACGCATGTATGATACATCATGCATGCATGTATTTATGTATAATAAGTGAAAATTATGTGCAATTCAAAAGGAAGATTTATATTCAATCTTCATGAGTGTTCTTGCTTATTCATCAAATGGCCGAGGAATGCACGATATTCAACATTAGATTGTTTGCTTCGTTGGTTTATGTTTTTTTTAATTTACTGAAATTTGATCTTTATATGTATTTAAAATTTTTTAGTTACTTCTGGTGGTTTGGATTCTGTATGCCCAAAACGATACATTTCGTCAACTTTCTATTAGCTGTTCATGTTGTGAGATGTCAGTACATGAGAAGTTTTGATATATATGTTTAAATTTCTAGACATTTAAATGTCATAATAAAAATTTGGTTAAGATTACATGCTCCACCTACAGAAATATATGAGTTAGCTAGCGCTGATAGTTTTGCAATTTACTCATCTCATTGTGTTATATCAAAGGCTTGTTGATTATGCTTTCTTGTGGATTAGAGAGGAGAAGTTTTGTTGACGTGTCAGTATCATACCTGAGTTATTGGAAAGTGAATGTAGTAACTAGCAAGGATGCTTTTGGAGCGGGGTTCTAGTTAAATTTGAAGGCTAATAGGCATCCTATAGCTACTAATTAAATCATTGTGAGATTTAACTTCAGACAAATGTGGATGTGGATGAAGAGATCTAATATGATCAGAATGATGTTAACAACATGGAGATACACGCTTACTGTGTCGCTTAATTGTTAAATGCCAAACGAGACTTTAAAGGTGAATTATATTAAATAGAAACAGGTCCAAAAACTTTTGCTGGGAAGTATAGTAGTAAACGACTATAAGATGAGAATGAGTATACATTTTAAACAAAATTTAATACGTGGAAGGTCCCTTGCTGTTTAGTTGTGCTATAAATATGTTGTTTTTTCTATTTTCCAGGCGTTTTGTATTGCAGTCTGTATTCTGCTTCTAGGCTGCATGTTGCTGCAAATTTTTTAGATCTTTCTTCTCCTTTTGTGTTTTTCCATTTTAATTTGGTACATTGATCTGAGTTTATTTTGCTTCTTGAATTTTTCACTTCATGCAATGCATAATGCATAGCAACATTCTTGATCTAGGCATACTTACTATTGATACATATCGTAAAACCTAATCAGCTAAGCTAGTATTTCTAAATCAGAGTGCTTCTTCTACCTTCCAGATTTCAATGCCATGTGACTTATCATATAATTTAGCTTGTGCAATGAACAAGCGAGGCATGGTCAGCATACAGTTACACTGTCATGTTTCTTTGAACCAGAGCAGTTAGAGGTCTAATTAGCCTTTTCCTGACATTTTATAGTTTGAAATAAATCCAGATTATGCGGTTGTAGAAAAACCGACTTTGGATTCTTGGATGCAAGGAGGGCTTGACTACATAATGCTCAAGACTCTGAGCATAGATGGTATTCGTACCATTGGAAGTGTTCTTGGTCAGAGTATTGCTCTAGATTATTATATTCGGCAAGTATGTTTCATTTCAATTTATAGAAATCTAAATTTTTAGCGGTTGAATGGAAAATTTTAACTTATGTTTTTTATTGCTTAGGTCGATGGAATGGTTGCAGAATTCACAGATATCAACCGTGAAATGGAGAAAACTGGTACCTTTACGATGAAGAGGAAAAAACTTTTCCAATTAGTGGGGAAGGCAAACTCGAATCTGGCAGATGTCATTCTTAAACTTGGGCTTTTTGAGAGGTACTAGTGATGCTGTTAAGTGATCTCTTTCTTTACTATTTGCATAGGTGCAGTTTTCTTGCAGTCTAAAGTTTATCAATGTTATGTCTAGTCTTCATTGACTTGCCATTCGGAAGTATAGTTTTTCTCTCCTTGTTCATTAAACTTGTTGCAGTAGGCTCTCTGAAGATTTTGACCATTTCAAACCCTATTTTGTTGGTGTCCTTGTGTTATAACCTGTCGATTAACTCTTATCCTGACCATCGGGGGTGGGGGGGGGTGGGGGGGGGGGATATCATATGTATAATTTTGATTTTGATCAAGTAATTGAAAGTAATCCTGAATAATTTCAGAGGCCAACCACGCTTCGTCAATTTCTACTTCACAGATAGAAATCTTTTTGTTTTTCATTTGCCAGAAGTTCTGGGAATGAATCTAAAGAGCATTCTAGTTTTATTTCAAATGTTCAAGTGTAACGGTTGTGCCGCCTCAAATTGTGTAGTCACTGCGCCATGTCTCTTGACTTGTCTTCCATTGATAGGAGTGTGAGGTTGGAAATGGGCCATGTTTTGCTGTGTTTATAAGTTATACCCACGGCACAGCTCATACATTTTTACCTAAGCCCAGATGTGGCTCGTATACTGTACTACCTTATTACTCTTAATGTACTGGTCCACTGGGTAAGTGCCAGCCTGCATGCTGATTAGCTTGATCGAGCCAGCCCATTTGTGCCTAAACTAATGCATGTCTCAGACTATCCCATTTGTGTCCAAGCTGTCCCATTTGCGCCTAAATCAGGTTGCCTTCTTGCCCGAACAAAATATATTCATGTCAGGGGACACGATATATTTCACTGACACCATACCATTTGGAAAAGAAAGGAAGCATTTCATTCATTTTCCGGACACTATATTTATATCATTAAGATCATTGTTGTAAAAACCCCGTTAAAGCTCCATTTAAGCTCCCGCTTTTGCTACGTTTACTTTGGGATGCTTTAGCCTCGCTTTTAGATTTAAAAGATTTTAACTTAGTATGTATCATCTTGTTATGTTGATACTCATTGTTATCATTAAAATTTTAGTATTAGTTTATTATTTTCTTTATTAGTTATGAACTTTCTTAATTTTCAATGTTTTCTTAATTTTTTCTCTGTTTTATTTTAAAAAAAATTCTTGGTGCTTTTTGCTGTTAAAGCCTAAGCCTTTTCTACCACTTTGTTCCCGCTTCTGCTTTTCACAAACATTGTCAAGATATTTTCCTGACATGTTCATGATACTTAATTCAGCTCACACGGGAAACTAGTATGACACAAGTTTTTGTTGTTTGAGAAACATATAACAAATATTTAGATGTTAATTACCATTAAGAGAAGATTTCTTTTGAAGAACAAATTAGAGATCAGAAAATTCTTGGAACAAATCATTAAAAGAAGTTGTTGATTGGAAAACATGTATTGAGAACATACTTATATGGTGTGTGTGTAAAATAAAAAAGTTGTATTTAAATGGCGCTACACATTGAATAATTCTTTATGTTTTTTCAAGTTATAGGAACATTTAATTCCTTAAAATACTTCTGGCAATTTTTTCCAGAAACTTCTAGTTAGCTTGTAGAATTTAAAGTAAAGCACAATTTTAATTTTGATGTACATTGAATTAAGGATATTATGCACACATACATGCACATGTACATGCACTTTCCCCATTCCCATGCTCTGTCATGACTACTTATCCTCTATGTCATCGCGTCTAGTATCCCTCTTTTGCGCCCCTACCTGCATTACTCTGCTTCCAGACACAGGAATGCAGACCATTTGCTTTGTTATGTTGTTAATGTAATTAAAGTTGTTGGCAGGTGTAAATCTGGAGTCAAGACTGGCTAGTTGGACATCCAGATGTTTAACTTGCATCTGATAGGATTTAGTTGTGGGAGAACTGTTTTGTTGTATTGTTTTCTTATAGACATTGGTGATTATAACACATACTCAAGTACATAATCTGCATGATGTATGAAGGTTTAACTGATGCCCAGTTTTTGCTATTTATCAATTCTTTCTTCTACAGGTCAGACATTGCTTGGAAAAATGCAAACTACGCTCAAATTTGGGAGTATCTTCGGGATGAATATGAGCTGACTCAAAGATTTGGCAGCCTTGATTTTAAGTTGAAATTTGTTGAGGTCAGTTAGATGCTTATTTATTTATTTACTTTCTGTGGATCTTTTGGTAATTTACTGAAGCAACTTATTCCTTTTTTCCTCTGCTTGCAGCATAATATTCGCTTCCTCCAGGAGATTCTCCAAAATAGGAAATCTGACTTTTTGGAATGGCTTATTATTATTTTGATAAGTGTGGAGATCCTCATATCTGTTTTTAACATTGTTCGTGAATCATCAATCACTTCTTTATAGCATACAGAGTTCACAATAAAGTCAAGATGTGAAGGGAGGTTAGTGTGCTTGTGTTTTTCATCAATGTGGTATACAGAATGTTTTATTTTATCCAATAGGTTGCTGATTTATCTCATTACCTTTTGAAAATTTTATGAACTTGAGATCTATTTTGAAGATGTAGGTTGATTCTAACTTCCCAAATTCATCACCATGAGGTAGGAAGAATCATTCGCATGCACGTGCACATGCACGAAAACAAATCGTGCAAACACGAACACGCATGCGCAACCCACCAATCCACTCACACACACACAAAGGGGAAAAAGGAAAAAAGAAAAACCGACCAGCACCACCACACCACACCCCCCCATCCAACCCCCAAAAGGAAAAAAAGAGCAGGACAGACGGATAATTTTGAAGTATATCAAGTGTCACAGTTTGCCTACTCTTGTCTGACGATTATGTGCTTTTTGAAAGAAAGAAAAATCTGACTACGCCAAGCAGTTAAACTTTAAACTTCAAGCTGGTTGTAGTGGTCGGTTTCTGGCCTCTCTGAGATCTTGGCGCCTGTCCATCTAGCCTCATGTTGATCACGCGACACATGGCTTTATCCAAAATCTTCAGAAAAGTCCTGATCCTATTCAAACTCCGAACAGATCAAGCGGCTAGAAGAACAAGGATAGAGTCAGTTATAAGCGCTCTTATCTCAAGCCAAATCTGCACTTGAATCCGACGGTTACGCCTCGGGAATAAATTAACCACATTGATAGCTGGCGAAGGCCACTGGATAAAGACGAACACTTCTCTTTCAATTTAAACGGGGACGTTCGGTTCTAACCGCCTCCATGATAAGCAGTTAAGATAGGATAAGACGTTCAGTTAGATGAGAATTCTGTAACCTTATCTAAAGATAACCACCTGTATAAATAGAGAACCCCCTCCAACGAGAGGGGAGACGATCATTTAATCCCAGAAACTCTAGCATTAGAGATCAAACGGCCACCATTGTAAGCTTTTTCAAATTATAGCGGAACTCTCTCTCTCTCTCCGTGGTTTTTCCCTTTCGGGATTTCATGTAAATCTATGCGTGTCTTCTGGCTTGATCTCTGCAATTTGTTCTTTAATTCCTTGCAAATTGGTGCGTAGATAACTCCTGAAATTACCCACCGCATTTGGTGGTTTCATTGAGAGCTTTGAGTCCACACTCTTAAGTTCTCCCCATCCGATACCCTTTCACAACCTCAGAAAGGTTTCAAACAACTATGACGCTCTAGAGCACCAATCACCACGACGTCAACAGTCAACACCTCCGGTGAACTCGAGCTATCAACACTCTCCCGAGGGCAGCTTATCTAGCGAGTAGCCGACTTACAATAACAGCTGGACGAACAGCGGGCCCTGGCGGACCGCGAACGAGAGCTGATCGCCATCCATCGTGATACCACCAAACACAAGCGAGAAGCGATAATGTAAATCAACCGTCAGCTCCTCAAGCAAATAAAGGCCCTTTTAAGAGCTCAAGAATGAGTCATTGAGTTGGGAAGCCCAGGTGGATGCGTCCTCCCAGGCTCATCAACATCCCCTAGCTCCGATCGACTTACGTTTCAAGTTAAACCAAATGCGCTCCCAAACAACCTCACCACATGGGGATCCGGAGAGCCACATCGCTGGTCCCCTCGCTCACACCCCAACACGCAAGAGGACGAGAAATGCTTTCCGACAGTAACAAAGACCAAGGACGACTCAATTTTACTCCCCTGGAGTTATCAATTGATTAGATCCTTCATGTCATCAATCATCAACCTTGGGTTGGGTGAGACTTTGCAAGCCAAGCAAGCGCGACCAGGATTCAAAGCAGGAGGGCACTCTTCTTTCCATAGCATTTGGGGGCACACCACCCTGCATTGCTGGGCCCTCGAAAGGCACCTCGAGGATCTAGTTCAATGCGAGTACCTCGATGAGTTTGTCCTTTACCAGGAGGAAGACCCGGCGGTCGGAGACACCCCAGATGAGACTATCGGCTAAAGCGCTTACTCATCAGCACCATTCAGGATTGGAAGACCTGCAAGAAGTAATGGAATCTTTTTATTTGAAATGATGTTGTGTAAAAGCATGTAATATTCAAGGGAAAGACTATTATCCCAATTCTTCATCTAGACGTCTTGTAAAATCTCAATGTCTTCTCCGAGTGCGATAAACCAGTCAACATACTTGAAGCTCAGCCTACTCGGGTCCTCACCCTGACGATTATCCGAGCCAGTCAACAATCTATAGTGGGTCTTACTTTGACGGCTACCCCTTGGGGAGTTCCTGAAAGACGGAGACTCGCCCACAACGACTGCTCGGAGCTCAGCTACATGGGTCATCACCATGATGGATGCCCGAACCAGTCAACAGCCTATAGCGGGTCCTACCCTGACGGCTACCCGAGCCAGTCAACAACTTGCAGTGGGTCCTACCTAGATGGCTACCCCTCGGGGAGTCTCCTGAAAGACAGAGACTCGCCCACAACGACCGTTCGGAGCTCAGCCTATACGAGTCCTCACCCTATCCAGTCAGCAGCATATATGAGTCCTACCCTGATGGCTACCCCTTGGAGAGTTTATTGAAAGACAGAGGTTCACCCACAATGACTCCTCGACAACATAGCTTCACAGTCGGGATATCCCCCGCTCAGAGGCAACCTCGAGCCAAACTCCGTTGCAGGGGTTTCCTCATCTTGGAGGCTCAACTCCATAGTTGGGATTTCACCTGCTTGGAGGTAAAACTTGCAGATCGCTACGGGACAGACAACACTCGGGAACCACACGCCAAACCATTCTAACAAAACAATCACAAAATGATCAGGCAAGATCCAAACAACACTTCCATTTCAATTTACTGCTTTATTATAAAGTTTTTTCTCATTACATCCATTCAAATACAAGATCGATTACATGTTCATGTCTTGCTTAGGAAAAAAAACAGATACGCTTTATTCCACAAATCCACGACAATATCCTAGTTGCCACTCCTAAACAAACAATCCACCATTTTCGGGGGGGGGAACGACACCGCGAACTCCCAGGAAGACACAAGAGACACGAGCACTGAAGATCACGTCCCCGACTGCAGTTTGAAGCCTGTAAGACAATGAGGATACCGAGCCCGTAACTCCAAAGATGAACTCGGAACGAAGCCAGGCAAAGTGACGACTCTCAACAGGAGAACAAATGGCAAGCCCCCGGGATCGGAACCATTGTCAATCATGCCCTGCGCCCCCTCCACCAACTTGCAAGAAAGGAAAGGTGCCGAGCCCCAACTCCAGCCTGAACGTACCAGGCAGAAGCAAGAGCCCTACTTATCCTCCTTAACAGCCGGACCTCGTCGCGAAAGTTGACTTTTATGGACGAGTCCATCGCGAAAACTAACTTTCTCGATGGACAAACTCCTGAACATCAGGAGCACAACAATCGTCTCCATCCTTTCCCTCTTTTTCCTCCATCAGACAAAGAAGGAAGAAGACAATATCGCCCATCAATAATGCAAAATTTTGAAAGTAAGGAATTTTCAAAAAGAAGCAGAAACTTCCCTCAAAGTTTTCCCCTATTTATAGAGGAGAAGGAAGCCCAAATGTCCATCGTTCAAAATTCCAACTCTCAAGGCGACAAGAGAGATACCTTCAAACCTCAAAATTCGAGAACTCACGGGTCAAAAGCCTGCACGTGTTGCGACGGATCGGATCTGAATCGTCACCCTTGATTCGTAACACCCACCTCGAGCGCCGTGCCTCTCGATAGGTGACGATTACCTAATCGACGTTGCAGTGGATGAGACACACATTTAAAGCTCTGCCAGCATATAGAGGCGCGTCATAAAAAGACAAAAACTGAAGCGACACAGACACTCTGAGCCCACGCTCAAGGGGTCTGCTCCCCTCCCTTTCCCTCGGAGCCCCCGGGGACACGTAACTCCTGGGGGCATGTTACCGACCTCTTTACAAGGAGAGAAGCAGAGGGCATCTGTAGTGGTCGGTTTTCGACCTCCCTGAGATCTCAACGCGTGTCCATCCAGCCCCATGTTGATCACGCGACACGTGGCTTTATCCAAAATTTCCAGAAGAGTCTTGATCCCATTCAAACTCCAAACAGATCAAGCGATTAGAAGAATAAGGATAAAGTCGGTTATGAGCGCCCTTACCTCCAAGCCAAATCTGCACTTGAATCCGAAGGTTACGTCTCGGGAACAGATCTACCACATTTACAGCTGGACGAAGGCTACTGGATAAAGACGAACACTTCTCTTTCAATTCATACAAGGACGTTCGCTCTAACCGCCTCCATGATAAGCAATTAAGATAGGATAAGATGTTCAGTTAGATGAGAATCCTGTAACCTTATCTAGAAACAACCACTTGTATAAATAGAGAATTTTCTCCAACGAGAGGGAGACGATCAATTAATCTCAAAAACCCTAGCATTAGAGATCAGACGGCCACCATTGTAAGTTTTTCAATTATAGTGGAACTCTCTCTCTCTTCGTGGTTTTTTTCCTTTCGGGTTTTCACGTAAATCTCTGCGTGTCATCTGATTTTGATCTCTACAATTTATTCTTTAATTCTTTGTAAATGGTGTGTGGATAACTCCTGGAATTACCCACCGCACTGCTGTAAGCATATATCTTCCATTTAAGGTGTGAAATCGGTGATAGGCAACTGAAGATGGAAATTTATGCCTGTGAATGTCAACTCATAGGTTGATACAAGTTTCTGACTGGTACTCAGCACCAAGAGAGATGTTCCAACTTATTCTTTCAAGACTGGTAATTATATTTATTTCTTAGTTAAGCGTATTGATATCTACCTTTCTGGCAAAGAAGTGCTATTTTTCTGGTTCCAAATCCTCTTCCAAATTATCAACTGTTATTTTATTGACTTTATAATGATTTAAGTTATTGAGTTTGAGAGTTTTGACTGCCATATTTTGCAACCATGGTTTCAAATATCGTCCGATTTCGATACATGTCGGCAATATCTATTGGATATTGAGATACCCGATATAATGTTAGCACTATAATAACGGCCAATATAGGCCTATATTGATATCGATATTTTAAACCATGTTTAACATCTCTCACAGGTTTGGTTCAAGTGCTTTCGATGTACGAGGAGTACCACAACTCAAATTCTTTCAGCTCCACATCTGCTAAAATCCGTGACTTTTCCGGAGGGCATGGACGCTACGGTTTCTCTTCGATTTTTCATAGCGGAAATATAGAGGAAGTCAGGGTACATGCATTCTGTCATATAAAAGCTCTAAAAGTAGTTAGATATTTCTCAACTTAAGGAAATTTGGACAAGAGCATGTTGTGGTTTGTACAGAGGCAAAATTAAATTGAGCTTCACACTTAAACTGCAATAGTGAAGGGTTTTGTTATTGCCAAAATTTTTGCTTCATTATATCTCTAATATCTCCAATTTTGATCTGTTTTAAGATTTCTGACGCAGTGATATAAATTCATCATGAATGCCCTGACAGTGGGGGAGCTCTGCTATATGAAAGCCAGGCATCTAATTTAAGGTCAGTACAACAACCAAAGGAGACAAAAGCACTGCAAGTGTTTGAATGCCCAAAATTCTTTGGTTAGTGGAAATACGAGTCAGATCTGGGGTTTTTTTTTTTTTTTGGGTTTTAATTGAACATGATCAAGCGCGAGGATGGATATGTTAACTTATGTTTTTGTGCCCTCTCATGATCTTTTGCATCATCATCATCATCATCTCTACGAGCAATGCATTCATTATTCTCGTGTAATGTGTGAGAGTCAAATACCACAATTGTGATAGTTGCTGGCTAGGGTTTTTAAAGTGGCATTTAAAGACTTCAAAAAACTAATTGGTCTCCATGAAGAGCAATTTACCTATTCCTTTGTTTGTACAGTGGAAGTAAGAGCGAGAGTTGTTATTGCTGTATATATTCATCAGTGTGAATAAGATTTTATTACTGATTGAGCAATAAGATTTTATAGGTTTATCAAAGAAAACTTGAGGAGAGTTTGGACAAGACTTAGACGGTCGCGATCGGGTGTTTATGAATCCAAAAATTGCCACAAACATTATTAGGACTTCTCTCTTTTATACTAATGAAAGAGGAAGGAAAACTTCTTTTCATTCAATCAAATCTACAGGGTCCATCCTTGATTACAAATGTTGCTGCTTAGTTAGAATTATGCTCATAAAACGAATATAAAAAATTAAAACTCAAAGGGGAAAGCCTTTTATACTTTTGAAAAGAATTCTTTAGTATTTTGATTCAGAAATAAATAGAGAAGTAACGTAAGTTCTCTCAAATATGACACTGTACTTGCACTGTTTGTGCTATCTGAGAAGCAAATTAGGTCATTTTCCGTAGCTAGTTCAATGCAAAATGGAAATTCCTCTTTTTACACCTTTCACGCACGTACACATGCAACACGCACGCAACCATTACTCTATTAAAAAGAACCTTTTCACACAAAGACACGCTATTATTGAACGGTGCTATGAAGATATAAGAGATGACATTTCATCGTTGCATTCAAACATTGTAGATTCAGTAGCAAAAACTTGTTTTTCATGTTCAAGTTAATACAAAAACACTCTGACATGCTCTTCAAATGTCTCATACATTAAAAAATTAACTACACACTTAAAAGAAAAAGGGTGAAAAAAAGGAAGAAAAATAAAAGAATACCAATGTGAATTTTATGCTCGAATATAATTACAAGATTATTCATTTTGTCACACATAATCCAAGTTGATAATATGAACTTGCGTAGATGCGAGAAGAGCATTGCCACAAAAAGATGGCTGTCCTCTCACTCTGAACTCCATTGCATCCTGAATTTCCAAGCACAAACTTGCATGGTGACACACGCGCACGCACACGCACACACTAATAAAACAAGAAGGAACTCTTTCCATATTTAATGGGCATATTGTGGATTGAAAGATATGGCTTCATTGTATATCAACTCCTTCATCTGCTCTTCAGTCAGCGCGTGTTGCTCGAATTCGAAGGAGAAAGGTTCCATGCAAATTGGTTCATCAGCAATGTCATGCAATCTTTCGAGGTATGGATGGGCAAGTGCTTCCTCAACTGCAAAATCAGTAAATTAACCCAAATGCAAGAAATTCAATCAATCATGAAACAATCAATCAGTTTTGCTGTCATAAATCTAATGTCTATGATCTTAACCCTTGTAATAACTTAAAAAGAAAAAAAAAAAGAGACATGAATCAAGAGAGAAGTACAGAGTGGATTCTAAATTAGAAGACTTTTAGTACCTGGGGAATAAAAATGTTCAACACTTAAATCTGAAATGTTGTCACCTTTTCAAAATCTTAGTGCATGAAATATATCAGTGACTAAGAACTAATATTCCTTGCTTGGAATTTTATTTATTTCTTGAATGATAAAATCTATTTCACACTTCCAAAAGCCAAGAACCTGTCAACAGGGTACTTGAACTTTCATGCTCGTGATAGCCAGCACCTAGTTCATAAGCCATTGAGCTTTGAATTTACTACCCACACAAATTTTCAATTATAGGTCAGTTGTATGAGCAGTTGAACCACATTTAAAGAGACAATTCTTTGTGATCTCTTGTTGTTCAAAACGAATACTTGTTTCGAGAAGCATCCTATAATTATTAGCACATTCCAAAGACAAAAGAGAAGTACCTGTAATTCTTTTTGTCGGATCAAATGTCAGCATTTTCTCCACAAGATCGATGGCAACAGGATTAACATGGGGAAATAGCTTCGCAAATGGCTGGCGAGGATGAAAAGGAAGATGCCTGATATACCTTCTCGCATCTTCATTCCGAACGAATCCCAGCTCAGCATCAGTGGAGTGCCAATGCGCTAAGAATCGATAATCTCACAATCAGAACACAATGAACCAAGTAAAATCTCTAAAATTTCTGCAGAATTCATTCGGAGATCATGTTACCTCAGTTATCAACCTCATCTGATGCATGTGATCTCTTCCAGCAAACAACGGCTGCCTGTTCATCAGCTCCATAAAGATGCACCCCACAGACCACACATCGATTGCGGCAGTGTAGTCTGTGGAGTTGAGAAGCAGTTCTGGTGCTCTGTACCATCTCGTAACTACATACTCGGTCATTATATCGTTCTCTGATGTCGGTCGTGCAAGACCAAAATCGCATATCTTGAGATCACAGTTGGCATTCAGCAGGAGATTACTCGGCTTCATATCTCTATGAATCACATTTGCTGAGTGTATGTATTTCAGACCTCGAAGTATCTGATACAGAAAGTACTGCAACATTGGCCAGCAGGAGACAGTCCGTCAGTTTTCAGGAAAATCGCTAGCGATAGGGTTATTTGACTATAAAAAGAAATGGCAAAAAAATGCAATAAAAAAAAAAGAAAGAAAAAAAAAAAACACCTGGCAATGCTCTTCAGATAAATCCTGATTCGAGCGGGTGATATTATGGAGGTCAGTGTCCATGAGCTCAGTGGCGATGTAGACGTCGTTGAATGCTTCTGGGATTGGAGGCGGTACTACGTCTCTGATACCAATAACCTGTTTCCACATGCAGAAGCATTCAAACAAGTATTCCATCCATTTTCTTGTAGGATTTTGTGGTACTTGATCTCGAAGATGAACATATTTGTGTTGCAGATTATGTGGACTGTTGTTTCAAACCATTTTCACAAGTCTGTAGAAATTCTGATAAATCTCTCTACTTTCTGACTTCTGATTGTCATTATAATGTTTGTGATTTCTAATATAATTTGAGGTTATTTAGATATTGAGTAAATTTAACAAAATTGATCAGTAATCTACAAAATTGCTTCACAAACTTCCCAATTTAGAAAATAACTCTGACACCAAATCAAGAGTCAACGGACTAAAAGAGAACCACATACGTTCTCATGATCCAAATGCCTGAGCAGCTTAATCTCCCTCAACGTCCTCTTGGCATCCATATGATTATCGAACGCGTTCGCGATCTTCTTGATTGCAACCATCTCTCTCGTCTCCGAATTCATCACCGAACTACAAAAAAAGCAACAGAATTCAATAAAAAATCTACCACAAAACGAAACAGAAGGAAAAAAGAAATAATCTCACCAGACGATCCCGTAGGCGCCCCGGCCGATGGGCATGATGCGCGGCTGGTACTTGACGGAGATCTCGAACAGGTTGCCGAAGATGTTGTACTGGAGGAACCGGCCGTTGTGGGTCAGCGCCACCGGGAAGTCCGTGGTCGGAGCTCCGTCCATTGGTTTCGCCGGCTCTTTGACGTCAAGGCAGCAGTAGTATTTGCGGACGATCGAGAGGAGGTAGAAGAACAAGTGCTCAATTTTTTTAGCAATTTTTCCTCTTTAGAATTGTGTGTGTGAGAGAGAGAGAGAGCTAAGGCTTTTGTATTAGTTACAGAGTTGAAGAGAGAGGAGAGAAAAGAGCAGAGAGAGCTGCAGTTACAGTGAAGTCTACTTGTTTATGAGCAGTTAGTTTCTGAGAAAGGGGCAGGAAATGAGAAGCCAGCTTTGTTTAATCAGGGGACGGTGGAGATCGCAGCCGCCTTGAGATGGACGGCTGGAGTTGGGGCGTGGTTCAACGGTCCCTGCTGCCCAATTAGTTTGGTAGCGTGCGTGGGATCAGGGACCCTTTTATTTATTTTTATTTTATTTTATTTTATTTTATTTTATAAGTCCTTGTTTCTGTTTGATTGAACGTGGGAAATGGATTTTAATTTTGCTCACGGCATTGGCTTTTTTGGAGTTTCTTGTGATACTCGCAGCCAACAGCACGTGTTTTCTTGGACTTTGAGGTGAGGTGGGTTCGAAGTCTTCTTCGGATTTGAGAGTCAATGCAAATCTGTACACGTCGAACGCGAACATTGTTCTTTTTTGAAGAGAAAGAAAAGAGGAAGAAAATAAAAAGAAAACAGAAGAGAGGCCAGTCACAGCTGCGAGTAGGCCAGGGGTCGTCGGAGGCAGCATCATAATTATCAAGTAAAACAAGAAACAGGGAAGCAGATCCCTGTTTGTTGTAAACGTGAGGAAGCTTCGGGAGCATAGCATAGAATGGCGAGATTCGATGGCCGCCGAGGGTGTCGGCCTCGCCGAACATGAATCCACACCGGTGGAGCTGGCTGGTCACATCGGCCGTCCGGTTGGATTCAGCTGGCGTCATAGAAACATCCTTCGACGAAACAGAAGAACAAGTAGGGTTCGAGGTAACTGGAGGTGTCATCGGAGAAGAAGAAGAAGACGGACAGAGATCAGGCCTGTGGACAATACATCCACAACGAGAATAGAATAGGTGAATATGTTCGAACTCGAAGCGTTGCCGCAACGTTGGGGCATTCACAGCCTCAAGAACGACATCGGTCCCAAGAACAAGTGGCCGGCCAGAATCAACCTCAACGGCAACACGGGCAAAATGCCCTTTAGTCATTAACGAAGTAGACTCATCCATCTTCACAAATCGGCCGACAACAGAGACAATTAGCTGAAGCATCCTAGCATTCCAACACTCGGGAGGGAGATTGTTTTTATTGATATGAAAAGGGAGAAAACTTTACAAAAGTTGAAAAGATTTACAAGCATATAAAGAAAATTATAAGAACTCTCTTCTCAGAGTTTCTGAGGAAGTGTGCCAGTGAAAGTCTGGTCAGCGCGCGACCACTTTATTCCATTCACGATGCGAGTGATCGAGTTTTCTGCCTAAGGATTTCCTTCTCGACTGGTTTCAAAAATCCTTTGAGAAAGAAAGATCATGAGAGTATTAGCACCCTGAATGAGAAGCAAAGTTCTCTGAAAAAAACTCAAAAGTTAAAGAGTGATCACTTGTGAAATCTCTCCAAGAAGATCAGCCAAAATTCTCCCTGAACCCTTCTTGCAAGGGGCTATTTATAAGGTCTGTGGGGTGTAACTGCTCCCCTAAAAATCAGCATAATGCTCCAAACTAGCTTCGCACCTGAAGCTAGAATAGCTTCGCTACGAAGCTAAAAGTAGCTTGAGCGAAACTGGAAACCGTACGCAAAGCAAATTAGCCAACTAGCTTAGGTTTGTTACACTAAATTTCATGATTTGCTCCACTAAGTAAGGGATTTTCCTTGATCTTCTCCAACTAATTAAGGAGTAAAAAGATCATGACAGTTAACTGTCAAAAGTGATATTTAACAAATTAATCTCGTGCTGAGATTTAAATGGTCAAAAATGACCACAAGAGCTCGTAGGGGAGCGAGCTCACAATGGAGCTACAAAAGAGCTTCATGCGAAGCTAAAAGATAAACTTACAATGGAGCTAATGATAACTTGCTGCGAAGTTACCATTGAGCTTGCAATGAAGATTAAAAGAGAGCTCTCAACAGATCTATGAAAAGGCCTACAACGGAGCTATTGAGCTTGCTGCGAAGGAACAGTTGAGCTTGCAGTGAAGCTAAATGTTAGCCTCTTGAGCTTCTTCAGAAGGCAAGTGCTTGGTTCACTCTCTGCTTCACTGGATCAGTGGAGTTCAAGTCATTGGTTTGTCTATCAGGGTGAACATGTTTTCAGCCTGTCTGTGATTTGTCTTTTGGGAGTGTTGACATGTTCAACATCGTTCGAACCAGTTGCAGAGCTGTCTTAAAGCTATCTTTTTCAAAGTGTCAACAAAACCCCCTTCAAAGTTTCTGTGAATCCAAATGGATTGGTACAAATTCCAGAATACTTTGAACCTGAAGTATGTGACCTAAATTTGGACATTGCTTAGGTCAAAGGAGTCTATTAGACTGGGTGCAAATGTGCATTGAACTAGGTAACCAAATTGGTTTAACCTAGAAACTCCATGAGGAGTGAACTTTGCACGAAGTTAAATGATAAGCTCTCAGCGGAGTTAAAGATGAAGCTTCATACAAAGCTAAAAAACTGAGCTCTCAGCGGAGTTAAAAATAAAGCTTCATGCGAAGCTAATGATGAGCTCATAACGGAGCTAAAATAAAGCTTCACGTAAACTCAAGATGGCGTCTGAGCGAAGCTAAATAGCTTAGCTGTTTAGATTTTCGAACCTTCAACCGTCATTTCAAATTAATTTAAAACGACAGCTTGCACTCCTTTTGAGGAGGCGAAGCTAGACATTGAGTGTCTATAAAAAGTCTGGAGGCTGAATCAAAAGAAGCCATCTCCTTCTTCTTCGTTTCTTCACAAGTTCAAAACTTTTTAGAGACTAAATATCTTCTCTTAGATCAGCTTTGTGATCTCATGGCCCCTAAGTAAGTCCAGGGAAATAGGTCGCCACCTTTGTAGCGGCGGTCGCTGCTTCACCAGTTTCGAGTGTCCCATCGCCAGTGGGACTCTCGTCTTTTTCAGAGATTTTTTTTTCTCTTTTTGAAAATTGGTTTTGGTTAAATCCCTCACGGGTTTGAAAAGATCCACCAAAATTGGTGATCTTTAGGAAGTTTAAATCCATTGATTTGCTTTTATCAGATTTTTTTAAAATTTTTTTAGGGAATTTATTTCCCTCTAATTTCATTGATCAAAAGTTAGAAACCCATGGGTTTCTTCTCCAAGCTTCCAGGCGAAGATTTTTAAGAAGCTTAAAGATGTTGTGTTTGTTTGTATTTAATAAAGAGATATTCGGGCTCACTAATCTTTACTCAACTCTAAAATTTTCTTTTAAAAGTTTAAGTGCCTCAATGAGATCATAGGTAAAAGTTTTAGTCTTGTAAAAAGAGATCAAGTAAAATACATAAGATAGTTTCTTTTAGAAATCGAACTTCAGTTTTGAAATCTTTATTTGAGTTGAATGTTAAACCATCAAAGTAGTAAAGCAAGCATGAAATAAAAACAAGTTCTTTTTTTAAAGATCAACTACAAGAGTAAGTTCAAAAATTCAATCTCATCCTCATGTGCCTTCAAGAATACTCACAATAAGTAAGACTTCATTTAAGACATTCAAATGATTCAATTGGGTCTTTTTCACTAAAATCGATCAAGATCAAGAATAGAGAGGAGAGATTAGTGAGCCCAGAAGGAGAATATTTAGCTACTCATTACTAAGAAAGAAAACACTGAATTGAAATGCAACATACTTGTGAGTTAGAGAAGAAAAGAAGTATGTCACTTCAACGTCGAATTACAGTCACTCTTTCTTTCTCTCACTTTGTTTCTGGACTGAATTACAAATTAAAAACTGAGATACAACTTCTCATAAACTATCTAACAAAGATTCTAAGCCTTTAAAAATAAAGCAAGAATTTACTCATAGTCTTCGTTGTTTAGTGGGAAAATTGAGGGTGTGTGTAAATTCTTTATTTGATTGTAAAGAAAATTACAACAGATAAAATCCTATTACAAGAGAGGGAAGATATTCAAGCTCAATCTTCCCTTTCTTTAGTGCCGGACTCTTAATGTGGCAATGAAAAGTGAATCTTATTTTCCGTTGACCGGGTGAACGTCGAGACCTCTTAGGAATCTTCTCTTTGGACGGTGGACGAAGTAACACAGCTTCTATCCAACAAGAATCTCAAAGAGACTTTAGGCAAGAACAAACTTGAACTCAGTAAGTTGTTAGAAGAGTCGAACTCTCTCTTTCTTTTTTAGCTGGAGATCTTGGTCTTTCTATGGCTTATGACGGAGTTTTTCTGACCAAAAAATTTTTCGACCCCTCTTCCATAGCAAACTGGGCTATTTATAGAGCTTGCAGGGGTAAAAGTGTCCCTAAAAATACTCCATACCCCTCATTTTGTGGGCATTAATGACCCAAAAATGAGGGCTGTTATAACCAAGACGCGGGCTTTGAGCCACGCGTTTTGTTGTTGAAGTGATGCTTAAGAAACGCGAATTCCCAGTTCTGCATTAAGCTTCAAGTGAGACGCGGACTTCGGACTCTGCGTCTGGGTAGGATGTCTGAGATGTAAGTTCCAAGCTCTGCATCTTGGCCATTGCAGTAAGGCAGAGACGCGAGTTTTGACCCTTGCATCTTGGTACTACAGTGGTGCTGAGATGCGGATTTCGAGCTCTGCGTCTTGGTTATTAAGACGCGGGTTTCAACCTTCACGTCTTGATACTGCGCTAGTGGCTGTGCCGCTTTGCGTCTAGAGTTTGGACTCCGCTTTCTGATGACTTCACTCTAGTGATTTTTGGATAGTCTACATTCGTCCCTTCAACACAAATTTTTTGATATTTATAGGAAAAATCAGAGGGGAGATGAGTGATCAGATAGGGGGAGCAAATGCTCCCCCATCTCAATTCGCGTATCTGCGGCTTTGGCCACGGATCCGTGGCCCTGATGTGGCCAGGTGGCCGCATCAGGGGTCAGGATCTGGCCATTTTAGTTTTCCTTTATGTTTATCCCAAAAGATATGCTGTTTAATCTTCTGATTTCGATGATTCTTTATTGATCTTCGGTTAACTAACTGGATCTTATGAAATTCTGAGTTTAACTGATTTTCAACCAGTTTTCTCTCCCTTGATTTGCTCTGATTTGCCCTGATTCAAATTAATTCTGAATTAAATCAGAATTTATATTGGCTTCGGGCTTCTTTTCTCTTCCTTTTCCTTGGTAATGACCTGCACATTATTAAACAAAAAGATAATCAAAATAAAGTTTATTGTAACATAGATATGGAAAATATGACTATAATTATGCAATATCAGTGACCGATCAATATGCTCAGAAGAAGAGTATTTACTATAATGAGATCTTCTCTCCAGTAGTAAAGCATACATATATTCGAACATTATTGGTGATAATAACTCATTTGATCTAGAGTTGGAATAGTCAGAGGTCAAAATAATATTTTTGCACGGTGAGCTGAAGGAGAAGATATTCATGAAGCAACCTGAAGGGTACATTCAGGAAGGATGAGAAAAAGGTGTGCCTTCTCATCCCTCTATGGATTTAAGCAATCTCCCAGGTAGTGATACAAACAGTTCGACTCTTTCATGATCAAGGCCTTTTACACCGATGTGAGTATGACAATTGTGTCTATTTTGAGCAGAATTATAATAATCTGACATATTTGTTGTTGTATGTGAATGATATGTTGATTGCTGCAAAGAATACTGCACATATTCAGAAGATTAAACTTAGCTCGATATGAAAGATTTGAGAGAAGTCAAGAAGATCTTAGATTTGGAGATCACTCGAGATAGAGGTTCATGCAGACTTTGTCTATTCCAAGAGAACTATGTTAAGTGTTAGAATGGCTCAACATTGCAGAAGTAAGATCGGTCACTACTCTTTTGGCAGGTCACTTCAAGTTATCTTCTAAACAGTTTCCACAATAACCGAAAAAGGAGGAAAAGATGTCTCCAGTACCATATGATAGTACGGTGATATCACTCATTTATGCTATGATCTGCAATAGCCCTGACTTAGCCAATGCAGTTAGTATAATAAGTTGGCTCATATCGAATCCAGGCAAGCAACATTGAGAAGCAGTGAAGTGGATACTACGATATCTACGAGGTACTGTGAGATTAGACTTGGCATTTTAGAGATTGAAAACGAGGAAGCCTATGATATTACAAGGCTATGTGATACGGATTATGTAGGAGATCTTGATCAGCAAAGATCTAAGACGGGCTATGTATTCATGGTAGCTGAGTACGTCATTAGTTGAAAGGAAGAATTATAAGACATGGTGGCTCTTTCAACAACAGATGCGTAATACATAGTTGTAGTTGATGCACCTAAGGAAGCCTTATGGTTAAGAGCATTGGTGGAGCCTTTTGGCATCTTACATGATTCAGTTTAGGTTCACTGTCACAATCAAAATGCTATTCATCTTGCTAAAGACTATATGTATCATTAGCAGACTAAGCATATAAGGTACCACAAGATACGTCAATGGATCGTAAATGACAAGGTGATCGACTTGATGAAGATCAGTACAAAGAAGAATCCAGCGAATATGATGACAAGACCATTCCGGTGGAAAAGTTCAGAGCATCTCTAAACTTCATCCACATTCTCCAAAGATAGAGTGGAGAAGGGAGGGAACCATGTGAAGTCACAAAATGGAAGAGATAACTTGGTGAGTGATACAGAGGCCAATTTCTATAAGGGGACTCAATGAATGTGGTCAAGGTGGAGATTGTTAGTTTTGGGTGCCTCAAAATTTATTGGAGAAGAAATTAGGTTAAGATGGAAGAGTTATAAGCTCCAGAGATCAAGAACGAATATGCACGAGAAGATGTACATAGTTTGTGCACAAGATAAGTCAACTGATCCATCAGACAAGTCGACTAATGGCATACAGTATAGTCGATTGTGATGCAACAGAGACTAAGGCATCTCAGATTAGTCGATTGATATATTGGATCAGTCGACTAATGAGTAGGATAATCGACTACCCAGTCGAGTAGTCGACTGATTATTGATTCTGGCAATTTTCTCTGGTTCTGATTCCAAATTCAATTCAACTTTTCTTTTTCTCTGAGGTGGTACTGTTAGTGTTGCTGGAGTTTTTGAAGATTTAGGATGATCCTAGGAGTCTATAAAAACCCTTTAGAAATAGTCTTTGAATAATAAGTCAAGCGCAGATCAAGTTTTCTACCATTGAGAGTTGTGAGAGAGATATCCTTGTAACTCTTGTAATTTTCTTCTCTGTTTTTTCAATAAAGTTTTTCCCCTCCTCCCTATAGATGTAGGCACATCTGGCCGAACCATGTTAAATCTGGTATTCT
Organism: Agave tequilana; assembly: GCA_038442645.1. Taxonomy (NCBI): domain Eukaryota; kingdom Viridiplantae; phylum Streptophyta; class Magnoliopsida; order Asparagales; family Asparagaceae; genus Agave; species Agave tequilana. Next base: position 58,361 of record JAVJIF010002548.1, on the reverse strand, counting down.
TATATTTGTGGTGATTAGCTTTATTGCTTGTTAGTGGGTAGATCACGTTTCTGCTGTCGAGACTCTCGTGTTTTTCTCTTGTTGCATTGGTATCACAACAAGTTGTGGTTCAAATGCTGTTAACTACTGATTATATTATTGATGTTGGAGGTATGATCTTATATCTGATGTACACAACATTTGATGTATCATAAATAGGTTGGGGTTTTCGAGTTTGAGAGCCCATTCTTGCTCTAAATAAATAAATAAAATAAAATAAAAAATAAAAATAATCATAGTTATCTTGTCTAGACACATGATTTTTTTCCTATTTTAACTTTTTTAAAAGCTAGACAATGAATATTTAAAGCGTGTTTAAATGTTTAACAAATCACAAAAATATATGAGTTTTATGTGGATTTAAAAAAAGAAATTCATGATAGTTTTTTACGTGAGTGTTTGGACAGATAACAGAACATGAAAATCTTCTATAATCATGATTTAGAATTTTTTTATTCAAATAGAAATCTCAAATTTCATGACGAATAATGTTAATTGGATTATTTTTACTAGACTATATCTGAACTCAAGGGAATATAATGCATACACTTAACCCCACTGTATCGCACACGAAACTTTTTTAATATAGGCCTCCAATTACATTCTCTTTTTAATCTATTTTGAGTCCAAAAAGTTCCAAATAACATGATTCTTCGTGATTATTGTACACATGGTTGGGTTTCCTATTCTAACTTGATAACCTCCAACCCGAAACAATGAATATTTATAATCTTCAAACTTCTTATATTATAACCTCTAAATCTATAAAGTAATAAAATTTGATTTTTCCGCCCTTAAACTGTCTAAACAAAGTCTTAAAATCCTAATTCCTGTGACTACCAAATTTATGAAGCAATAAAAATCTGATCTTTTTGTATAAATATCCAATGCAGCCTAAACTAAGCTAGTATGTTTGCTAAAAATGTTTTGCTGTATTTATCGTTTAAAAAGAGATATTTATATGTAATTTAGGCAGAAAAATAAAAAATAAAAATATATTTGCACTGATTCCTCATGGCCGTTTTGGTGCAATGGTGATCCACAGCCGGTGCCCAGATCCAGCCGGGATAGACAACGGGTCGGATCTTAGTCTAGTCATACCTGACCCGGAGTCAACCAGTCAGTGGTGACCGTGCCTGTGTGAGTGAGCCCAAACGAAATATCGCTTGTTCATCCTAAAATATCGGTATTTTGGACGCATTCCCAGTATCAAATTCGGCAGGGTTAGGGCTCGCCTCCTCTCTCGGCTCTTTCTCATTCCCGCCCCAAAAACGATGGCAACGGGCTCAGTCTGTCGATCTCTTTCGATCCAATCCAATCCAAAACCTCTCCATCAATCCCAAATGAAATTAAAGCCCCACGGGGTCTCTCTCCAATGGCGGACGAGGACCCCTTCTTCTAGGGCTTCGATCCGAGGCGGCGACGTCGAAGCTCGCGACTTGAATCGGATCTTTAACGGGTCCGCGCCCGAGACCTCCTCCAAGGACCCCCAAACCCTGCCCAGTGAGTCTTAGGGAAAAAAAAGTTCTTTCTGTTTTTGCGCTCAGTTTGTCATCACTCCCCATTTTGTTTATTAATTTATTAACTTGTTTTGATTTTAAAGGGCCTTTGACGAATTCGGATTTGTCCAGCTCGGGTAGAGGATCTCGGCTCAGAGTTGCTTACCAGGTATCGAGTTTTTAAACTGTTCTGATTGGTTTCTTGTTTAGGGCATCGTTAATTGATTTTGCTGGTTTGCAATTTTTTAATCTTTTTTGTGAATTTGGGAATTTAGGGTCTTCCTGGTGCTTACAGCGAATCTGCGGCAGCAAAGGCTTACCCGAACTGCGAGGCGGTTCCATGTGAGCAATTCGACACTGCATTTGATGTGAGTCTGGTGTTATTTGAGTATTTTGCATATAAAGAATTTGATTAATGAAATGGCATCGAATTTTGAATTTTGTAGTGGTTACATGTACTATTGAGATCCTATTATTTGATTTATAAGCACTGATGATGTTCTATAATCAAGTTCATATGAACTGTTATCGGGAGCGGCTCAATTTTTAGGGAGGCCTTAGGCGAAATTTCAAATGGACCCTTTTAAAATATACTTTAAAAAAGTAATTAATATTAACTAATATGTTATTTAATCAATATTTTATTGAAAAACAATTTTTCTAATTTTTTGAGATGCAAAATTTTTAGTCATGTTTTGCTAACGTATTTTTTTTTTTTTCTATAGAGCAGTTGCAGGCCCTGCCGTCAGTCTGAGGTCTGGGCGACGGAGGCGGTGAAAAGCAAGGTTGCACAGAGAGAAAGAGAGTTTTAATTTTGAAAATTTTTCTAATTATAATTAATAGTTAGGGAGAGTGGAAAGACAGCTGAGGAAGTGGAAAAGACTCCTCTTTAATTATAATTAAATAGTTATAGGGAGTGAAGGATATTAGCTTGGGAAAGTGGAAGAGACTGATGCTGACAGGATTCGAACTCACGCAGGCAAAGCTCACACAATTTCTAGTCATGTTCGATAACCACTCCGGCACGCCTAATTGAACGAACAAAAATATTTTCTATATTTTATATTTCTTATTTTAGAAAATACTAATTTACACTATAATTTTGGAGGTCCCATTATATTTGGGGCCCTAGGCGACTGCCTCGTTCGCCTAGAGGTTGAGCCGCCCCTGACTGTTATCATACATATTCTCTAAAAAAAAATTGTTAGCATACATAAAAAGATAACCATCTATTTCCACGATTATTGTTGTAAAGTATGTATGCACTCTGCAGACATTCATATGCTTAGTGCGTAGTATTTTCGGGGCTATATTTTTTGGTGGTTCTTTCATAAGAGTTAGGCTATGTTTTCTATGGTTCTTGATCAAGTTTCTGGGCCCCGAAAATGCTATGCACTAAGCATATGAATGTCTGCATAGTGCATACATATTTTTTGGTGGTTCTTTCATAGAAGTTAGGCTATGTTTTCTATGGTTCTTGATCAAGTTTCTGGGCTTCCGTACTTGACCAAACACTCCGACCCATAGTAGGTTTTGAATTACAACTTCAAAGATAAAAAGAGTTTATAGTCATCTTAGTTACCAATGTGATCTTTAACCTCTTTGATGCTTTCCTCTCTATTTTGTTGTTGGTGAAAAAAAGAAAAAGAAAAAGAAAGCATATCTCTAACTCATCCCATCTTAAATGTCTGATGATGACCTTCTCTAGAATTATTTCCATGTCCATGGTATATTGAAATTAAAGTAACTTCACTGCTAATTGAATAGGAGTAACTTAGAAATTCTAACCGAGTCAGATCCAGTGTCCAACTTGCTTTTCTGATATATCCTTTACCTTCTCCTAATCATATGGGTTTTCAGGTCATGTGGAACCATAAGTGACAATTAAATTCAATTGTATGGCATGTATAAATTTTGATTATGGACCTGCATGCTATGGATGCTCTAAAGTCTCGTGTTCATGTTTGATATCAGAAGTCGGTGCCTTCACAACACGTTGCTGAGATATGATGGACACTCCAAATTTTTTTTTGGATTTTAAGAATCAAAAATTTTGTGAACCGCAGCCGTGTTGGTTAAAAAGAATCTGAAAATTGGGTGTTGGACACCGGTTACCCTTGTATTGTTCAGACAAACATAAAAAAAGACTTTGGAATAAGAGGGGTCTACATTAAACATGTTGTAGATATGTGAAGGGCTTCATAGAGTTGTATTATTGTGGTATTAGATTGGAATTTAGGTTTCTGTTTGATTTAGTTACTTGGTTAGAAATTATGCATCTAACTGTGAAGATTTTTATCTTCTACTAAAACATTTCTAGTCACTGGGGGTTTCAATGTGTATTGTATATAGACATACATGCACGCATGCGGTGTCATGTCGCTATCACCATATCCTATTATTTCAGAATTTGCGTTCACTATGCCTATGTCTTGTCATTGCCCCTTATATGTTTGTATGTGTTTCTAGTTGAGAAACATCTATTCTGCAAGTTATGACTAAGGTAGGATGAGTAGTTGCAATAGATTGTGAAGCATAAGGGATGTATTTATGACTCTCTTGTTACAATTTGCAATTACAATTCAATTTCAATAAGATTGTATGCCTTGATGTACAGTGAGGACGCTGTGTTTCTTTTCATTTTCTTTTTATATGTGCATTAAGTTTTCTTCCTATGCTGAGTGCAGGCTGTTGAGCGTTGGCTTGTTGATTGTGCAGTTCTTCCAATTGAAAATTCACTAGGTGGGAGCATACACCGCAATTATGACCTTTTACTTCGCCATAAGTTACATATCGTTGGTGAAGTGAAATATGCAGTACGGCATTGCTTACTAGCCAACCATGGTGTGAAATTAGAACATCTAAAAAGAGTTCTAAGTCATCCACAAGTAAATATCAATCATATTTTTCAATATTTTTTTTTAACTTTTTACTGTTTTACCTGAAATAACTATTATTGTTCAAGCAATCGAGTGTTTGTTAACCCTAAACTTTCAGGCTCTTGCTCAGTGTGAACATACACTAACAAAGTTGGGAGTTGTTAGAGAAGCTGTAGATGATACAGCAGGTGCAGCACAGGTAAGATACTAAAATTTCAAGACTTAAGATACTAAAAGTTCATGTTATTCTATGCTCTAGTTCTGCTCTTTTATCTGCACAGAGTTGGAGGGGAACATGTTAACAGCAATTTAAATCATAGCATGCAGATGATCATCCACACAACTTATTAGTATCCCTGTATTTATCATGTTTTCTCTGGTTGTTTTGCATATGCGCGAAAGAATTATCACTATAAGTCGACATTAACTGCTTCCTGATTCAAGCCTCAAACTTCTTATAGTACAGCCTCTCTGCACAGTAATATATCTAAAAACATGTGTTCTACGTAGTTTGTTGCTTCCAACCAACTTCAAGATGCAGGGGCAGTTGCGAGTTCATTAGCCGCCGAGATCTATGATCTGGATATTCTTGCCCAGGATATTCAGGTAATTATCTAATTGCTACATGCTTGTGGTAATAATTATGCGTCCTTACCTCAGTACGATGATCCCTTCTTTCTTCAGGATGACTCTGATAATGTTACTCGATTCTTAATGTTGGCACGAGAACCCATTATTCCAGGCATTGATAGACCATTCAAGGTAAGCTTAGCTACATGGACAATATTGCTTCCAAAAGATGATTGAAGCCATTTTCTGGAACTGCTTCCTTCTCAGACAAGCATAGTCTTCTCTTTAGAAGATGGGCCTGGTATGCTTTTCAAGGCACTTGCTGTTTTTGCCATGAGAGAGATCAACCTCACAAAGGTAGATTTCAGTACACCTTCTGCCCTTGTGTATGTTTTTTCTTAAAAGCTATCCGGTATAGGGCTGACTAGAGGGCCTTATATATTGTTCAACATTTTTCTTTGCGACAGATTGAAAGCCGTCCTCGGCAGAAAAAGCCCTTGCGTATAACTGAGGAAGGAATCAATGGGCCTTTAAAGTTATTCCCTAAACCATTCTGTATTATCATACTTCTATTATTTGCATGCTGTGACCAGTATGTGACCTAACCTAAATAGATTTATTTTATATCAATTATTAATTTTGAGTATTTCACTGGACTGATGTATTTTTGCTTTAATATTTACTCTGATAGATACTTTGATTATCTCTTCTATGTCGATTTTGAAGCATCAATGGCTCAACAAAATGCTCAGAATGCCCTTGGGCACCTAATGGTAATTTGGCTGAGAATCTTGGAGGTATTGACAAGATTCCAGAGGTGGATAATTTTGTTCTTCTTTTTTTGACAGGAGTTTGCTACATTTTTGAGAGTGCTAGGAAGTTATCCAATGGATATGAGCCAGACATGAAGATGTCTTCATATCAAAGTAACGAGAACTACTCTTGGATGAATTTGCTAATTATGTTATCTTGTACTTCATACATGCATGAGAGCGCGTCTGGGATTTAATAAATTGATTTTCTGTTTCCTTTTGTTTTTTTCATTTTTAGAGAACCAATTCTTATGTAAATTAAACCAATCTTCCATGATATGGATGTGTAATTAACTCCATATGTTTTTGTTTTTATAACGATGAACATTGCTGAACACAGGACTGTCTCTTGGTTTTTGATATGTTTACAGGATTTGTTCTAATCAAGTGGTTAACTAAATCACGACGGGAAGCAAACAATAAATGATTCAATGACGCCATGAACAAAGAATAACAGAACTGCAATTGTTTCAGAAACAATATTACAAAGAACAAAAGGCATAAGACTCCATATCATTTGAAACAACAATTGACAATATTTATTCTAGTACAATCACATAAGTCATTATGAAAGGTGAATATTTTGAGTGTGATTTCAAAATCAGTACATGTCCTCTCACTGATAACAGTAATGGGCATCACAGCAATCAGGGCGGACTCACGTACAGTGTCCGCTCCAACTAAAATTTTTTATATATAATTTCTGTTTAGATTATTTTAATAATATGAAAATATTTTCTAGCTCCATCTCAAGTGGTAACATATAAATTTAAGTTATTGGAGGTCACAAGTTCCAGTATTGATGGGTGCAACATTATTTTTTATGACATTGAATCATCATACCAACTCAAGCGCTATAGTGATTCATGCACAATATATGTATTATGTTGGCTATGTCGTTTCCGAAATCTTGAAGTGATCTTGGAATTTCTTGCAATTTTTACGCAGTATATAGAGATGCCTGATTTTTTTCTTTTAAGTAAACCTTTTCTATAGGAGCTACAGGCCAAACCAAATTGAGGTCTGATTTCTTTAACCTCTTTACTTGATCTTTTGGTAGAACTTTTAATCTCTTCACCCATATTTGATGAGGTTCTGTTTGATGGTTCTCTAGGCTATGCTAGATTGTTGTCTATAGCATTACTCATGCTAGGAAGCGTGATGCTGACAATGACTGCAAGGCAACTTCTATTGTTAGGCCGCGACCCATTAACTTCAGTTTTTAAGTGAAGTGGTTTCGTGACATGTTTGTTTTAGAGTTCCAAGTCTCGAGAGGTTCTGGTTCTTAATCTCATTGTTGGCTACAATTTACGATATATTATGTTTTTAAAGCAAGTCATATTTACACAATAGGCTTTTGCGCTTTGCCTAGAGCTGAAGGCCGGTGTGAGGGGAGTGTTATTGTTAGCTCATAATGCATTGAGTTAAGCTTTTGGATAAAGTGAATTTGCAAAATCAGTAAATAAAAGTGTGCAGTTTGGATGGACGATGCCTCTGACACCCCACCAGTGGGGCGTGGGAAGGGGACGATGAGGACTCCGACTTCATGTGATCAGTGTCATCTAGGGCCTCATCCTGACATTTGCTGCAGGAGTATCCTGTTTTTGTTTCAGAGAGCGTCATGTTCTCTTTTGTGTTGTGTTTTATAGTTGATGTTGTTCGTTTGTTTTGCTTTCCACTCTGGCACCTACGGTGTGTACGAAAACTAGTTAGTTATTTGAGAGGGTTTGATGCATTTTTTGACGCACATATTTTGTGGAGTTGTTTTGTTAAAATCTTTTTAGTGCAACGCGGGGCCGACATAAGTTCACTGTTTGTTCTTAAAAAAACAAGCGTGTTGTTCAACTCACAGGAACGTCATGGCTCATTTTGTAAATATTTAAGCTTCGACATGCCTCTGGTGTGTTTGACAATTGTTCTGAATTTATTTATGTTCTGAATTTTTTTAAGCCAAGACGGCTTTGGCATTTCTTCGATTTTTCTTTCTTTTAACCTTTGAGGCAACATGTACTCTTGTCTAACATGAATTAACTGTTTGTTTATGCTGCATTTGAAAAATTTTCACTCAGATGGAGAATGTAGAGAGAGAATTAAAACTGAGATGATAGAGTTTTTAAACTCATTTGATAGAGGTTCGATCGACCGAGCGGTTGAACGACATACACAAGAGTTGAAATTGGTTGACCCGCTCAGTCGACCGAAATTGCTCAAAGAAAACCAAGTTGGCGGTCGACTGTGCTGTTGACCAACCCAACTCTCTGAGATTAACAGAGAGTTGGGACTTGGATCGCGGTCGATAGGGCGATCGACTTTCCCAACTCTGGCATTAACAGAAAGTTTAGGGGTGATCGACTGGGCAGTCGACCGCACTTGGAGCGATCGACCGACACACAGATCTGGGCATCGTTTTGAACCCGATCTGCTGTTGTTTGGAGAGTGTTTTCTTCTCTCTATAAATAGAGGATTTGAACCCATTTTTGGGTATCTTCTTACTGAGTGAGTTCTTGAGAGAATCATTGTAAATCATATTGTAATCTTGTGTAAATCATCAATAGATCTCTTTCTTCTGCCCCGGGGATGTAGACATCTTGTTGAACCCCGTAAATCTCGGTCTCTGTGTGTGTGTGTGTGTGTGTGTGTGTTGTTTGTGATCTAAGGTTTGTGTTCTTTGGTTGGTTTCCGTCTCAACAATGTGGGCATGCAGGTCTCACGGACGGATTCTTTTGACGTTTGAATCACTCAAACCCGCGCGATACTTAACTCGCTCTTTCTCCTTAGAGGCGAATCTAAGTCAGCCTGACTCTTACACTCACTCACTCAAGAAAGAGAGAACACTTAGAGAAAATGTGGAATCTTGTATTGCTTACTCTTACTTTCCTTGATGATTACAAATGAGCACCCTTGTCCCCTATTTATAGGCAAAGGCTTGTATAAGAATTCTCTAAAATTGGAGGCTTCTAGAATATCTAGAAGCTCTCATATATTCATCCCTAAATATCTTATTCTAGAATCATTTAGAGAATCTATTCCTCTAGGGAATCTTCTCTGAAATATTCCTCTTTACATGATATTTACAATATTGTTCTAGAACACTCTACCACATGGGATGAGCCCAAGATGAGCCCAAGTGCACCAAGACGGAGCGGTTTGTGACATTCTCCCCCACCTATCCGAGAGATGCCCTCATCGCTGAGTTTTCTCCTAATGGAACTTCTCGATCAAGTCCTCGAACTGCCAAAGAGCTCGTGCTGATTCCAAACTGCTCTCGCTATCTGGCCTTTCCACTTCACAAAGTATTCCAATCTCGGGTGATTGTTCGCTTCACGAACAGTCCTGTCCGCTATGATCTCCTCTGCTTCCTTGTCGAACTCCATGTGAATTCCTCCTGCTGGTGCTCCACTGGATTTTTCACGCTCCGGATCTTCCGCGTCCTTATGGTAAGGCTTTAACATGCTCACATGAAAGACCAGATGATACTTCACCGTTGGGAGAAGTTGCACCCTGTAAGCTACATTCCCCACTCTTTTCTCAATAGAAAATGGGCCTTCGTACTTCCTTATCAAGCTCTTATGTAGTCCCTTGTGTCGATCCAAAGTAGAAAGCTTGACAAGGACTAGGTCACCAACCTGATACTCCATATGTCTCCTCTTCTTATCAGCTCATTTCTTCATTCTCTTGGCCGTCTTTTTTAGACATGAACGCGCGAACTTGTTCTGCTCTTACCACCCCTTGGCAAATTTATAGGCAGCCGGGCTACTTCCCTTATAGCCTATAGCAATGGAGTTAGGAGTGAGCGGCTGCTGTCCAGTGACGATCTCGAACGGACTCCTTCCGGTAGACTCACTCCTTTGTAGGTTGTAAGAGAATTGGGCTATGTTCAGAAGTTTCGCCCAATCTTGCTGGTTGGCACTCACATAGTGCCTCAGGTAGACCTCCAACAAGCCATTCACCCGCTCTGTTTGGCCATCTGTTTGAAGGTGGAAGCTAGTGGAGAAGTTCAAGTCCAATCCTATGAGCTTGAAGAGCTCCGTCCAGAACCTGCCTGTGAAGCGACCATCTCGATCACTCACGATCGTCTTAGGCAAACCCTAATACTTCATCACATGCTTCAGGAATAGTGGAGCTGCTATCTCGGCTGGACAGTTGGCTGGGGCTAGAATGAAGATACCATACTTTGAGAACCGGTCGACCACCACCATAATAATGTTGCACCCCTCGGACTTGGGTAAGCCCATGATGAAATCCATGGAGATGCTTTTCAAGGTCGCTCCGAAATCGGTAGTGATTTCAGTAATCCGGCTGGTACCCTTTACTCTATCTTGTCTTGTTGGCACACAAAACAAGTCTTCGCATAGGCCTTAACGTCATCCCTCATGCGAGGCCAATAATAATTTTCTTCTGCAAGGGCTAGAGTATGGTGCACACCTGAATGTCCCGCCCACTGCGAGTCATGACACTCCTTGAGAAGCTCCCTCCTCAGGTTTCCAAACAGTGGCATGTAAAATCGCCTTCCCTCTGTATAAAGCAGACCTCCTTCTAGCCAGAACCTCCAAGTCTTGCCCTCTTTAGCATACTCCATCACGTTCTTGGTTGTAGGGTCATGACCCAAGCCTTTTTTAATGCGGTCGAGTAAGGAGCTCTGAGGATGACTTAGCATAGCGGCAAACTCAGCCTTTCGACTTAGTGCCTCTGCTACTAAGTTGATTCTTTCTGGCTTGTACTCGAGCACATAGTCGAATTCGGCTAGGAAGTCTTGCCATCACGCCTGCTTGGGAGATAACTTCTTTTGGGTCTGAAAGTAGCTGTGGCTACATTGTCCGTCTTCACCACGAACCTCGAGCCAAGTAAGTAGTGTCTCCATACTCGAAGATAGTGAACCACAACTGTCATCTCCTTCTCTTATACAGTATACCGCCTCTCGGTATCATTGAGCTTTCGACTCTCATAGGCCACAGGGTGTCCTTCCTACATTAACACCCCTTCAATCGCAAAGTCACTCGCGTTAGTATGCACTTCATACGGCTTGCTAAAGTCAGGTAGTGCGAGAACTGGCTCTTCTGTCACAGCTCTCTTCAAGGCCTCGAATGCTCCAGCACTTCGAACTCAAATCCCAGGCCCGATTCTTCAGCAAGTCTGTGAGTAGAGCAGCTATCGCCGAATAGCTCTTAATGAATCTCCGGTAGTAGTTTACCAAGCCAAGGAAAAATCGCAGCTCCGTCACCTTGGTGGGAGGTTCCTACTCCAATATGGCTTGAATTTTGGCTTGATCCATCCGAAAATTGCCTCTTCCAATGGTGTGGCTGAGGAACATCACTTCCTCTTGTGCGAACGAGAACTTCTCCCTTTTTACATAAAGCTCGTTGCTTCTGAGGGCCTGGAATACTTGCCTCAAGTGCTCCACATGTTCGTTTATAGTTTGGCTATACACCACAAAATCATCCAGGTAGACCACCACAAAATGGTCCAAGAAGGGCTCCAACACCTTATTCATCAGAGTGCAGAATGTGGCCGGTGTATTGGTGAGACCAAATGGCATAACTAGGAACTCGTACGATCCGTACCTGGTCACGCACGCGATCTTCGATTCATCTCCTTCCGCAATTCGCACTTGATAATACCCCGAGCGTAAGTCAAGCTTGGTAAATTATCTTGCTTAACCCAACCTGTCGAACAAGTCTGCTATCAGAGGAATAGGGTGCCTATTTTTCATCGTGATCTTGTTTAGCGCTCGGTAGTCGATGCAAAGCCGCAACGAACCATCATGCTTTTTCTGGAAGAGCACTGGTGTACCATAGGGAGCCTTCGACGGACGAATATATCTGGCATCCAAAACTTTTTTAGCTGCTTCCGAAGTTCTTCCAGTTCTGGTGGACCCATGCGATAAAGACCCATGGTCGGAGGTCGAGTTCTTGGCTCGAGTTCGATTTTGTGGTCTACCTCTCTTCTAGGTGGAAGCTTGCTTGGCAGCTTGGCAGGCATGACGTCCCGGTACTCTTCCAAGACGCCTTGAATCTCCTTGGGCACGTCCTCTCCCTGCTTTGAGCCTTCTTCCACCTTAATGGTAGCAAGAAAGGTCGGCTCATGTCGTCGAACTCCCTTGGATATCTGCAATGCCGAGAGCATTTTGGATGATACGTTCTTCCGCTTGATCTGAACTGTGCACGCCTTCCCCTCAAGGATGCACATAATGTTGGTGTAAGGAACCAATGCAGCCTTCACCTTGTCCATGAACTCTAAGCTAAGCACGACATTGAAGTCGTCCATAGTGGTGACTGTTAGGTTCTCCTGGCCATGCCACTCCCCTATGCTCACATCCGCCTTGTGAGCTACGCCATCGATAGGAGTGGGGATAGAGTTGACGGCCTTAATAGTGCCTCCTCCCATAGAGATCTTAAGGCCCAGCTTGCTAGCAACATCACTTGAAATAAGAAGATGAGAAGCACCAGTATCTAAAAGGGCCTTGAAGATCTTACCGGAGATGGTTGTCTCGACGAATATTAACCCTTGAGGCCTTTCATCTAAATTTGCCTTGATCGCATTGAGAAGACGAAGTGAGTGGAGCCTAGTCTCCTCCGGTTGCTTCTCTTCTTCCCTTTGGACAAGAGCAGCGAGATTAACCCTTTTGAGACAGTCCATGGCTTTATGGGGATCTCCGCAAAAGTAGCATGCTAACTTCTTCGGATGATCACCTCCTCCATTGGTATTGCCACGAAACTTTCCCTTCTCAAATGTCGACTTAGGTGGGAATTCTTTAGATAGTTTCTCCTTTTCTCCCCCACCTTTAGTAGGCATTCCCCTATTGTCTTTTGGTTTGGATGAATATCCTATCCTCTTGAATTCAATAAGAGACTCGGCCACTTGCATGGCTTGAGTAAGGGTTTGGATCTCTCGCCTTCCATCTTGGCCCACCCATCGAGGCCATCCTTGAACGAGAATAGAGAGTCCTTCTCGCTTATGTCAGGGATCTCCAGCATCAACTCTGAAAATTCTTTTACATAATCACGAATTGAACCTTTCTGAGTAAGGCGTCGGAGTTTACCTCGGTCCTCGTCCTCAGCATTCTCCGGATGAAATTGTCGCTTAAGATCCACCTTGAACTCTTCCCATGTATGGATGGAACATGTGCCTTTCTTCATATCCTCACATCGCATCCGCCACCACAACGTAGCGATGTCATCAAGGTAAAGAGGCATAGCTTGAATCTTGGACGCATCGTCTCGAAATCCGGCAGCATTGAAGTAGATTTTCATGCTCTAAAGGAAGTTATCAATCTCCCGAGCGTTCTGAGACCTCTTACAAGACTTAGGTTTGGGCACATCTTTAGCCATAAAGGGATGTACCACCATACGTCGAGTTGCCAATGCGACATCATGTTGGTCGATCCTCTCCTTAAGCTCAACCAACTGCTTCAAGAGTACCTCCACGTGGTTCCGCAGAACTGCGTTCTCCTCCCTCAAGAAAGTGTTCCCTTGCTGCAACATATCGACGGCGGAATTTAAGGCCGACTGCATCTCCTCCTGAAGCTCGTCTCCCGCAGACTCCAGCTTCTCGATGCGCTCGTCATAAGCCTCCAACTTAACCGCCATGGTAAGCTCCATCTTAGCTAACCGTGCCTCCAGCGTCACCATGACATCTCGGGATTTCTCCCTACGAGGCTTGGGAGCATCCTTTGGATCTACAACTCCAACTACCTCGGAACGAAGATCAGGGCTCGACATTATCACTCCCGAATCTAAGCTCTGATACCAACTGTCACGGGCGGATTATATTGACCTTTGAATCACTCAAACCCGCACGGCACTTAACTCGCTCTTTCCCTTAGAGGCGAAGCTAAGTCAACCTAACCCTCACACTCACTCGAGAGAGAGAGAGAGAGAGAGAGAGAGAGAGAGAGAAGAAGTGGAAGCTTGTATTGCTTACTCTTACTTTCTTTGATGATTACAAATGAGAATCTTTTGCCCCTATTTATAGGCAAGGGTTTGTACAAGAATTCTCTAGAATTGGAGGCTTCTAGAATATCTAAAAGCTCTCATATATTCATCCCTAAATATCTTATTCGAGAATTCTTTAGGGAATCTTCTATCGAATATCCCTCTAGGGAATCTTCTATGAAATATCCCTCTTTACATGGTATTTATAATATTATCCAAGAACACTCTACCACATGGGATGAGCCAAATGAGCCCCAGATGAGCCCAAGTGCACCAAGACGGAGCGGTTCGTGACACAGGCATTTGGGACACGTGTGTGCGCGCGCTTGCAGTTGCGCGCTCAGGTGCAGTGCGTGTATACGGGTGCTTGCTTGTGTGTGAGTGTGTGCGCGTGCGCGTGCGCGCACATGAATTTAGGGTGTGTGGGAGTGTGCATGTGTGATTTGATCGGCGTGTGGATTGAAGCTGCAATACATTAATATCAGTTTCTCTCTTTGCTATTTTGAGAAAGGCAACAATTCAGCAAACATATCCGTAACAACGTTGTTGACCAGTTGTCACTTTGTATGTTATGGTAGCGAGTACCCTTAGAGAACTCATTTAGCAACATTAAATGGTAATCTTTTATGATACTTCTCATGTTGCCTTTGCATCTCCCAAAGCAGAGCTTTAATAATTCTTAAATACTGAAAATTCCTCTTGTTGAAATCGAGGAATCCAAGCAACTGAGATTTCAACAAGAATAGAGGCTAGTCGTCAATTGCACGAACAAAAAAATAAAGGGAAGAAAGCGAGAAGACAAACATTTAACGAGGTTCGATAATTTCCTACGCTTCCGGGGCAGAAAGGGAGAGAAATCTTTTTAATCAATCAATTACAAGATACAATTCATAGGAACAATACTCTTCTATATATAGCCAGAGAATCATTAAAGAAAAAGAAACTAATAAATCTGAATTTGAATTAGAAACGAACCCGGAACCGAGTTAGGAAACAGCCCCAAACACGCGTCTCGATCGCCTGTTGCTTCCTCTGTGCACGTCTGTGCATGGCCGGTCGACCAGTCGGTCGACCGGCCCTCTGTCTTCAGCTGAGAATTAGGCTTATACAAGCACTGTTGAACTCTGATCTCCGCGCTATCTTCTCCGATGAGTTAAAGAACTCTACTAACAAGATTTTACACTCTCTCTCCATAATTCTCCACTTCGGTAAAGATTTCTCATATCTCAGCCGAACACAACATAGCACCATGTCGCTCCATCGGGCTGCACCAATGTGGTTGCCTACGTACCCCCTGCTCAAGGGATTAGGTCATCTATAGTTCATCCAAACGATCTCTACTGAGCTCAAGCAATTGGAACTAAATCTGCATCAATGAACCCCAACTGACCGGGTCATATGAACCTCTTTATTAATATCGTCATGAAGAACAACGACCTTCAATTTGAGATTGTCTAGCTCGCCAATTTGAAATTCACGTTTCTTCACCCACTTTCATGGATTCAACTTGGTTCATTTCACTGCAACCAATTCAACATGTTCAGTATTCATCATGGCTATATGATCTCCACCCGATGTTACATCCGGTGATATTCTAACTAATGTCGAATCAACTGGAGGTGGCGGAGTAGCATCGACCTCCACCCACTGTGATACACCTTTGGTCTTCAATCTCTCTACTTGCTGAGAGATGGTAGACACATACACTTCAAGCGACAGTCAGGGTTCAAACTAAAGAGAGTTCAAAAAACAAATGGTTGTTGGTTAATGGATGTCTGCTTTGACTCAAATAATACTTTTGTACTCAATTTGAGAAAATCTGAAACTATCACCTGTCCTGTAATTTACTCTAATGTTGTTGTTGTTGTTGTTGAAGACCTTAACAAAACAAATAAATAAGGACACGGTCACAAAAGGTTTTATCATCAGCTCGTAGCTACAAACTCCTACTCGCAGTTCTTCAAAGTGGCACACTTTTACTCCGATGAGACGAGTTTGATCTGAAGCTTTTCTGGATTTCTGCACTCTA
The DNA here is from genome assembly GCA_038442645.1 of Agave tequilana. NCBI lineage: Eukaryota > Viridiplantae > Streptophyta > Magnoliopsida > Asparagales > Asparagaceae > Agave > Agave tequilana. The sequence goes on along the minus strand of JAVJIF010002548.1, from coordinate 42,602 downwards.
CTTTGATAGTGTCGTGTTAGAAGAAAACCATAGATTCCCATCTTGATATCTGTGTGCATGGTGATGTAGGTTTCTTATAATCAATTCCTTCACATTGTGTCCATCCTTTCACCCATGAACCATTAGGTGTCTTCTGATGAACTACTTGTTGGAAAGAGAGAATATTGCTGAGGGACTTGACATGGATTGCCGAGGGGTCGTCGAGGTGATCGCCAATGAAGTCGACGACGAAAAGGCAAAAGGAGACAGTAGCAGAAAATAGCAGCAGCAGAACAGGTTGGCCGGTCGACCGGCCCGGTCGACCGGACGTGCACAACGTGCACAAGTCGACCCGTCGGTCGACCGACTGAAGTGACCCAACTCTCTGTTGGGCACCCAGTCGACCGACCGGTCGACTGGTGGAAGGGTCGGTCGACCGCCCGGTCGACCGACAGTCGGGTGCGGGTAATTTTCTGCTGCTTCGAAAAACTGTGAATTTAAGGCTGTTGTTTAATTCTAGGGTTTGTATCTGATTGCTGGGGATTTGCTGGAGCTCTCTTGCATTCAAAGAGGCTGCTAGAAATTGTAATCATCTTCCTGATAATTAATCTCTCTTCTGGATTGCCCCGAGGACGTAGGCATTGAGGCCGAACCTCGTTAGATTTGTTTGTTTGCGTTTGTGCTCTTTCTGGTGATTGTTTTGTACTGTTTGGAATTGTTCTCTATGCTTGGTGATTTAAGGGGATTCCTCTATCTGGATTGTTATCGCTGAGGGGCACAACAAGTGGTATCAGAGTTTCCAGGTTTGGCTTGGGATTTTCTGAAGATTCAGAGGGCTCGAGATCTGATTCGGTGGGAGATCGTGTGTCGATCTCCTATCAGAGGTATTGGTGTTCGTGGGATCGTGTGTCGATCTCAGGAGGACGCAAGGAGGGCTCGAGGAATCTGTGGTGGAGTAGATCTGGAGAGAAACTTGATCTAGGGCTCAAGGGAAAGGTAAAAATCCAATTTTTATCTGAATAGAGATCTATTTGCAGTTGATTGTTCTTCCGCATAGATAGAGGATCAAGTAATCTCAATGGCAGAGGAAAGTACTTCAGTTAGGACCATGAATCCTCACCCGAGGATTGATGTTGTCAAGTTCAACGGTACAAATAACTTCGGAATGTGGAGATGTGAGGTTTATGGATGCACTGAATGCATCAAATCTCGAGGACACTCTCCTATTGGAGAAGAAGAAAAGCACGACCACTGATGAAGAGTGGGCAAAGATGAACAGGTCGGCGTGTGGGTTGATACGTTCATATTTGTCGCAAGACATAAAATATCTTGTGCAACATGAGACGTCGGCGAAGCATCTGTGAGAAACCCTTGAGAAGAAATACCTAACGAAGAGTGTTGAGTCCAGGTTGCAGCTTAAGAGTAAGCTGTATCAGTTTCGGATGAAGAAGGAGAGCACAGTGAATGAGCACATCAACCGATACACAAAGCTTCTTACAGATTTGATAAACGTGGATGTCGTGGTAGAAGAGGAAGACAAGGCGATCATCCTCCTGAACTCACTCCCGGCAGAGGAGTATGAGACATTCACTCTGACTTTTATCAATGGTAGACAGACTCTGAACTACCATGAGGTGTCGTCTGCACTGACAAGTTATGAGACGAGGAAGAAGGAGAGACATCCTTCTCAGTCAAGCTCATCAGCGGAGGCACTGGAAGTAAGAGGCAGGGGTTCATCAAGGAAGGGCAAGGAAATTAGAGGAAGATCTAAGTCCAGGTCAGGGTTCAGGGATCTCAAAAGGAATCAGTATGCTTTCTGCAGAGAGATTAGGCACTGGAAGGTGGACTGTCCGAAGTTCAAGGGAAAGAAGAAAGAATCAAAATCCGAGGCAAATCTAGCAAAGGTGGTTAACACTGCAAGCAGCAAATCACAGGCAGATGGATCGGACTCAGATTCATCAGTGTTCTCTTTTTCAGTTGCTACTCCCATCATAGGCTACTCAGGTGAAAACGAGTGGATCTTGGACACAAGTGCAACATATCATGTATGCCCTAATCGGGACTGGTTTTACCAGTTTTGAGAAGTTGGAGGGATGTTCGGTCGTCATGGGCGACGATCATCCGTGCATCATGGAGGGTGTTGGCACTATTCCAATCAGAATGTTTGATGGGATGGTGAGAGAGCTGAAAGAAGTGAGATATGTACCTCAGTTGAAGAGGAACCTGATTTCCGTAGGAGCTTTGGAGTCGTTGGGCCTTGGGGTGTCTATTAAGGAGGGAGTCCTTAGAATGACTAAAGGTTCAATGGTGGTGCTAAAGGCCGAGCGTCGGAACAACCTATACTACTTGAAGGGTAGTACGGTGATAGGGCAAGTGGCGGCTTCTACCAGTCCGAAGGAAGATTCAACCCGGCTGTGGCACATGAGGCTGGGACATGCAGGAGAGAAGTCAATGCAAGCTCTTGCGAGGCAAGGGTTGTTGAAGGGTGCCGAAACCTGCAAGATGGATTTCTGTGAGCATTGCATCATCGACAAGAAGATCAAGGTGAAGTTTGGCACAGCTTCACACTGCACAGAGGGTATTCTTGACTATGTTCACACGGATGTATGGGGACCTACCAAGACTGCATCGATTGGAGGTAACCACTATTTTGTGTTGTTCATTGACGATTTTTCTAGGCGTTGTTGGGTGTACACCATGTGACACAAAGATGAAGTCCTAGAATTGTTCGTGAAGTGGAAGGCTAATCTGGAGAAAAGCACGGGAAGGAAGGTCAAGGTCCTCCGTTCTGACAATGGAGGAGAGTACAATTCGGATCCTTTCCTACAGTTGTGCCTTGATGAGGGCATAGAGAGACACTTCACGGTACGAGAGACTCCGCAACAAAATGGGGTGGCTGAGAGGATGAACCGGACCTTGTTAGAGAAGGTTCGGTGTATGTTATCCAATGCAGGACTGTCAAAGAAGTTTTGGGCTAAAGCTTTGGCATATGCATGCCATCTCGTGAATAGGTTGCCGTCGTCTGCAATAGGGGGGAAGACTCCTCTTGAAGCTTGGTCAGGAAAAGCTGCTGGTGACTATGATTTGCTACGGGTCTTCGGATGTCCAGCCTACTACCATGTCAGAGAAGACAAGTTGGACCCACGGCAAAGAAAGGGGTGTTTGTTGGCTTCAAGCGAGGAACCAAGGGGTTCAAGATTTGGGACCAAATAGACACAAGTTCATACTCAGCAGGGATGTCACGTTCGATGAGGCTTCTTTAATGAAGCCTACGGTCTCTTAGCAGGTGGAGACCAGCAAGACCAAGGAGCTATTACAGCAGGTGGAGATTGATGCAGATCCACCATCTCTAGAGAATCAGTATCAGTTCGAATCATTCCTGAGGTGACACAGGGTAGTGATCGAGCAGTTGAAGAAGGTGCTGAAAAGGATGATCAGGGTCAAGAGCAGGTCATGGGTACTGTTCCAGATCCAACTGCAGTTGAAAGACCAAGAAGGAATACTAGGAGACCAGGTTGGCTCACCACTGATATGGTCATTGCGTATCACTTCCAGTCGTCGAGGAGGCTATTCCATCTACCTTCAGAGAAGCTGAGATCAGTTCGGAAGCAAAGATGTGGAAAGCGGCCATGAATGAGGAGATGCAATCTCTTTACAAGAACGACACATGGGAACTCACCAAGTTGCCTAAAGGGAAGAAGGCCATAGGATGCAAGTGGGTGTTTGCTAAGAAGCAAGGATCTCTCAAAGAAGATGCAGTGCGCTACAAGGCTCGGTTGGTGGCTAAAGGCTACGCTCAGAGGGAAGGAATTGAAGTATTCTCTCCTGTAGTTAAACACTCGTCAATTCGTATTCTATTGGCCTTGGTTGCGCAGAATGAGTTGGACCTTGACCAACTTGATGTGAAGACCGCCTTTCTCCACGGCGATCTTGAGGAGGAGATCTACATGACACAGCCCACAGGTTACAAACTGCAGGGAAGGAAGAGTTAGTATGCAAGCTAAAGAAGTCGTTGTACGGATTGAAGTAGTCTCCTAGACAGTGGTACAAGCGATTTGATAGCTTCATCAGAAAGAAGTACACACGTAGCCACTATGATCCATGTGTGTACTACAACAGGCTACCATCAGATGAATATATCTATCTACTTCTTTATGTAGATGATATGTTGATTGCTTCGAGGTCGAGATCTGCTATTGATGCTCTGAAGAAGAATCTATCGTCAGAGTTTGAGATGAAGGACCTGGGCGAAGCTAGGAAAGTATTGGGCATGGAGATCACTAGAGACCGGAGAGTTGGCAGGGTAAGTTTGACTCAGAAAGGCTATTTAGAAAAGGTACTGCAGAGGTTCAATATCAGCAAGGATACCAAGTCTGTTAGTACACCTATGGTTCCTCACTTCAAATTGTCTGCAAAGATGTCTCTGAAGAGTGTTCAAGAGCGTGAGTATATATCTCACGTTCCATATGCCAATGCTGTGGGTATCTTGATGTACGCTATGGTGTGTACGAGACCAGATCTATCACAGGCCGTCTCCATGGTGAGTCGATACATGCATGATCCGGAACAGGGTCATTGGGAAGCTGTGAAATGGATCTTGAGATACATCAAGGGTACAATTGATATAGGCTTAGTGTTTGAGAAGGACGACACTGGAAAGCAAGAGTGCATAGGGTATGTTGATTCAGACTATGCAGGTGACCTTGACAAGCACCGGTCGACGACGGGATATGTCTTCACATTCTTACAGGCACCGGTGAGTTGACGCTCTACACTGCAGTCTACCGTCACTTTGTCGACCACAGATGCTGAGTACATGGCTATGACAGAGGCCATGAAGGAGGCGATTTGACTTCAGGGGTTGCTTGATGACTTGGGCGTGGAATAGGATCTGCTGAAGATAAACTATGACAGCATGAGCGCCATCTACTTGGCAGGAACCAGGTCTATCATGCAAGGACGAAGCATATTGACGTCAGGTACTATTTCGTTTGGGAGATTCTAGAGGAAGGTGACATCGACCTGTTGAAGATTCACTCTTCGGAGAATCCAGCCGACATGCTTACGAAGGTGGTGTCGGGAGTGAAGTTTGCACATTGCAAAGCTTTACTCCATGTCCTTCAAGTGGCTTGAGCTTGTTGAAGCTCATTTGGGTGAACTACGGACGGCTTGATCCCTTGGGCAGGGTACGTAGGCAACCACATTGGTGCAGCCGCTCTCGAGTCGATAGATAGTTCGGCTCAGATTTGGAATCTTCACCGAGGTGGAGAATTGTTGGAAAGAGAGAATATTGCTGAGGAAGTTGACAAGAATTGCCGAGGGGTCGTCGAGGTGATCGCCAATGAAGTCGACGACGAAATGGCAAAAGGAGACAGTAGCAGAAAATAGTAGCAGCAGCAGAACAGGTGGTCCGGTCGACCGGACGTGCACAACGTGCACAAGTTGAAGCTCGGTCGACCGGTCGGTCGACCGACTGAAGTGACCCGACTCTCTGTTGGGCACCCAGTCGACCGACCGTTCGACTGGTGGAAGGGTCGGTCGACCGACAGTCTGGTGCGGGTAATTTTCTGCTGTCTCGAAAAACTGTGTATTTAAGGCTGTTGATTAATTTTAGGATTTGTATCTGATTGCTGGGGATTTGCTGGAGCTCTCTTGCATTCAAAGAGGCTGCTAGTAATTGTAATCATCTTCCTGGTAATTAATCTCTCTTCTGGATTGCCCCGAGGACGTAGGCATTGAGGCCGAACCTCGTTAGATTTGTTTGTTTACGTTTGTGCTCTTTCTGATGATTGTTTTGTACTGTTTGGAATTGTTCTCTATGCTTGGTGTTTTAAGGGGATTCCTCTATTTGGGTTGTTGTCACTGAGGGGCACAACACTACTTGTATAATTTTCTTCAATATAAGAATATCTTTATAGCTGTACCTATAATTGGAAACTGTGTAGCAGAAAAGAAAAAAAGAAAAAGAAAGATGAAAGAAAAAAGTTGAAACAGCGAGTAAACAGTTTGCTGGCTTCAAATTTCAGTTTAAATATGAACATATGATTTTCCTGTCAGCTAATTGGATATGCAAGGTGAGGAAAATTGCTAGGATATTTCAAATTTTGGGTCATCTTAAATTTTTCTTGCTAGGCCAAATTTACAAAGATTATCCATTCCAAATTCTAGTTTAAAATACAAATATATGATTTTTCCAGTCAACTAATTGGATTTGTAATCTGGGAAAATTTCTGGGGTATTCGACAGATGAATCATTTTGGAATTTGGAAGCTGCACAAAACTGACAAACTGAAATCCTTTAAATATTTCAGTTTAAATATGAATATATTTGAAAATTACCCGTTTCGCATTCTCTCAAGAAACTAATTGGATTTGCAAGCTAAGCAGCATTGCTGGAGTAGATTACAGAGTGAACCATTATAAATTTAAAAGTTACCATTTTGTAATAATGCGTATAAAAATAAACTTATTGCCTCTCTGTTCCGCAATCAGGCTTGTGGTGATTCTTAACATGGGTTAAAGCACAAGCATTCATTAATTGTGTCTCACAGTTATGATCTTTTTGTTCTTGTAGGCGGCAAAGAAGGAAGATTGTGCAAAAAATAAAGAAAATGATGCTCTGAAAAAAAGTAAAGAAAAGGATCGGTTTGGCGATTGAATATTTTTGAGTTGAATGATCACATGCTCAGGTGAGTCTCTCTCTCTCTCTCTCTCTCTCTCTATACACACACACACATATACATATATAGAGAGAGAGAGAGTGAGGGGGGGTGGCAAAAAAGTTGGATAGAGTTTTTTAACTCTATGTCAAAGGATCGGGTCGACCGATTTCAATTCTTGTACATGTCGGTCGACCGCACGATCGACCGACATGCACAAGAATTGATATCGGTGAACCAAGCGGTCGACAGATGTTGCACGAGGAAGAGGAGCTCAGTTAGGTCGGTCGACCTACATTTTTAGCAAGTTCTGCAGTCTTACAGGACTTTGCGAGTCGACCGTGCAGTCGAACGCATTCTTGGGTCAGTCGGCAGGCCGGTCGACTGACAGTCAGGTCAGAGGTGGTTCTAGATCCGACCTAGTTCTTTTTTGGGGGTTTCTTTTTCTCCTATAAATGGAGGATATAACTCATTGGATGGGTATCTTGAGCTGGTGAGTGTTCTTGAGTGAACCAAGTATAATTCTCTTGTAATCTTGTGTAAATCATTAATATATCTCTCTCTTCTGCCTCGGGAGTGTAGGCATCTTGCTGAACCTCATAAATCCTTGTCTCCCTCTCTCTTTGTGTGTGTTTGTGCATCTAAGGTTTGTATTCTTGACATGCTCCAGCCCCAACAAGTGATATCAGAGCTTTAGGCAACGCTTGGGGCTACGTATGGTGGATCAGATCGTTGATTGGAAGCTTTGATATTCTGAATCTGAAACTTTTGTTGGATAAAAATCAGATTTTTATCGGATTGGATCTTGTCTACAATCATTTGGTGGAGTGGGTCTGTGGTTTGAAGCTTGGATCTCGAAGATTGGAAGCTTCGGTTGGATAAAAATCAGATTTTTACCGTATTGGATCTCGTCTTCAATCTTGGTGGAAAGATCATTAGAAGCTCAACTTTGGGTTCAAATTGAAGGTAAAAATCTGAATCTTATCATTTGTAGTTCCATTTCATAGTTGTTCCATTTGCGTGGTTGAGAATATTGAGAAAATGGTCAGAGAAACATCCAGTGGGAGTGATTCTTTTGTAGTAAAGAACATTTAGAATGTTCATCTCATAAAGATAGATGTGGTGAAGTTTGATGGCACAAACAATGTGGATTGTGGAGTGCGAGGTAATAGATGCACTGAATTTGCAGAATTTGAAAGATACTCTTGACCTTCAAGAGAGACCAATAGAAGTAGATGAGAAGGTTTGAAAGAAGATGAATTGGATAGCATGTGGCGTCATTACGTCTTGCTTAGCACAGGATCTAAAGTATGATGTGATAAATGAGACTTCTGCAAATTCAATTTGAGAGATTCTAGCGACAGCAAGTACTTAACGAAGAGTGTCGAGAACGACTTACATTTGAAGAGGAGACGTTACCATTTTCAGTTGAAGGGTGAAATCTCCATTAGTGATCACATCAACATCTACATGAAGCTTCGCACGGATTTGGCAAACTTGAATGTTGTGATCGATGATGAAGATAAGACATTGATATTGTTAAGTTCTCTTCCTAATGAGGGTACAAAACCTTTGTGCTTGAATTGATCAATGGGAGAACATCCCTTAGCTATAAGGAAGCGACCACTGCTTTTATGAATCTCAAACTGAGGAGGAAAGACAAGAAGTCTTCTTTCGGGAACACTTCAGCAGATGTATTGACCGTGGGAAGAGCTAGTCCAAACCAGAGGAGAGGAAATTAGCGAAGATCAGCAGGGAAGTCCTTGGGTGGAAGTCGCCAAGTTCAGAAGAATCAGTGTGTTAATTGTAGCCGAATTGGACACTAGAAGATCGACTATCCAGGGTTGAAACTAGGCAGAGGGGAAGTCAGTGGATCCATCACAGGTGAATGTCACCAAGTTGGATGGAGAGGATTCCGATTCTTCTACATTTTCACTCTCTATTATACCATCAGATTGTCATTCAGTTGCGTCTCAGTAGGTATTGGATACGGGTGCTACCTATCACATCTGTCCCAGACGGGAGATGTTTGCTAATTTTGGAAAACTAGCACATGGGAAGAATTAGGTGAATGTCACCCTCTGACACAAATGGAAAATCCTGCAAGTGTTTTTGAGGTGGATGAAGCACATGGGAAGCAGACTGATAGGAGAATTAGGTGCTTTATTCTGATCATGATGGGGAATGTGAGGATCAGTTCCTACGATTCAGCCAGAACAAGAGCTTCAGAGTTCACTTCACAAAACAGAAAAGTGAGGTAGTAAAAGATATGAGCTGTTTCTTACTGAAGAAGGTTTGGAGTTTGTTGTCAACTACGGGATTGGATAAATCTTATTGGACCGAGGCATTGACATATGGAAGTCATCTCTTGAATAGGCCACTGACAACTGCGATCAGAGGTAAGACTCTGTTGGATATTTGGTTAGGTCGAGCTGCTCGTGACCATGGTTCGCTTAGGGTATTTGGTTGTCTGGCCTACATTGATGTCAAGGAAGACATGTTAGACCCTAGTATGAAGAGGATGGTGTTTTTGGGATACAAAAACGGCTTGAAAGGCTACAAGTTATGGGGATCCTAAAAATAAGAAGTTTGTCCCGAGTAGACACGTCACATTACATGAGGCTTCAGTTATGGAGCTTACTGTCCCACGGTAGATGGACATGGGGAAGACCAAGTCAGGAGTATCGCAGTGGGTGGAGAATGATGCTACTCCACAGTCTCCAGATTGCTCGGTCTCAGTTGGGTTTTCACCGGTAGTGACGCCGAATGTAGATTGTGTAGCCCTGAGAGAAACTGAACGTATCAATTTTGCAGCCAGAAGAACCAAGAGGAATCCGCGAAAGTGGGTTACGAAGAAGCGTGGATCTCAGGTTTGTGAGCTAGATTAGAAGCTCCAGTTGAAGATCGTTATTCTCCATGGCAATTGTGTTTGTGAGATCCATGTGCCTCGGCCTGTTGTGTTCATTGCTGCAAAGAAGAAAGTTGGTTGAGCTCGGTGAAGCTCGTATGAGTGGCTTGATCCCTTAGAGGGTACGCAGGCAGTCGTAATGCAACAACCAGAATGAACTACGAGAGGTTTGATTCCTTGGGTAGAGAGTACGTAAGCAGCCGTAATGGCGTAGCCATTTGGTGGTGCAGCCCGTATGAACCTATTTGAATTATTGGGTTCTCGAGAATTGACAGTGGAAGCTGAAATTTAGACTTCACATAGAGGTGAAGAGTTGGACTTCACGTAGAGATGTGTGATCTCGATGAACATTTAATCTTTCGGTGAGAAGATAGTTGAGCTTGCATAAGGGAGCGTGCATCCAGTTTATTGAACTGAAGTTGGTTATGTGGTTTGCTCTACTCATATTTGATTGAACTCTTGAAGACATTTGGATTGGAGTGTCAGTCAGTTGTTGAGTCATTATTGGTTCATGTTGGATTCTTCTTGAGATCATTTGGAATGGTATTCTATTTAGTTGTTGAGTTGTAGACACGTACGTTGGTCAGCTCATATAGTGTCAATTCTCTTCGGTGGGGCGTTAGAAATGGATATATGTTATATTCCGTTTGGATGGCTGAGCTGAAATTTGAAATCTTTATAATTGATATTGGAATTCGGAGAGAGTTGCCTGAGGGGACCACAAACTCAATTTGGATCCGGTGTGATCATTTGAAATCAATTGTAAGTGTGCTTGCGATTCGTTTTGGAACTGGCTGGTCCTTTCAGTCAAGTCGAGATCATGTGTCAATTTTGCCGAGATCGTGTGTCAATTTCGCTCGGAACGCTCAAGTCGAGATCGTGTGTCAATTTCGCCTAGATCATGTATCGGTTTCACCAGGAGTTCATTAGAGTTCGGCTCAGATTTGAAAAATCTACACCGAGATGGAGAATGTAGATAGAGAGAGTAAAAATAAGGTGGATAGAGTTTTTTAACTCTATGCAAGAGGATCGATCGACTGTGCGGTCGACCGACATGCACAAGAATTGAAATCGGTCAACCGAGAGGTCGACCGATGTTGCATGAAGAAGAGGAATCCAGTTGGGTCGGTCGACGACATTTCTAGTAAGTCCTGCAGTCTTACAGGACTTTGCGTGGTCGACCGGACAGTCAACCGACAGTCGGGTCAGAGGTGATTTTGGACCCGACCTGGAGCTGTTTTGGTGGTTTCTTCTTCTCCCTATAAATAGAGGATAGAACCCATTGGATGGGTATCGTAAGCTGGTGAGTGTTCTTGAGTGAACCAAGTGTAATCCTCTTGTAATCTTGTGCAAATCATTAATAGATCTCTCTCTTCATTCCCGGAGACGTAGGCATCTTGTCAAACCTTGTAAATCCTTGTCTCCTTCTCTCTGTATGTGTCTGTGCACCAATGGTTTGTGAACTTGGCATGCTCCAGCCCCAACACATTATACATGGAAGATCATCAGTTATCCGGATCATATGTTAGGTTAAGAATTTTAACTTTTTAAACTGAAATGTATAGCATTTTTTTCAGAATAGTGAGGAAATAGTTTTCTAGTCACTTGCTGATTGTTATATGAATCTTGACTCTTGATTCATAATGGTATGCTAATTACAAGACTAATAAGAACAAAGGGGAACTGCTTTTCTGCCATGGTTTAAAATTTCGGTTTCACTGACACTAGATTTTAGTATTGATATTGTTAATATCAGCCCGATAACGATTGATAGTATACCTTAAAATCTGATACAATATTGCTGCTAAGATATTCGGAACCGTGTTTCTAATGTAAATTGTGCAGGTTAGACAGCCACCAACTGTATGCTAGTTTTAGATTGCTTATGCCATTTTTGCTTGTGCTATTCTTAATGTTTGTTTCTTTCAATGTGGTCCAAGAGGAGATACTGGACAAGCATTCCATTAGGCAGCCTCCAATCAGAGAAATTGTGTTATAATAGAAATTATATTGAAGAATCCCTAACCTTGGGCATTCCTCATGTAACAAAAGAGAGAGCGCTTAGTTTAATGGTAAAAAGGATTGATATGGAGATGACAAAAAATTCAGGACCGAAATATTGTTAACCTTTTTTAATAGATTGTTGGAATTTCAGCAAGGGGATCCCTTATATGCTACTGATGTGTGTGTGATGACATTGATGGTCAATGATTTTGTTGGCCCAAGCATGGAAATAATTGAGTTTGTGGTCAAAGAAATATGTGATGATTCTCTACGAACATCAGAAACTTATAGCTAAGGGGGCGGTTGAGGATCACCTTTTGTAGGGAGGTTGCTGCTTTTAGGCCCTTAGTGGAAACTTTAAGTCTCTAAAATGTGTCAATAATGCTAATATGAGACATTCACCCAACACATCCTACTCTATTATCAACATATCAACTGGAACATTGCATTGGTACTGTGCCTCTTCATTTAGTGGAGCTTTGTCAGTTTTATAATATCTGTTTCCAGTGTGCTGCCGCTTCATTGAAGAGGAGCACACGAGACAGTGCTAAATTTCAGGTGTATTCTGCGGTTTTAAATAATCTTGTATACAACATCCATTTATGTCTTAGTTTCAAGTGTACAAGTATGCGATTGAATCTGTAGTCTGTTTCTTTCCCTCTTTGTAGTCCCTGGGCTTTGGCATACTTCTGAAGTTAAATGTAGCCAGTGAGCAAAAACAAACAGTGCTAAATTTCTGTTTAGTTTCTGAAATGTCATCGCTGAATTTAAGAAGACATCCTTTTAGAAGTTATACTAATTTAACTCCTGCCGTCTTTCCCCACTTCATATCCCCCGATCCGATGCCTGTCAAGGAAATCTTGTGTGGGTAGGTGAGTGGGTTGTTTGCGTGCGCGCCCACGCGCGTGTGGGGGTTGGTGGTAGTGGGGTGGGGTTTACAAATCTGTTTACGTTGAACACGAGACACCCCATAGATTCAGTGGCTTGAAAATTCAAGAAGAAATGGATTCTCGAATGAATATATATGTTTGAGGTAGAACTGAAAGGCTTGCATGTATGATGGGTTATCATGACATGGAGCAGTGAATGGTATGAGATCTCCCAAACTTAATGGCCCCCTGGCTCATTATTATCGTCACCAGTGTAAGCTCTCAATTGGTTGGTGATGCTTCAAGTGTCATTTTTCCCTCCCAGTTTTGATGGTAGTCTTGTGGCTCAAAGGGATATGATTTTTGAGTGCCGAATCTGTTGTCAGGTGATCGTATGGCAAAGTAGCATGTGTGAGCAAGTGAAGACAGAGAGGGAGGGGACTGCTGTGATGATTGTATCAACTAATGACTGTAGCCTCTGAAGGGTTCCACTATTGGGTGAGATCCGGTCCATTAGGTTCCACACTGTGAGGGAAATGGTTGTTTGGTTCATCGCGAGGGACCGTTTGGTTGAGTTGAGCTGCAGCCAACCGAGTTTTATTGTTTGGTGATCGATCAAATTCTTTTTTTGCTTGGTTGCAACATGAACAACTGCATCTTAAGCATTGAAACCTGTTGCTATTTCTTGTTGCAGTTAAATTTGCTGATATCAATTGTCACTATTGTTGGTTGGCATAGGAAGATTGCATGGGAACTGCTATGCATACTCTTGAACTTTTGTGGATCAGTGGGGTATGCATGCTTGCTTGCTACGAGTGAGAAGAATCATTCTCTAAGTGAATTTTTCTTGTTTCCAGACAATGGGAAGAATAATTCTACTTTTGATGTGTGTCTCTTTATTGTTATGTCATGGTCTTGTTTCATTCAGCAGTTTTTCTAAGAAATGATAGCTGATGTTACCTCTCCCTCTCCTTGAAAATATTTCTTGGGAAATAAAAGTATGTTGTGTATCTTCTCTCAAGGGGAAAAAAAGGTTGTGTATCTCTTTCTTGTGTTGTTACTGATGGGGTTATCATGTCTTTGAAAGTCATAATTTGGAAGGAAAGAAAGAAAGAAAGAAAAAAACCTCTTTGAAAGTTGATTGATTAATCAATAAGGAACACTTTTTTGCTTCCTTTTTTAATTACTCGTTGTCTATTTTTTATCCTTAGACTTCTCATAACTAGACTTTATTCTAATGGTGAAATACTAGCTTCTGTTGGTGAAATATTAGCTTCTGTATATGAAGATGTATAGGAAGATAGTTATCAACCTTTATCTCAAAAGAAAAATAAAATAAAATTTATAATAATCAGAGTCAAGTCAGGGGCTAACCCATATACACCAGTGGGCGGACGCCATGCTGGATTTTATAAAATATACGGAGGAATATATATAATTTTAAAATTTTTTTATTTATTATCTCTTCATTTTAGATTATTTTTACTAGAATAAAAAATATTTTTCAGTTTTATTTCAAGTGAAAATTTATAAAAATATGTTATTGGAGATCACAAGTTCTAAGTTTTGGCTGCAACTTTTTTCTCTTTTATTTTCTCTCTTTTCTTATTACATTTACGCCTACATTGAGAATTTTATTACATTTACGTCTACATCGGAAAATATATTGCGTTTACCGCTAGTCATAGTTCAAAGTCTATTGTTGATTTTTCATGGCCTGAATTAGGGTTGTAAACGGATTGGGTTGAGCGGGTTTTCAACGAAATTTCTACCACACCCGAATTTGAAACCCTCAGCTCAAAACTCGTCCAAACTTGACGAGTTTGGGTAGTTATTAACCCGAACCTGCACCGAATGAGTTTGGGCAAATTTGAGCTGACCGGTTTAGTTTTAATAGTTTTGAGGTTTGGACTTTCATCTTTTTTATTTTTCCGTTTCTTTTTCTTTTAAGTTATCAAACCTAATTATATTCTAATTGTTGAAGAAAGATTCTAAGTGAAAACAAATAGAAATCACCATAATGTCGTTGACATCTCTTTATTTTGCAACAATTTTGCAATAAAACTTATATATTACAAATTCAATTCACTAGCAAACTACAAATTAAAAGACTAAAACAAAAAAAAAAAAATTAAAGACAGAATTAAAAAGAGATACAAAATCTAAAGAACCCCAAGTCAAAGAGCAAGAAAGACCGGGAAGAAAGATAGAGCCATTCTTATTATCAGGAATTTCATATTCTTAACCTAAGAGAGAAGACGCAGAGACGAAAACTCTCACTTTGTCTATAAAATTTGTCCCGTGGAAATTGAATTCACGAGGGCAATATACGCCCATCACAATCTCTTTTCATCTTTTTGGTCATTGTACATCTTGCATTTTTTGACTAGAGACATTTTTGTATACATGTAAATAATGTTTGCTCTCTTTAATGAAAAATGTTACGGTCTTCTAAAGAAAAATACAAAGAAAAGAGACAAAGAAGTTTCATTCTTTCATGTAGCGGCAATAGTAATTCCAATTACGGGCTTGTTTGGTTAAGGGTGGAAGTGAGGAAGTGAGAAATTGAGGAAGTAGTAATAATTCCCTTTGGAACTTGGGAATTGGTTAGGAAGTTTTCCGGTGTTTGGATGTTGTTGGGAAGTGTGGTTTGAAAAATATTTTGTCTTTTCCGGTGTTTGGATAGTAATGTGAAAGTGGAAGTAAAAAAGTTGGCCACAAAGTTGATCGTAAAATAATATTAAAATAAAATTAATTAAGAAAATAAAAAAAAGACTATAATTAGAATGCAAGTGAGATTTACACGGTCAAAAAATTAACTGTTTTGTGTTACAATTTATTACAAATGTGATTTACATGACCACAAAATTAACTGTACCACTCTGGAAGTGAGGAAATAGTTGTGTAAAAGAGAAAAGATAAAAGGAAAAGAGGTTTTCTTATTTTCCTTTTTCGGTGTTTGGATAGATAGGAAAGTGAGCAATTATACTTCCCTATTTCCTTACTTCCGCCCACTTCCTTGCAACCAAACAGCCCCTACATCCAACTAGAATTCGCACACGAGTGATGTAGGTGCATAACATGCCTTCAAACTGAAAGATTGAGATTCAATTGTCAGACGTGTAGAGGTTAGGCCAATTGTAAAAAAGATCTTTACTACCCGAAAACCTACGTATTAAAAAATATTATACATATGTACAATTAAATAAAATATACGATGGTTATTAAATTCAGTTAAACACAATATCAATGATTTGACATTCAGTAGGTTTCAGCAAAGTTGTACCTACACAAATATTTATGTCTAAATATGATACGATATGATCATAATGCACTCTGTCGTCAACAACAACAACTAAAGAAACAACAAATTCCTCCACTCCACAGTTCGCGTGCTCCTCTGACCTCGTCCGTTTCCCGCCAATTTATTCCGAAGAAAATAACAAAACAAAATAAAAATAATTTTAAAAAACCTATGTTTTCTATTTTTGGGATTTGGATAAGACCGTTAGTTATCTATCCACAGAATCTGATAATAACGGGTGACGTCGCCCCTCTCACGTGCCTCTCGAGGCGAACACACACGCCTCGCGAAGCGGTTCGAAGAAACGGCTCGGTGCGGTTCGAGCGAGCGAACCAACCGCTGCGTGTGAATCCGTGTGATTCTTTGCCTCCTTCGGAAAGAGAACGAGCAGTAGACGACAAAAACAGCTGCACCGCAGGCGCCTTCTTTTTTCGAGCACGAGAAGCTGCGCCCGATCGCCACGTCAGCGGAGAGGAGAGTTCGGTGTGGGCCCGTACCACCGACAGGGGGCTGGGATTGGATGAGGAGGGAAGTGGGGACCACCTTCTGTTGTTCCTTCCTTCCTCGCCAAATAACTCACCCGCCACCAGAGGCCGGTTCCCGTCACCACCCTGTGAGAATCACACCGCGGAATCGCAGTGTCGCTTGTTGGACCACAGGCAATGCCACCATTGTGTGACAATGCAAGTATTACAAAAGTATTGATGCGTTCAATTGACGCTAACATATTATATCAATTAATATCCTTATACAAAATTTTTATCACCAACTTTATATCTGCACGATACTAATTTTCAATAAGAAATAATTAATACACAAGTACTCATCTAAGTATTTTTTTTATCACGCTGGTGCAAAATGAAAAGACTTAAAAAGATGAGCTATGCTTGTCCAAATGGACAACCGTTTAAGTACTTTGTACCATCATATGGCAGAGAAATACACAAAAAAACTACAAATTAGTGCAAAAAATTGTATTATTTTGCACTTATCTCTCATAGTTTTTGCTTTAAATGATAAAACTAAAAAGAATACAGTAATCACAGTCTCATTATAATGTTTCTTTAAGTAGAGAGAGGCAGAGAGTATTTAAACGAGTACCCAAACAACATACTAATAACATTTTTCATTCAAACTTACGCAAGCGGCGTTGGAGCGAAGGTAAGCTCACCACAGAGTGAATGCACCATGAAGAGGGGGAAAAACAAAACAGAAGCGACAATAAAGCAAGCCCAGCTAGTGCTGGTCCGATCAGAATGCGTCCATGTAGGAGCTTTCTTTTTTTACTACTCTCTCACAGTGACAGAACCCCACAAGATTCAACCCATTGTGATGCAAACTGTACACACACACAGATAGGCTCTCATACTAATAATAATAATAATAAAGACTAAATAATCTTAGAGTTTGGTCTATAAAAGGGAAAGGGCAGCATCTCTGCCCCTGCCCACCTGTCATTCTCTCTTTCGCACCAATCCCTCTGCTTTTACCGACAAGAACTAAAGTTTTGACCAGTCAACATCCAAACCCACTCACTGTCCCTCATACACTCGTTGTAATAATCAAGTGAGAAAAGAGAGATTAGTGGGATCTAATTGATCATGATCCTGATAATTAACTTAAAGTAATCCAAATAATGGGAGGAAGTTGTCAAGATTGAGGACTTATTTCTGGGGGCAGATGAGAGGATTCAAATTCGTAGGCTTCTTTCTTTTATTGCAGTCCCCTATGATGCAAACTTAATGCAACCTTAACTTAAATAGGTTGGGTAGGATTTATCTCAATCATTCTTTTATGTAAACCCATATGAATTATGCTATTCGTTTTATAAATTTGGATTAAAAAAAATGACTCTAGAGAGAGAGAGCAAAATGTGAGAACGTATATTAAAAACATTATGTGCATGATGTATGGGAAGTTAGGCATATGTGTTATTCTTAAAAATAATCCATTTAATATTATTTATCAATTCGTAATACAGGTCAAGTGGTCTCATCGTACTAGTTAGAAAGAAATTTTTGTGATATATATACAGAAAATTGATGGTAGTATTGATTCAAACAAGCAGGTTGTAGGATCAGGTCCGAACTATAACCCGTTCAAGAAACACCAGGCGCGGGATTCGAATCCGGTTCGCGGGTCGGGTCAAATTACCATCCTTGTCACGCAAAGTGGAGGGGGGCCCATTGAGGGAGATGTTGCGGTCCACGCCAGGGATGGGTCCCACCAGAGGCTCGAGCTCCTCATGAGTTCGTTGGACTCGAATTCGCTAGCTAACCTCTTTCTCTGCGTGCAAGCCAAACACATCGATCGTTTCGTACACAAAGTAATCATCTCTCTCTCTCTCTCTCTCTCTCTCTCTCTCTCTCTCTCTCTCATCTGTCACACATCTTGCTCCCCTATCTCTTCTATATCTCTATAATCTCATTCTTTTATTTACACCCAAGGGAAGGGGAGGGGAGCTCAGTTCTGTATTTGGCATCTAAAGAAAGAGGGTAGTGTATTGTGCGCGCTATATATTTTCAGTTGCATTCTCATTCTTAGAGGTTAGCTGAGGCTTTCATGGATGGAGATCTCTAGTGTACAACACCAGGTAATTTCCAAACAAACACCTCTCTCTCTCTCTCTCTCTCTCTCTCTCTCTCTCTCTCTCTCTCTCTCTCTCTCTCTCTCTCTCTGTGGAAATTAATGGAGCAATTTTGAATATGTTTGATGTTCCTTGTGAGATATGGGGTAGTTAAATTGATGTTCTTAGTTATAAATTTTCTTCTTCTTGTGTTTGAAATCATCTATTCATAAAACTCTACTCATTTTTAGACCTAATTGCCTTTTATCAGTAAAATTCTTTGTGGGTTTAATTTCAATAGAAGGCCAGAATCATGAATTAATTGCTTCATTGCTTTGCAGTATTTTTGATCTTTTATTTTATCAATAAGTAGTGAAAAAAGCCCAAAAGGAGTGAATGACGAGAACCGAAATCTGAGAGAGAGAAAAAATGACAAATCCTCAACAAGACTTCACCTTCAATTTTTTTTTTTCCTCAGCTGTCTTTTCTTTGCTTATGATCTTCCTCCAACTTTAGCTTTGCTTTCTCTTTCGTTCTTTTAAGATCTTCAATCAATATTTAGTTAGGCACCACACCAATCACATAAAATTTGAGTGCTTCATCTTGCTACCTTGATTGATGAACTAAATTTCTCAAACCAATCACATAAAATTTTCCTCATTTGGTTTAAATTGTTCTGAAAATTCCCACTGCAGGCCATGGCAAGCAACCAATTAATCATGGAAGAGATGATGATGGCCACAGGAGGAACAGCTGGAGGCTGCCCGAAACTCGACGAGCAACAAGACAAAAACCCCGGCCACAGCCAGAACAAGCCCTCAAGTGCCCCCGCTGCGACTCCACCAACACCAAATTCTGCTACTACAACAACTACAGCCTCTCCCAGCCCCGCTACTTCTGCAAGGGCTGCCGCCGCTACTGGACTCAGGGCGGTTCCCTCCGCAACGTCCCCGTCGGCGGCGGCTGCCGAAAAAACAAGAGATCCTCGTCCTCGTCGTCATCCAACTCCAAGAAGCAGCCACATCAGCAGCAACAAGATCATCAGCACCACAGAATTGACTCAAATCCCATCTCGGCACTCCACCCCAGTCTCCCACCCCTCTCCTATGACCCCTGCAGTGACCTTACCCTCGCGCGCCGTTCCTCCTCGGATCAAACCCTAACCCTAACCCTAACCCTAGCACTGCAGCCGCGGCGGGGTTTCTCGATATCTTGAGGACTGGGTTTCTTGATACTTCAAACCCTAGTGGATTCAACAATCTTTGTAACTATGGGTTTGATGGGGCACTGTTGCCATTTGATGGGGGCTTGGGGTTGAACTCGGCGGCGGCCACGAGCGTGGCCATGAGTTTGGATGCAAATAATGGCAACAGCAATGTAGTTGTGGACTCTGCGAGGGATTACTGGAATGGGGGATACAATTGGCATGGGATCATCAACAGCTCCTTGATGTAGAGGTAGATGATTCACTTGAGATACTAGTAATTAGGAGTTCATATATAGTTTCTTTCTTCTTGTTGTTGTTTGTATTATTTTGTTTCTGTTTTTGTGGAGTGTGGTGGTGATTATCAGACAATGATGTAGTAATTAAATGAAATTTTACAATTTAAATGTGCTTTTTTTCCTGACCACTTTGAGGGAATTGTGTTATGTTCTTGCTCTCATTGAGGCACATTGATTTCTCACTGTTTCAGCATGGTGCTTTATGATTTTGCCTATTTGGAAACAGTTCGAGTCCAAGTTCACCCTCTGTTTGCTTCATTTTATGCTTTTATTTTTTTTCCTCCCTATTCTTTCTTTCTTCTTCTTTTTCCCTTTAATGTGGTTATTTGGTAATCATGTGGTTGAAACTAAAGTTGAAACACAAAGTCTATATTGTTGGAGATGGATAGTATATATGTCTTCAGTTTATTGATTATGATTTTCCCCCTTCTCTCCTTTGTTTGAAGACATCGGAGTTATTTCATATATCTTTTGTATTTTTTTTTTTTTATGTGATTTTTCTCGTTTTGTTTTTTAATTAAAGAAATGGAAGAATGAGAGGGATTGTTGGAGATGGATGGGTTTACAAGCAGTTATTTACAATGCTCTTCCAATTTTGTTGATTATGATGATGTTCTTCTCTTTGTTTAGAAGACAAAATTATTTGAGTTCTATTCATCCTTATTAATTTTTCCTTCTGTTTGATTTTCTCTCTTTGCCTCACTAATGAAGAATTGGGTAGTACAATGTAGAATCCATATAGACAATTTCCTTTTTCAGTCTCATTTGAGGGGATCAAAAACATAAGTTGAACTAGATGGTTTGTTTTCATTTCAGCCTCTCATTGCTCTCAATTCTCTATGTTTACATGTTCAATATTTTGTTCATCTTCATTCACCTTTATTTATTTGAGGTGACTTGACAATCATATAGTAAGTGAACATATAGTGTACTAAGATTTGTTTTCTAAACAAGGGAGCATTCCGCATTCCATTTCCATTCTATTTTGGGAGTGAAGTTAGAAAGAATGATCCTTAGTATTTAAATATTACATATAATTAGGGTTTATTTTATTTTTTTGCCCCCCATCCTGAAAGATTCTGTTGAGAGAATAGAAATGATGTGTTCCCAACATATTCTCTTCCTTCATCATTACAACACAATACAATCCACAATCCTGTTTGGCCTCTTCAAGTTAAAGATGAAGAATAAATGAATATAAAATATTAATTAACTCATAATTCTAGATCTTGTTGAAGTGAATCTTTGTGAGATTTTGGGGGCATGTTTGCTCTTTGCATGGTGTGAAGCCCAATGCTCCCAGTTGAAGGCATGTAGGGCTGTGAGCCTGTAGAGGGAGGGAATATAAGCATGTGCAGGGCCAACCCCAACTTGCATGCAGTGCACGTGTCTGCATGCCTCTCTCACTCCCATTGGGCCCACCATGTGTGGAATGTGGTGGGTGTCAGTGGGCCGGGCCCATGTCTAAATTTGAATTTGTTAAAGCTTCGCCCATGCCCAAGATGTTCTTAGCTCAATTTGTTCTCAGGCACAGGGGCCATGTCTCAGAGAAATAAATGTATTATTCCATAGGACAATATTTCAATAGACATTTTTTTCTTCTCTCCGGGGAGCAAATCGGGGCCTGACCAGTAGCAACGATGATCGGAAGTAAGTTTATCTAAATATATCTGCAGGACACAAGATTCGAACCGCCGACCTCAGAACTCTAACAACTCAAAGTCTAGCCGGATGATACATGCGAGGGACGTCAATTTTCAATAGATATTGTGACAAAGATGAGCAAGAGTGCACATATTGCACGCAAGTCAAGTATAAGTGGGTAATGTGAACCACAATATTAATGATTTCTCATCCTATTAGGAGGTCATCCTTGGACTTGAATTACCTGTAATTTTATTGTTACTTTTTAAGGAACGATTGAATTAATATCACTATATTGTGGTTACTTGACAACTATGAATGATTGTCAATTTAGAATTGGTCGCCGATGTTTACTTTTGTTGTAGCGTCTGTTAATATTTCAAACATAGGTTTTTGTCAAATGAACCGAATGAGTTGAGCTTTACACTGTTGGTGTTGTTCATTCATCATATTTAAATAGGCTTAGAAGTGGATGTTGTGAACAAAAAGTTTATAGTTTAATCTCATTTGTACTAAGTCAAGCAATATGCACTGCAGAAATGGGTTTCCACGTTGTCCGTTTCAAGGCGGTTTGAGTCGCAACCGACGTGAATTAAAAAGACTGTGATAATTTTGAAATTTGATGAAGAATACATAAGCTGTGTTTCAATTTTTCACGGCGCTTTTTTGAAGAACTGTCGTAAAATCTTAAAAGGTGGTGACTGAAATTTGATAAAAAACACACATTGCGATTCGATCTTTCACGGCGGTTCTTTGAAGAACGTCATAAAATCCCAAAAGGCAATGACAGTTTTGAAATTTGATGAAAATACACAAGTTGTGTTTCGAATTTTCACGATGGTTCTTTGAAGAACCACTGCAGTAAAAGCTCAAAAGGTAGTGACAATATTGAAATTTAATGAAAAATACATAAGTTGCATTTCAATCTTTCATGGCGGTTCTTCGAAATAACTGCCGTGAAAATTACCTTTTGTCAGTTCTAAAAGAACCATCATGAAAGGCATTGAAATCGATTTTGATCAGCCACCACGTCAGCGATCCGCAACTCAACACTGTTGGACCATTTGTCTTCTGCTTTCAGATCATCTCTAGAGATCTCTCTCCCTTCGCCGTCGTTCATCAAGGCAAGTTCGATCTCTCTCCCCTCGTTTATCAAGGTGATCTCTCTCTCTCCCCTCGTTCATCAAGGCGACTTCGATTATCAGGCGAGTTTATCAAGGCGATCTTTCTCTGCTTCGTCCTCGCTCTGGGATCTGTAAGAGAAACTTCTCAAAGAAATTTCGGGCCATAGCCAGGGGCTCCCCCACCCCCTTCCAACCCTCATGGTGACCTTACCGCGCAGGTCGACCTGCGTAATGACTCTGCATAGTGATCGTTTAAAGCGAGTTCATTTCTCTCACCTCGTTCGTCAATGTGAGCTCATAAATTGTTTGATGAATTTGAATTTTGGGACTAATTATAACATATGTTTGATCTAATTTAAATCTGTCTGCAATTAGGGGGACGAGGGGATTGCCAGGCGAAGAGGAAGAGGAGGACGAGGGGATCACCGGCGGGAATAGATGAGAGGACGAAGAGGGGATCACATTAAAATTGTATTTTTAAAAAAATGGGGTGTTTTCACGGTTGTTGCCTCTCAGCTTACAACGTCGCCTGAATAGATGGCGATTTTGAGCCATCGTCGTTGCTTGTTAATGGCGGATTTAAACCACTGTTAAAGTCTATTTTCTGTTGTAGTGGATAGAGAGAAAAAAACAATAAGCAGAAGAGAAAAAAAAAAACAAAGACTTCAAATATTTATTATTCAAACTATGTTTGTAAGCCGAGATGCACTGTACTCATGTTCCTCAATTATTTAGTCCAATCTAAAGGTATGTCCATGATCATGAACAAGCTTTTACCTAAGATCAAACTCAACCAAAATCTTTTGATGGGTTTTTTGTTACAAAAAAAAACAAAGAATTTACAACAAACCAATAACCGGCAAAAGAAAAGAAAAGTCAAGACATCAAGAAAAGAAAGGGAAAAAAAAAAGTTAGCAAGTGGGCCATATATATCTAGGCTTAGCTTTTCATAAGATTAATTAGAATCAATTTATAGAGTGGTTGATGTTGAATGATTACATCCATTATAACCGCAGTTGGATGGGGATTCCTTCTATATAACGTAGACTAGCTAGGGAGCAAATCAGAGTCCATCGACCCTAATGATATATTTCTCACAGAAAGGTGAAAATGGAGTTGATAATGAGTCCACATCAATTATTAGACTCTACAAAGTTAATGTCCACGATTTCTCCCTACCCTAAAATAAATAAATAAATAAATAGTACAAGAAAAAGCCCGTTCGAGCCCTCACGCGCGCGTGACATTTGGGTGCCTTCATGCGTCCTTTGCCTGTCAAGCTAACAAGTGTCCCAATGGAGCTTTAATGACTACTTTTAGTGGGAGAATTAGAATATAGTAGTAACTAACATCCAATTTTTTTTGTCTCAAATATATTAATTATCTAATTATCTAAAAAGAGGGAATTTACAGAGTCAATAACAGTCTCTCTCTCAAAAGAACATTGCTACAATGGAAGAACTGGTTGCAGGATGGAGAGCCAAGAACAGATAACAGATGGGTCCAGGTCATCATGGGGAAATATGAACAATGGCCTCTGCAAACTAGGGCTATGAAAGTATCTAGTATATGGAAGGAGATTCAAAACTAGAGCCCCTCATATGGCACCAATTAAAGTGGAGTATCGGTGACAGAGAACACATATTAGCTTTCATCATGATTCCATGGCTGCGTCCTTACCCTTTGTCGAGGTACCCGGATACTATAGGCTATGATCGCCTTCACAGGGTGGCCCATGAACAAACTAAGACGAGACATCCCGGATTCTTTGGTAAATGAAATAATCAAAACCGATCAAAGAGAGGTTTTCTCTCGTGACTTCTTCAAGTGATTGTTCGTTTAGTAGCTTATTTTGCAACAGAAACACAAGAGCAGTCAAAGATAATCCATTGCCATTCCAAATCGCTTGTGCTCATCTTAACTGGCAAAATTGCAGAAGAGTAATGCAAAATTGCAGTTAGAGAACGAAAAAAGAGAACAAATTAGTCTAAAGATGAAGGCTGCACTTCAACAGAACATAAAAGCAAGTAAATAACATAAAAAAGTATTCATTTACAGGATTAACATCCAGTTGAGAGCAGTATCCGTGAATTAAAATACAAATTAAGAGAAGTATTTGTAAATTAATCACATATAGATCAAAACAAGATCTATTGAGTGGAACTCAACTCTCCCACAAAGAATTGCAGGCCTTTTCCCTTCTCCATCAAGTAAGATGGAGGCAAGAATGACAATGCCTCGCCAAAACCCTCCAAAAAGAAAAAAAGGAAAAAGAAGAAAGAGGTAAAAATATTTGATCCAGTTTTTATTGAGATCTTTATCCCTACTCACTGCTCGGTGTTGATACAAACAGCAGAAAACCAGCTCAGGTTCCTGGCAAAAGAATCGGGCGCAACATACTGCAACCACGGCAGAACATCATGCAAATGGTCTTTACGCTCCCACAAGGCTGCTGCCACCCTCTCCAGAGAAACAGAGAGAAGACTTGCTTCTTTGCTTCCCCTGAGAAGCTCATTTGCTGCGCTTCTTGGCTTCACTGTAAAGAATGACTCCGGCAACTGTAATGGTGTAACCAAGCATCCCTGTCACCGATACAGGGTTTCTAAATATTAAAATTGAAACCACCACGGCCACAGCGCCTTTTGCGTTCCCCAGAACCTGAGAAAAAGAAGTGTTCATCATCTTTAGAAATCCCTATGCCCTTGGAAAGAAATGTATCGGTTATGAGATGATTACATGTAGCAGAAAATCAGATATTATAAGATGATTGTATATGGCATAAACCAAATGAAAAAACTGTTGGCACCGTGGACTCTTCTGCAACTGAATAGAATGAAAGAGATTGTCTGTCAGGCAGAAATTTGTCTATATAATTCACAATTACATATTTAACTTGGCTGTCATTGTACATTTCCCTAAACCAGTGAGGCAGCTCTAGAGCCTGCTTGCCTTGTGATGTTCCATTCGAAAGTTCATTCTGAAATACCTTGGTCCTGAATCCTGATACCTTTGGCTCTAAATCTCTGCTATTATAATGCAAACCCTTTCAGGTCTATAATTCTAATTGAGTTGGTCCCATGTTCATGTCACGGCCCCAACTCTTAAAAAGCTATTAAAGTTTTGTTATCATTATTGTGCTGTTGGAATTATTTAATATGTTGTCTAGTACAATGTGAGTTATATACTACTAGAAAAGTGCTTAAATGTGTTTTGTTAGAAAATAAGAGTCAAATTAGTTGCTCAAATGATTTCAAAAAATTAAATTCACAGTTATAGCATTTGAATAGGTTTTTTCACGTGCACTCCTACGTGCTTTTTTTTTTGGAGGGAATGGAACTAAAATCTAGTTAATATAAAAGAATACTGCAGATAGTACTATAAATGATATTTCTGTTCCACGTATGCTTTAAAATGTGAAGGTACCGACCACCATATTCATATCAACTTTACCAGGAAAGAACACAACTAATGTTAAAAGAGGGGTTAAACAAGTGCAGATAGTTTCCATGTCATCTTAGCAAATAAAATTAACTAGCATGAAGTCCACTGGAAGGAACTTTGGAGTAAATAGTATAGCTCAAAATTTTAAATTACGAACCAAATTAGAAATTGCAAATAGCATGCTTAAAAGAAGAAATATGAAGAGATGTTTCAGAAATAGGAATTTATACTTTGAAACTTTGAAACTTTAAACGTCATGCATTTGTTATCCAATCAGCTGGTTGGCACCAGAAGGGGTTTTTCTTCTTTTGAAGTTCATAACACAAAATGTGAATAAGATAAAGGACTAAAATGGTTTAGCTTCAGTAACAATCCAAGGAAAAGGTGGGTTAGACCAGTTAGGTCACAATCCATGTTCACAGAAAGCACGGGTCAGTCAAGGTTGGACTAGTGACCAACCTCATTAGACCCAATAGATATAGCATCACAATTCAAAGTGGATCATCAAAATCTACAGCAAAAATTGATTCTGCTTATATTTAAATCAAGATAAACAGCCAAGAGCACTTTGACACTGGAACAGGAGACAAAAGAGACATTTACTTTTCTCAATCTTTTAAAGCAAGAAACTCAACCCCCCCCCCCCCCCCCACACCCACCCACACAAAACCTCCTTTTTCCTAATCCAGATAATTTCAAGTGTCAACAAAACTACTATTTGATGAAAAATTAATGAAATGATGTGGCATCCAAAAAAAAAAAAAAAATTGGATGTAATCCAAAGAAATTTCCACATTTCCTAGAACAAGTGCAATCCAATGAATTTTCACCCAAAATGAAATCCAAAGGACTATCACTTCAACAATCCAAACAAGCCTTAGAAAGGCCAGTTTCACCATGCTCACATCCAGCAGCACCTTATCAAAAAATTTCAAAACATCCAACACAAACAACAGGGCATACGAAACAACCTCCCAGACTCAATAGATTTCGATCAGGAGCCACAATAATCTCGGCTCGGGTACCTCCTACGCTAGGATCATAACCAATATGCAAGCATGAATTGGTGCCTATACTCCCAACAAATATTCCAGGCACAAGACTCCAAAAGTGGATCCATGTGACTGATGAATTCAATACCCTTAATCAGCATAAAGGGCACACAAAAATTCCAGCATGAAACCTCCACCTGAACAATTTTAATTGGTAGCAGATTGCACAAATGTCTCACTGGAACCCTCATTTATTTTTACAATCAGAAAACATTGCCATTCTTTTACTTCGGAAAATTTGATATTTGATCGTAATTATTAGTTGGTTTAGAGAAATTCTACATGTGATCCTCCTTAGGGCAAGTTCCTAGCACTTTGTAGGCCCAACAAAACTATCTTCTCTCTCTTGGCCTGACACATGGCCAGAACAATGTATAATTTCTCATTAGTTGATTATATGCCCTCCATAAATGAAAAATCCTGGCTTATCCATCAGTAGACCACATCAATGAGACTCCAAAGCCTCCAAGACTGTTAAGGTGAAGACTCCTCACTTTTGAAAAGAAGCAATTCGGTGCACAGCCATCAATGAGGATTCCAAAGCCTCCTTCACTTTTAAGTTCAAGACTCCTGAATTTTGAAGAGGAAACTAATGAATCTTTTTGCATGCGCAAGCATGCACGACAAGTCACATGCAGAGAGACTTTGTTCTCCTCTTTCTTGTGTTCAGTGTTCTAAATTGCCCCGATATATCGGTTTTGGCAGTCAGCCGCAACGCAATGGCACTCTCTATAGCGTTATATCATTTTCCCAATTTATCGGCGCCATATCGGATTTATCGCCGATATATCGGCTTTCAAATATCATGCAACATCGGATCCGTAAAAAAAAAAAAAGGGTTTCATGCCCGACCCGACCCGCATCCGGCTATAAAGGGAATTAGGGCTCGTTGGGGCTCGACGAGCCCCAATCTCTTCTCTCTCTCTGTCGAGGACGAGCGCCAATCTCTTGTCTCTCTTTCTCTGTCGAGGCCTCATCGGCGATTTGATAGCGCCAAATCTCCCTCTCTCTGTCTTTCTCTCCCCTGTCGACGACGAATCGAGCTCCAGGTTGAAGGCTGAAGGCTCTCCCTCTCGCATGGCCTCATCGATGGCGAATCGAGCTCCAGTCTCTCCCCTCCCTCTATCATGACCTCATCAATGACGAATCGAGCCCAATCTCTCCTCTCGTGACCTCGCCGGCGACGAATCAAGCCCCAATCTCTTCTCTCTCTCTCTGTGACCTCGCCGCGACGAATTGAGGCCTAATCTCTCTCTCTCTCTCTCTCTCTCTCTCTCTCTCTCTCTCTCTCGGGAGTCGGGACCTCATCGGCGACGAATTGAGCCCCTCCGGTGACCTCCAGTGACGAATTGGGTAATTTATATCTCAATTTCTAATTTTTTTTAAATTTAATTTATGTCTCAGACTCTTAAGCATTCGGATTATTTTTGGGTAATTATTTTCAGGTGAACAACCCGCCGACTCTGCTCTCTCCTCTCCTCTGCGGTGGTGCAGCTCGGTGGTGCAACGGCAGCGCCAAGCGGGTGGCCTCAGCCAGCAAGCGAGGTGAGTGAAGGATTGGGACACCCCTACTTTGCTTTTCTTAAATTTGAATCATGTTGATGTTTCACAGAGTGTTTTCATGCTTGAATTTGAATCATGCTTGAATTTAAATCATGCTTCACATAGACTGTCAAAAAAATTGAATCATTCTTGAATTTGATTCCTCTGTGACTGTTTGTGTTTCCTCTGTGACTGTATTCATGGGCATGCTAATCATCATTTCCTATTCATTCCGTGGCTCTGTAAATTTAGAAATGAAGCAGCAGTATTAGGTAAAGAAACAAAAATGTTATCCATCATATAAAAAAAGAAGAAATAAAATATAGTTTGATTATTAGTAAGATGTTCGAGAACTGATAGTTTCTGAGTAGTTTTTGATTGCTTCCTTATTTCCCTTTGATTGAATTTATTTTGTTGCTTACTTGCTTGTCTGAATCATTTAGTCTTGGTTGCAACTCTGGTGGTTTTATTGTATGGATTTCTCAATGTTATATTATTATGAAGAAGTTATATTTTTTCAAATAAGTTTTTGTTTCCATGAAATTGTAGCAGGATGACTTCTTCTGAGAGTTTCAATTTGCCGCCAAAACCTGGAGGCAAAGATCCTTGTTGGAATTATGGAGAGAGGGTGGATGCTAATAATGCAAACAAAGTGCGTTGTTTATACGGCTAACAGGTACTCTCTGGAGGATTACTCGTTTGAAACAACATTTGGCTGGTGTTAAGGGAATTGTGTACCTTGTTATCAAGTTCCTACTGATGTGAAGGAGAGAGTTATAACCATGCTGGAAAAAACTCAAATGAAAAAGGAAGCTAAGAAATTAGCTACCAAAATTTGATGAGCGATGTGCATGTTGGGGAAGAGGATGAAGAAGATCCGGAGGCGGAAGGATCTTATCGGCAAGATACATGTCGACGAATGAAGGCAAAAGGCCCTATGGATAGATTTACCCCCTCACCATAGGAGTTGGCAGATAAATCCAAGGCTAGAAAGCAACCTAACATGGATTCCAAGTATAGGAAGAAGGCAAGAGAGGATGTCGTGAAGTATATAGCGAGATGGTTCTATGAAGCTGGAATAGCCTTCAATACCGCTATACTTCCTTCTTTCCATCAAATGTTACAAGCTATTGGAAAGTTCGGAAAATTCTTGGAAGTCCCGACACCATATGAGCTAAGTGAGACATTTCTTCAAAGGGAGGTGGAGGAGACAAATGAAACTCTAGCTTCATTCAAACAAAATTGTGGCAGTTATGGGTGCACACTTATGACCGATGCTTGGTCGGATAGGAAGAATAGAAGCATCATGAACATCGTTGCGCATTGTCCGGCGGGAACAGCCTTCTTGCATTCACAAGATGCTTCTGCTGAGAAACATGATGGCAATTATATCTATCATTTTGTGGATGATGTAATTAAGGAGGTCGGTCCCGACAATGTGGTACAAATTGTGACGGATAACGCATCCAATAATATGTCGGCAGCAAAAACTTTACTCTTGAAAAGACCTAATATATATTGGACTCCTTGTGCGTCACACACCATCAATTTGATATTAGGTGATATTGGAAAGATAAAGCCCATCAGGAATGCTATCTTAATGGGAAGATCGGTGACGGGGTACATTTATAATTACACAAAGTCACTTAGCCTAATGAGGGCTAAATGCGATGGAGATATTGTTAGGCCCGGAGCTACAAGATTTGCTACCGCGTATCTTTCTTTGAGTTCAATTCGCGAAAAGAAGAAAGTTCTAAAGCAAATGTTTGTGAGTAATGAATGGATGTTATGCTCACTTTCCGAAACGGATGCGGGTAAAAATATATAATTTTATTCTTTTAATCTATATATATTTTCGCATTAGTAAACGAATAACAATTGATTTCAGTTTATTTTTATTATATATAGTTTGAAAGTTAAAACTATTTGTTACATTTGTTTGTAGATTGCCGAAATCATCGCTAGTAACAAATTTTGGGACAACGTGGATCTTGCTCTTCAAGTCTTTACACCATTGGTGAAAGTCCTTAGAAGGGTTGATGGTGACAAAATGCCATCTATGGGTTGGGTTTATGGTGATTTGGAGAATGCAAAGGACGAGATTAAATTGGACGTTAAAAGTGAAGAGAAGAAATATCTTCCAATGGAAGATTATTGACAAAAGATGGGATGAAAAACTTAAAAGTCCCTTGCATCGAGCCAGCTACTTCTTGAACCCTTATTTTTATTTTGCAAAGAAGGAGGCGATTGATAAAGCCGGTGTCTTTATGGATGGCTTCGTTGATGCCATGCATAAGTTTTATCCTAATGATGACGGAGTCATTGATAAAATCAGTCAACAATTGTCAATGTACCAATTTCAAAGGGGATCATTTGGGAGGGAGTTCGCAAAAACATATGCTAAGAAGCTTAGTAATCAAGGTATTAATTTTTTACATTTTACATATACACAAAATAGAAAAGTAATAACTAGAGTTCTTGGCTAACTAATTTCATTTATAATTTTGTTAGCACAATATTGGCAATTTTATGGGACTGATGCTCCAGAATTATGGAATATGGCTATGAGAATATTGAACTTGACAACTAGCTCTTCTGCTTGCGAAAGAAATTGGAGCACATTTGAGTTGGTATTACAAAATATATAAAATTTACATTATATTGGTTTCTCTTTGATTGTTTAACTATTTTTTTTGATGAGTTTGTTTTCCTTTTGTAGGTTCATACAAAGAAGAGAAATAGACTAAGTCACAGAAAGCTACATAACTTGGTCTATGTCAAGTTCAATGCAAGGCTTAAGAATAAACTTTTTATCAAGGATAGGGATCCCTTAGCCGCTTATGATGAAGAAGAGAAGGTCACCGAGTGGTTGGTGCATCAAAATAGTATCAATGCAACACATATAGAAAGTGATGATGAAGTCTTTCCTGGTGAACCATTGACTTGGAGGCAAGTTGCGAAAGCTATGGGTGCTAATCCAAAGAGAAGGAGGAGTTCAAGGACGATGAAGAAAGGGGCAAAGAAGAATAGAGGGGGAGCATCATCATCACAATCAAAGAGGGAGGAAAGGAATAATGATGAGATTCACGAGGAAGAGGAAAGCACCTTAGAATCATCATCAGATTCATCATCAGATGAGGAGGAGCCAAACATTCCTATAGATGATGACGTTTCATCATCGGATGAGGAGTCCGCATGGAGAAGAGGATTAGGGATCTAATATTTATTTCACCTTTTGTTATTTTGCTTTTAGACTTGATGCATGAATCATGGTACATAAAAGACATTTGCTTTTGCTTTTATATTGCTTTAGTTCTTGTTTTGCTTTAGAAATAATTATTGTCTAATTTGTAACTTCTAAACTCTTGGTTACTTAGTTGCTTGTTTCTTGTGTGGACTATCACTTTATGATTTTAATTTAACTTGCAGACATAATATGAATTTATGATATTTGATTTGAATTTATTTTGTCATTTCTTTGTATAATATTTTATATATTTGTTGATTCGTTTTCATGTTTGCATGTTTCTAGGTTAGGCAATTCAGAGGTGGCAAATGGCAATGTGGCATTTGTGAAGATTCTACACTTGGATAATGATTATTCATAAGCTTAATACAATTGCAAATTGTCGAGGTAAGTATATCTTAAATATGTAAATATGATGTTTTATGTTGCTTTATATGATTTATGCATGCATTACTTTATTGATATGCGATTTAGGACAAAAAATATGTATATTTACAGTTTGATTTTGACATCCGATTTTAGAAAATATCTCCGATATATCCCCGATATATCCCCATTCCCGATAAAATTTCCCGGCCGATATAGCCGCGCTATGGCCGCTATTTAAAACACTGCTTGTGTTAGCAAAGACTTACATCCAATAGCCAAAGCTGCAAGGCTCCTTCACTTATTAAGGCTGTCTGTTTGGCATGTACTTTTTTCCAACTAGATTAGTGCATCTCCATTCCTTTGGCATTCATTAGTTATTTGTTGAAATCCATTCTGGAAGGGTCGAAAAATGAATGTCATTGTATTTTGAATGCTCTTACTTGTGCAGATTCTATTATTGCAGTAAAAACAAGATACATACACTCCTCATTGTAGAACAAATAAATTTAGTTGCATCAATTTGGAATCCTAGTGCCTTTTACCTTTTATTTTTCATTATTAAGAAGCTCTCTTTAAGCTTGGCAGTGAGAATTGTTACTTAGCCTATCGAGTAAAGCTCTAGCCTATGAAGCTTATACATTTGCTCTTTGCACATCTAACTATGGGATTCATCCTAAAATCTTCATTTTGTGCCTCCCCTTTTTCTAATGTTGCTCTATCTCTTCCTTCATGATTTGAGGTTCTCAAACATCTGTAACCAACGACAAAAGTCGCCTTTTAGAGATTTGTTGGCAACTTTTACTTCCATCCTCACCTTGTTTCTCTCACTGTAACTAAGGTGTCAGTTGCTTTTTATTTTCCCCTTACCAGAAATGTCAAACACACAGCAGCAAGTCCTCTAATGCAGTTAAATTCGTTTTTATCCATCTTCACATCTTTGTTTAACATACGATACTATATACAAATTGGACCATAGATATGTTGCAAAACGGACTGATATGCTTTGACACCAGTTGTTGCGGATCACCGCAGCGAAAAGACAGGATCATCGGTAATGATAAGAAGAAGAGATAAGTTATTCCAAAGTAGAGAAAGACAACACACAATTTAACGTTGTTCCACCGATCAAACAAATCATGCGTACATCCACGGGAGAAAGAGGGAAAAACTTTATTAAACTTTGGGAAAGTATAATAAGAAACACTTACACCTCTTGCTAAGAAGATTACAAGCCCTTTGATGGCCGCTTAGAACAGCGAACCCTTATGACTATAACTTCTCTCACGAATCTCTCACTTTTTTCTTTATTTTTCTCTCATTACATTGAAGGTCACCCCCAAGGAGTTATTTATAAACCATAGGATCATTCTAGTCCTACACAAACTCCTTCAATACGAACAACACACCTCAGTGGAAAAAGAAACTCGAATCCAACTAGAACTGGAAACAGAACCTGAAAAAAACTACCAGTATGTCGATTAATCGACTAGTCCAGATAATTAGTCGACTAATCCTGCCATTAGTCGACTATACAGTCGACTACTGAGATATACCCACTCTCTGTTTGCGCATTAGTTGACTCCCGAGATGTCATTAGTTGACTAATTCTTCATTAGTCGACTACCTTTGATCATGAGTCGACTAGCCTGTGCACCAACTATACAAAGTTGCCCGTTCTTGATCTCTGAAGTTTTGTCTACCTTCACGATGTATTCCGGTCACAATCCTAACAATCTCCCCTTTGACTCGAATACGTCCAAGTCTGAGAATAGCCACCATACTCCATGTGCTCACATCAATGCACAATTGAACAATTCTTGACTCATCTCCATCTCACTCCCTCTTCTCCATAATCCCCTCATGGGGTTCACAACTTGATTAGATCAAACAGTTCAAGTCCGACCTGAACTTGATCACCTAATGATCTCCTTAATCCATGCAGGATTTATGAAAATTTGCTCCAATACATAAGCAATAATCTGGACTCTCTTGTTGTGTGTCGGCACCGCCTAATCCCAATCTGCCTTCGGGGTAAAACTGAACATCCCAGCTTGAAACCACCGTAGTCTCCGATTGTTCCACAATCTCCAATATTGAAGCCGAGGATAATTGCAAGCCATCAACTATAACCTCCGAATTTCGCAACATGTAAACATTGCTGACACGCTCGGCCTGAAACTTCACTTGGGCATCTTCAGAAACTTCCATAAGTCACCTTCAGAACTGAAATTGAACCCTTCTCCAAATAGGGCTCCAATAAAGATGAGATTGTATCTTGATTCTGGAACATGATGAACACTTTGAAGAGTAGTAATGCATATATCATGAGAACGAAACTGAACTGGATTGTTCCTTCGTCAATCACCTTGCTTGTAGCAGAATTCCCATGAAGACCTCTCCCCCTTGAACCGAAGTATATAAGAAAAACATCTTTCTATTGGAACTGATATGTTGTGAACATTCAGAGTCAATAATCTATGTATCTTTGTTACTGACTGATCTGTAATGTCACACTTATCTTCATCTCATCTAGCTAGTTCAGTGACATTATCATCTTATTGTTTCTTCTTACAATTCCAACAATCCGCTCTAATATTTCTTGTGACATCAGTTGCACACCAAATTCTTCTGTTTTGGGTAATCTGTGAAACTTTCATTATTACTCTTCTCCTTAGTAAAGTGAGCTTGCCCGAATCATCGAGATAAGACTCAACCGTCAACTGGTTATCAATTTTATCCTTGTTGAGCAGATACTCCTTGACCTTATTGACCTTAATAGTTGATTTGCTTCCATAGATGATAACTTTTCTAAAGCTCTTGTATGAAAAAGGTAAAGAGCACAGTAATAGAAGTGTTTGATCCGCATCTTCTATCTTAATCTATATCTTATCTAAATCATTGATAATAGAGAAAAATTTTGCAATATAAGACTTGATATATGTACCTTCATGCATGCAGAGAAAAAAGAGACACTGCTTCAGAATCAATTGATTCGCCAATGACTTCTTAAGCTAATGATCTTGAAATTGCTTCCACAGTGAGGATGTTTTCTCTGAAGAAAACTCATCTAACACTTCGTCCGCCAAGCAAAGCAGAATAGCTGACAAGACTTTCTCATCCAACTCCTGCCAAGCTTCTTCCTTCATATTTTCAGGTTTTTTCTCCTTCTCGAATAATGCTTTTTTCAACTCGCTCTGGGTCAAGATGGCGTTCATCCTAATCTGCCACCTGCTGAAATTGATAATACCATTGAATTATTGAATATCGAACTTGATTGCAGACATCTTCACATTGACCTTACTCTAATACCAATTGTTGCAAAACATGCTGATATGCTTTGATACCAGTTGTTGCGGATCGGTGCAGCAGAAAGACAGGATCGTCGGGCAACGATAAGAAGAAGAGATAAGATATTCTGAAGTAGAGAAAGTCAACACACAATTTAACGCGATTCCACTAATCAAACAGATCGTGTATACGTCCACGGGAGAAAGGCAGAAAAATTTTATTAAACTTTGGGAAAGTATAACAGGAAACACTTACACCTCTTATTAAGAAGATTATAAGCCCTTTGATGGCCACCTAGAACAGCGAACCCTTATGGCTAAAATTTCTCTCACGAATCACATTTTTTTCTTATTTTTTCTCATTGTATTGAAGGCCATCCGCAAGGGTTATTTATAAACCATAGAATCATTCTAGTCCTACACAAACTCCATCAATACGAACAACACTGCCTCAGAGGAAAAGAAAACTCAAATTCAGCTAGAACTGAAAACAGAATCTGAAAAGAAAACTGCCAGCATGCCGATTAGTCAACTAGTTCAGATAATTAGTGGACTAATCTTTCCATTAGTCGACTATATAGTCGACTACTGAGATGTACCCACTCTCTGTTTACGCCATTAGCCGATTCTTGAGATGTCATTAGTCGACTAATTCTTCATTAGTCGACTACCCTTGGCCATGAATCAACTAGCTTGTGCACCAACTATGCAAAGTTGTCTGTTCTTAATATCTGAAGCTTTGTCTACCTTCACAACGTATTCCAATCACAATGCTAACAAGATAAATATTGTATGTGATTTAAATCTTTCATATGTATACACAAAAAACACACAATTTTTGGGATAAAAATTTAAAAAAAAATCATATAAACCTTATGCTTTTCATCTAGCACATGGCAACATTTTATTTTTATTTTTTTTATAGATACCTACATTTGTAGTTGCCTACCAGTGTATGCAAATATGTATATATCAATGTCAACATAACAAATCCATCACATTTGAAAAAAAAAAAGACCTAATTACATAAGTCTGACTTGAGATCTACAAAGTCTCGATATTGAAGTGGAAATGTGATGTCATCTTGATATAATGGCTTGATATGTCATTAAGAGTGTCTCCAAGTGCGAGCCTTCTCAGATTTAATGGAAGAAAATGGCTACTGGTTTATGATTAAAAAAAGGGCAAACCTCGAGTAAGGAATAAAGATTATTGAACAGGATAAATTTAACATGGTTGCAGAGCTGAAGAAAATTTGTATGAGGTTATAATAAAAACATGAGAAAAAAGTGAATTATAAACTTCCCCTAAAAATAAACCTTACCTGGAGAGTCAAAGCGCTGGTGTGTTTGGTGACCACGAAATTGGTCAGATTCACAAAATACGCTAAAGCGGAATCAATAGCAAATACCAAATAATTTTGATATCTTCCCTAGCAAGCGCTATCGTGATGCCAACCACATTATCCTCCATTATGATTGTTGCAGGAAGAAGGATAACTACTGCAATAGGCGCCATGTATAGAAGGAGGTTCATAGAATTAAGCTTTTCCCTGGAAAGAGCAACAAAATAAAAATTAGTACAGGCATAGTCAACAAGAAAATATATGGTATAGCTCTGTGCTACATAATGTGTTTTGTATTGATTAAAGGCATGATAATCTATGTAGCACAGTTTCAAGAAGGTATCAATTTTGAAAATAAAATATCTGCTTCAAGTCAACCAAAAGCAAAAGCATATACCATGTTATAAATATACACTAAAAAAATTGCAGTCATTACCCCTCAGAAGACAGCAGAATCCCTTGTAAAACTGATTTAAGTGCCCTTGCAGCAGTTGCACCAATGCACATAAGAAACCCAAACAAGTGGAAACTTGGCTCTCCCTACAAAATTGAAGGATAAAACAGTTAGCACTTCATCATTTTCATTTACCAGTCTTCCTTCTCAACAACCACCCCACTAAAGAAATAATGGAATTCAACTACTATAAATAAGTCAAGTCAACTGAGGATAAATAACATTGAAGCATAACCCTTGGTGATTGATCCGACCCTATTAATTTTGAATTGTTTATTTCTTCAGGAGAGAAGTATAGGAGGCAATAACAATAACATCAAAAACCGCACCCACAGGATTGGTTAAAACTTAATATCGGAGCGCAAACTACATCAGAAGTGTCGGCCAGATTATGCAACTGACCACACATAATTGCGCGAACATACTTCACAGTTCATATACACTACTTAGCACCTTGCCAAGCAGATGTGGGGATATTTGAACCTAAAGTCCCTCTTAGCCATCAATCAAGAGGGGGGGGGGGGGGGGGGGGGGGGGGGGGGGGGGTAATTGAACACCAGTTAAGAGACTTTTTCTGGTTACATTGAAATATGAATGACCATAACTAGGGCAACTTTCTTATTTGCAAAAAAAAAGTTAGGAGCATGTTTCAATTATCATAAACAAATGTCAAATGGGTTTTGGTTTCATTAACAGGGTCGCCCATCACATCTACATGTCATCGATAGGGAACTATGTAAATTACTTGTGAAGCGTTGACCTCCCCTGGGCAATAGATTAGCATTAAGCAAAATCATAAACATAGCTAATCTAGAATGAACTTTTGAAAATGACAAGCAAAATTAGATCAAGCGAATTATCTTAAAATAGGGCATGATGTAAAAGGCTAAAGCAATAAAATGATATATACAGTTTTTTCTTAGGAAATTTACATGATTATATATCGAAAATAGGAAGTTTACATTCATTTTCAACAGAATTAAGGCTGGCCTATCCAAATCAAGACTTAAAAGAAGTGTGAATGATAATAAATCAACAAGGAGAAGACCTTTGGCCAACCAACTAACCACCAACCATCCAACCAAACAATGAAAGGAAAACAAAAAAATAAAGAAAGAAAAGAAAGAAAGAAAGAAAAAACAAAAAAACAAAAGCAATCTACAAAGAATGAACAGTGCTCCTTCACCTCGTATTTCCCACACAAACGACATTTTATAGACAAAGTAGTGAGTGTAAGGCATTTTTATTAATTTACCACCACTTAGGAGATGAAGTTAGTTTATCTGGTTGGAATCAATATGGGTGAAAAACACTTTCCTCATCTTCCGAGAACTTGAGAGTCGGAAAGGCA
This sequence comes from Agave tequilana, assembly GCA_038442645.1. NCBI lineage: Eukaryota > Viridiplantae > Streptophyta > Magnoliopsida > Asparagales > Asparagaceae > Agave > Agave tequilana. The sequence continues at coordinate 3,954 of JAVJIF010002548.1, read as the reverse complement.
TGTGACTTGTGACAAGGAAGTCAAAAGTTCAAAGCAGGCTATATTGAGAGGAACCCCTATGTTCTTTTTATTTTCACAAAAGAAAAGGAAAGCGAATTTATTCATCTAAGTACAAGCACACAGACACTGATAAAAGGAATTCATTTAGTGATCATAACATTAAGAAAAGATCTAGAAAACAGAAATAGTTGTAGTAATTGCAAGTAACATCACCCATTGAATAAAAAGAAACTAAATTCACCTTCAGTTTCAACATAGCTAGCATAGATCACTCTGCAAAGCATCAAGAACCATTCCCATACGGCTATCGTAAAATTCAAATTTGCTAACACAGTCAAAAAGCAAAACTTTTTTCCTCATAAATATAGAAATTGTCCACAATCAGCTACTGACAGTGGAATATATTTTAGTTATATCAGGGGATTTCTGGAAGTTGGTTACATGAGATGAAGGTTTGTGGCAGCTTGAGTTAGAGTTTTGGCCTGCAGCCATTTCAGACCAGCAAGGTACAATACATTGAAGCAATAACTAAAATACATGTGTAAAAACATGTTCACGTCTGCAATACTGGTTACCAGAGACACCCTTAGCATAAACCGACAGAAAGAGGATCTAACACAATAATCTGAGAAAAATAATTTGTTATGCATTTTCAAAAAATCACGCTTTCAATTGCAACACAGTCAACAGGTCTTCCCAACCTTAAGGTTATGACTGCTCCTGATCAAATCAAATCTTTCCTTTTTATTAGAACCAAAAATTCATCACACATAATTAGCCTACATTCCTACCATCCAATTTTGTCCGTAATAAAACTTCAATTGCACCAAAACAATACTTTGCGGGGGAAAACTCAGCAGTGATAATTTTTACTGTCAGCACAGGTAATTAATTTTTAAAAAAATTGAAAAAAAATATTCGCAAGTCACTCATCGTGCATTCTCTAGGACAAGCTAAATCACCTCAAATTTCAAAGAACCTACCATAAACTCCCAAATTACTAGTATATTTTTAATATTACCACAAATTAACAATAAACGTCCTAAAAGCATATTTGACAAACCAATCAGAATTCATCATGCATTCTCTATCGCAAGCAAACAATCTACAAATTGCACCCAGATCCAATCAAAATTCAATTTTTTCCTCACAAAACCAAAATTTCTTCACTTACCCCGCTCGCAATTATGACTCCAGTGACGACCGGAACCAGCGCAAGGTAAGTGAGCCAGGCCTCCCTCTTCACCGTCATCAAGTAAGCAAACACCGCAGTAAAGAAGGGTGTCGTCGCCCCACCGCCTGATTGAACGAGGACGGGCAAGTACCTCACGAGACGTTCCCACTGACGACGGATCCACAGAAGACGAGACTCAAAGCGGCGATCTTGAGAACTGGACCCTAGATCTGATGGTTTGCATCGGCACGAGCTTAAGCACGCGATGGCAATGTAGCTCAGCAGCGAGCAGGCAGTCATGTGGCACATAGTGAGGAAAATTGGGTACTTGAACCCATAATTGCTCAGCAGGTACTTGTTGAGGAGGAGGACGCCGATGTTGGAGGAGTACCAGCGGTGACGAGGCCGATCGTGAAGAATCGGCCTGTTAACGGCGGGTTCTGGATTGACTTGGTGCTCATTAGGGCGGGAGATTTTAGGGTTAGGGTTTTGATGCGAGTGGGATTTTAGAGTTTGGTGAATTTGGGGGAGAATTGGGGGAGAGATAGAGACAGAGGAGGAGGAGGGGAGGGCGAAGGTAACGGAGATCTGAGGAGGGATCTTTGTTTTTGTATTTGTTTTTCTTCAACAGAAGCAAAAAAGCTTCTGTTTTTTTGTTTTGACTTTTTGTTTTTTAGCAAATTTTTCTCAATTGGACTGCTTTTTATTTCTTGGCTTCTTTGCATATGTCACCTTCGATATCCTTTTATTATATATGTTTAAATTGGGCAAGTTATTTCTAATAGTATAGGAGTTCAGTTATTTAAGGACTAAAGTTTTCTTATTTTTATTTTTAAATTAATAAAGTAGTGAAGATAATGAATTTGGCATTCAACTAAGAAGAGCTGTAAATAGTTTTCCCATTTCAGCTTCTCCTCGTTTCGCCTCAAATCAAACCACGCCGAGAATGAAAGAAAGGGAGGGGAGAGTTTTGAGAGAGTGTCTTAAAAAAGAAAAAATTTTAGTGTTATTAAAAAAATATGAAGTATTAATAAAAAAAATCTCTCCCTTGTGACTCCTAGAACTGGTAGAAAAAGACTTATGCAACTAAAAATAGAGAATGAGCTTCTCTTTATTATTTTTTTATGCTCTTAGAAATACTTTTAAATTAGTGAAAAATTAAAATGTTACTCATTCAATTTGAGATAGTTGATAAATTGTCCAAGAAATGCAGTATATAACATATCTATTTTTTTCCATAGGGTATACTTTGTACCATTTGAAAAATTATTTTTTTAAAAAACTTTTTGAATCTCTTTTTTTCATTATAAAAAAGGGTTTCATAACATTTTTTGTGAGTTTCCAAACATCACATGTCACTCTGGTCAAATCAAAAATTATTTTTTAAATAATGAATACCCAGAGATTGTCAACAATCCATATGTTAACAAAGATGTTAGATATTTTCATTAATTTCCTTTTTATTATATCTAACTGTATTTTACCATTTTATTGTATTGTACATGTTAATAAAAAAGATTACGTAAATTATTAAATAACAGTAGGAAGTTGATGAAAAGATAACGGAGATGAATTAGCGATTTTAACAGTCATTATTTTTTTCCGAGTGAGCCCAAGAATTTACATCATTACATCTGGAGATATATGAGGATGAAAAAACAGTGTTCATGTATAGATATGAAGGAATGCAGGGGTTATATGCAAAAATCTCAGCTGGAGTCAGGCACTGACCCGGGCCGGTTCAAACGAGCCAGTCGGCAGCGGACAGTGACAACTGACGGAACTATTCTATTTGGCAGTGGTTGAGGACCAAACCGTTCGGCTTAGAAATGAAATAAAATGGTTGGTTGGTGAGAGATATTTTTGTTTATTTTTGTTTTTTAATTATCTTTTTAAGTGGTTGAATATATATTATTTTATTTGTAAATGTCGCGAGGGAACGCGGGGAGACGAGGGCGGCCAAAAGAGGGCTGCGACGAGACAAATGCGTACATGAAACGCTTGGCGTGAGCGTGAAGTCTTTGTACCGTTGACCCCACTTTCTGCTTAATTACGTTAATGGCACAACGGGCCCGAAAACAGGATTGAGTGGGCCGAGCGCGGTGGCTAATCTAGTCAAGGGCCTTCTAGGACAATTTCCTTTCCTTTGGGTTAAAATCCATGGCCCTATAAATCATTTGGAGCGGCAGAACTCGTTCCAGAACAATGTTCAGTATTCAGTTAATACTAAATTAATTGGCTGGCAACTCCAAGAATTAAGGAAATTCTCTTGCTCCAACGTGTTTTCCTGATTTTAGTCTGGACCCCACGAGGGAGCAAGTTGCTTGGGTTGGGTTCGAGTCAGAAAAATTCTAACAAAAAAAAATATTTCTGAGCTGGGTTCATGTCTTACCCTCGCGCGAGCATCCTACCTGACTCGAATGCCAAATTTTTTATGTGCAGTGATCCGGTGTGAGACAAGTGGCTCAGATGAGAAGAGGAGCAAGAAAACAGGAGCCGCTAGATTAGTTTTTGGGTGTTGAGTTTAGATTCGGAGGAAATAAATTAAAATCCAAATTAAATTAATTAACTCAAAAACTAACTTAACCACCCCTAAAAACTAATCTTCACCACCCAAAGATAATCCGACAGTTGCGTACTCCCTTCTCTTTTTCTCACCTAAACCATTGCCTCACTTGATCACTACTATATATATAAACTTTTGTCATTCCGGAAAACTTCGTGGTCGAATCTTTCACACTCAAATACGAACCGGCTATGACTCTGAATGTACGATTCAC